>WOVY01000222.1:175000-629984 GCA_013436015.1 Rhipicephalus annulatus | reverse complement strand
AACACACGCATATATGCCATTTTAAACCACGCAATATAGAGTCCATTAGTCTTTCGAATGCCGCAGGAGCATTACATAATCCGAATGGCATAACGTTGAACTCGTGAAGTCCGTCGGTCGTAACGGATGCCGTCTTTTCTTTGCCAGCTGCATGCCTCAGAATTGCCAGTATCCGTATCTCAGGTCAACAGATGAAAAGTAGGACGCGGAATGCAGACAGTCTAGAGCGTCATCGATGCGCGGCAGTGGACAGACGTCTTTTTGGTAACGGAATTCAGTCAGCGGTAGTCAACGCAAAATCTCCACGTACCATCCTTCTTCCTCACTATAATGACGGGAGCAGCCCACGGACTTGCCGATTCCTGTATTATTTCCTTTTCCA
This sequence comes from Rhipicephalus annulatus, assembly GCA_013436015.1. Classification (NCBI taxonomy): domain Eukaryota; kingdom Metazoa; phylum Arthropoda; class Arachnida; order Ixodida; family Ixodidae; genus Rhipicephalus; species Rhipicephalus annulatus. Next base: position 629,602 of record WOVY01000222.1, on the reverse strand, counting down.
GCATTTCTTGGACTTGCTCGTTGATGATCTTGCGCTTCGATGGTGCCACTCGGTAAGGTTTCTGCCTAATGGGATGCGCCGACTCAGTGTGGATCTGATGACGTATCCGGGACGCTGGGATTAAGGGCATTTGGCTGTTTTTAGAAAAATCGAGTGCTTAGATAGCACGTCGAGCAAAGTATAACGTTCGCTTTGGTCAAGTGACTTGCTGACCATTTGTAGCAATTGGGCATCTTCTGAACCTTCTAAGCTTAGATGTTCATTTTGGCTTGTAGCATCAACAAGCGCAACCAGCGTCGTACATGATTCGGGTCTAAATACTGCAAGTTTCATGCCGCCTGACACAATTGCAGACTCCATAGAACTGTTCATTGTCCACACACCTGCCCGTCCATCAACGACTGATACTATACAATAGGGAATGAGAATGTTCTTTTTCAGGCATGCCAAGGGAATCAGTTCGAGCTTGCCGTCAAACGTGCCACAGTTGTTGCTGGAACATGTCACGGGAACACACACAGCAGAAAATGCAGGAACGACTGTGTCACGGAGACGAAAAAGATGCATTCCTCCGACAGGAATTTTCCAAGAGCGCCGTTGGGAAAGTACCGTGTATAGAAAGATGCCCACTTCTGCAGTCTACAGTTGCCCCACACTCACACAAGAAGACAATACCCAAGATAACGTCATGTGTAGACCGCGGAATAACCGCAAACTCTGTGCAAAACACCTTGCCACACAGCGAGACGTCCACAGTACAATATTCCACCGGACAAAACACGTCACCAGTTACACCATAAAATGTCACCCCACGGTTCAGGCAAAACATCAATTTTGGTCCCAACAGGTTCTTAAAATTTGCACTCATCACCGAGACTGTCGCGTCTGTATCCACAAGGGCCATAGTAGATACTCCATTGACAACTACATGAACATTGTTCTTCTTCAACATAAACGCTGACGGGGTATATCTGTAGATAGCACCTGTGATCTCGCGGCCTCACCCCCACTGGCCGCACCGACTAGTTTTCCGGCGGCGGTGTACGTGCACGTCGCCGTGGCGATGGCGATCGTGGAGCACGGGGAGCTGGTGGTGGCTTTAAACTTCCATCAGAGGCCGGCGTTGGGTAGCGTGACTCGGTAGGTGCACGTGGTTTCCGTGACGTGGAGAGTGGATGGTCAAAAGGTTGGTCAGACATGTGCCAATACTGTCGCTGATACGGGCGGTGGTCACAAAAACGTGCGATGTGACCCGGAACGCCACATTTGTAGCATACCGGAATTGGTCGAGGGGCACGTGGCTGCTCAGAGTAACGACTCCTCTCGGAAGACATGGGATAGTGGTGCCGGCCTTCGGGGGCACTGTAGGCAGGCGATGTTGGGTAAACAGGCGGATGGAAACTTCGTTCGTAGTTGGGAGGTGGTTGACGGGGGAATCTAGCCTGCCGTGTGCCTTGATATTCATAAGCGTTTGCGGCGTTGATCGATGATTGCCATGGTGGAAGAGAAACAGGAGTCCACACACCTTCTGGTTCGCTTACGTACACATCCATAAAATTGCTGGTGCGATGATCGGTCTGCTGACATCGAAGCAGCTCTTCTCTGACGATCTGCCGTATGGTCAAAGCAAGGTCGTTAGGTGGCACTGTTTCAACACTAGCCACAGTGGAGACGTTGGACAGGCGGCCGAACTTCGGAGAAATTCGTCGCATCTTGAGGGATTCCAAGGTACGACAATGCTTCATCACGTCGGACACAGAGTTCAAGCAGTCTTCCCTATTAAAAAATTGTACACGTTTTCGGCTATACCCTTGAGAACGTGTCGAACCTTGTCTTCTTCAGACATCCTCCCATTCACGATCTTGCACAGCTTCAATATTTCTTCAATGTATGTCGTACATGTTTCTCCTGGAAGCTCTGCCCTCTGAAACAATGTCTGCTCCGCGCGTTTCTTCTTTGCGTCCGAATCACCGAAGCACTTCTGCACTTCTTCAACAAAACGTTCCCAAGTCGTGAACATGTCCTCATTGTTCTCGTACCACACGAGGGCGGTGTCAGTTGACGAAAATACGACATGATTGAGCTGTTCATTCGAGTACCAACCATTGCTTCTGCTCACCCGCTTGTAGTTCTTGAGCCACACGTCGACGTCTTCTCCTGAGGTCCCGCCGAAGTTTGGTGGCACTCTGTAGTATGGCACGGAACCCATCGTACTTGGCCTCGAAGCGTTCGATGGCTGCTCTTGGGTCATTACGATCGGCGAAGGTGGAAGTCCGGCGAGGCGGCGGCTGCGACGAAGTCCTGGTAGTGAAGCTCCCGTCTTTGGGTTCGTCCTACCCAGCACCTTCCACCAAATTGTTACACAAGGTAAGGTAACTTAATGGGTGTTTTTAATGGGCCCTGAGTCCGTGATCACAGTATAATGATGATGATCTCCACCGCCATGGCTTGTACCCGCTCAGGGGGATCGCAGTGGAGGAAACGTCATCTTCCTTCTCTACCCGCGCTTCCCTTGTTTTTCTTGGTAGTGACACCCCGTATCAATATCTATCTATCTATATATATATATATATATATATATATATATATATATATATATATATATATATATATATATATATATATATATATATAGGGCCGTTGTCCCAGATAAGTAGATAAGTTGAGCTAAGTATTTGAATAATTACTTAGTTTTAGTTTTGGAAAGCCCAAAATATGAACACTGAGATTTAGGACACTTTCAGAAACCACCGTATAAATTGTTTTCTGTACGATATTTTTCCGTGTTGTAAAGAAAATCCGCGAGGTTGAAAAAAAAGCCGTGTGATGGACCGCGAGCGCACTGCTATAGTGCTGCTGTAGGCTTTATATATATATATTGTTCAGCGCCACTCGACTTCACACAGCCAGATTTTCCGGCAGCGTCTCGGCGCCCGCACAAGCACTACGTAAACGTGAACTCCGAGCCCTGAGCGCACGTACGCTCGGCGTGGTGGCCATGAAGCGTTGCCTCGGCGATAATTCAAAAAGAACAAAAGTGAGCCCGTGTGCCGGGAACGCGTAGCAACGCATCGCCAGCGAAAAGAACGAGCCGAGACACGAGTGGCGTTGGACGTAGCTGATCGAGCTCCAGCAACGAATCCCGTTTCCTTCTACATGTAACCACTGCTGATTCACTTGTAACTTTAGTACAATAGAGTTTTCTTAAAAATCAAGCCCTGCCTCAACTCCTTCGTTCGCGCATCGCTGACATGGTGCAGCCGACGACAGGATGCGCATCAACCGAGCTGCATGCGGAAGGGGAAACCACGCCCCGAGAAAGAGCGACGCCACACCGTACAACTTCACGGGACTCAAAAGAGAGCATCATCAAAAGCGTGCTCACGACCCTAGAGAGCAGCATGATGGCCAACGCTATGAAAAAGCAACTCGTCGACGAGCTGAAGATACGAAGTCTACTATGTGCTGGACGAAAGGACGAGGTGATCGCACGACTTATCCGCGACAACACCACTCGCCAAGCTCTGGAGCCGACGGACTCGTCAACGAACGAGCAGGCTGCCTACGACGATGACAGGCAGGCGCACCTGGAGACGCAATACGCCAACAACGCGAGGCTTCGTGCGGAACTGGACAGTCTGCGAGTTCAGCTAAACCGTGCGACCACGAGTGAACAACGTGAGACTGTATAAAACGCAAGTCACAATGTTTGAAAACCAACGAAACGGGTGACGACTTCAACCCACGGGCTGAACCATTCCGTTCCTGCGAACACAACGATGTCCTCGGGTTGGACGTGGTTACTATCACTGAATGATGGCACCAACCAAGACGCGGCACGCCCTGCCGTGCCGACCGTTTCAACGCACGACGGAGAACCATCCATGGCCCAGATCCTTGCAGCGCTTGTGAACACGCAGGTTCTGCTCGCCAACACGCTGTCGAGATGTACACCGACGACGAGCCCGTTCCAGATTCATTCCACAAGCAATACGTCATCCTCAATCACGCTGTTCGATGGGACGCTGCAACAAAATGCCCACGAATGGATTAGACAAGTGGAGACATTCGTAGCGCTCGCCCACTGGACGCCATCGCTCACATTGGTGACAGCAGCAAGCTGCCTGGTGGGATCCACGAGGATCGGTACAACGCTTATAGCTTACAGCATGACAGCTGGGAGCAATGGAAGGAAGCGTTAATTCTCCGATTCAAATGGAAGCTGACAATGCAGGAGTTCTTCGAACCGCCTTCACAGCCGCCTTCAGAGCCACGAGACCATCGTCGAGTACATGTACCCTAAGAATGCCATTCTGAACAAGACGCCGTACCGTTTAGCAGAGGAAAAACGAATTTCCCTCATTCTTAGCGGCATCAAGGACGACACATGGACCAACCCACTGGCAGCACAACTGTGTGGCACAGTGACTGAACTTATTGACAGAGCGGCTTTGCTTGACGTGACGCGTCACATGACCGTGTGTGCCGAGAACGATAAGAAGCCGCTTCCGTCTACAAGCCGTGGTCAGGGTTCAAACAAGTGGGTGCCAGCCAACAGCTCTGCCAACTTGCCAACGGCCAACTCGTGCAGCAATTTTTCGGAAGCTCCGCCCCCACGGCCTCTCCCTGATAGTTGGTGTTTCAAGTGCAGCGACATCGGTCACCTGTCCCGTGATTGTAGCAAGCCGAAAACGCCAGCAACAATCGGAGCGGACGAGAAACGAACGAAGAGGGACAAAAGCAGCCACGGAACAGGGACTACGTATTCTAGGCAAGCGAACTGTTTTTTTTGCAATCGACGGGTGGCATAATACCAATAGTGTCTGATACTGCTAACAACCCAACCGTCCGCGTGTGCATTGACAGTGGAGCCAACATATCTAGCATGAATGCCAGTACTTTGACTGACGACATTTTCACGCAAGCATGGGTATCGCGCGAGGACATTCAAGTTCTCAACCGCAGCATACGTCCAACTCTCGCAGTGACGCTTGATGTGACACTGGGCACCACGATTGTGCGACTCGAAGACGTCGAGGTAACAGAACCGCCCAGTGGCATCAACCTGATTCTGGGATCGGGCTGGTGACGAGTCGCGAAAGTCGACGTAACGTTTCATATGTCCAACGATGTGACTATCGTCCCAGTCGAGCTCACCAGAAAACCTTCATCGTCCGAAGTGCTACCCCCGAAACAAGGCACGCCACACCGCACCGGGTAAGCACTTATCGCGACATTCTGCCGGCAACCGGGTGAGATCGTTACCAAAGACGAAGGGTTCATGCGTCTCAACACGAAATGCCCTGCACCCGTCGAAGACTTCACGAGTCTACTTAAAGATGCCACACGGAGGATATTAAAGATGCCACAAAGGCAGAGATGAAACAACTTCTTTCAAATCTGTTAATACATCACCAAGCGTTTACCTCCAAAGGCGACACTTAGGGCATGTGTCCTCACACTGAACACAGCATCGAACTCAGAGATGATATACCCGTGTCATCGAGACCATTCAGTTGCTCACCGGCTGATCGCAACTTCATCCGTGAACAGGTGAATTACTACCTTCCCAATGGCATCATAAGGCTGAGCGAAAGCGAATACGGTGCTTCAACGATAGTTGTAGACCAACCGCACTAGCCGACAACTCCACAAAGAAGGGTACACGACTGTCGCAAGCTCAACGAGAAAACCATCAACCCTTCTTATCCCATGCCTGTTATGGAAGACGTGATTGACGTTGTCATGCGTGACAGATCGGCTTACTTCACTGTGTTGGACGTGAAGACGGTATTTCTGACGATACAAATGAAGCCGGACGATGTCCACAAGACCACATTCGTGCCTCTAGATAGAAAGTAGGAATACCTCCGAATGGCCTTTGAGTTTTGCAAGGCCCCTCAGACCAAGCAAAGAGTCGTGCGTCGCACGTTCAATGGCTTACCTAGGTCATCTACATATATGAAAGATGTCGGGCAGGGAGCCACAACAGTGAGGAAGGCTTTGGATTTGCTGAACGAAGCACTAAGGAGAGTCGTGATCGACGGCTAGTGGATCTCCGGAAATGCTAACTGATTCAAGACAAAGTATCTTTCCTGGATTACATGATCTTCGGCGAAGGACGAGCACTGGACGAATCCAGAGTTGCTGCTGTCGAGAGGTGCGAGCCGCATCGCAACGCAAAGAAGCTGTACTCCTTCCTGCAGTTAGCTAACCACTACCGAAAGTTTATACCAGAGTTTGCTAAAGTCACGCACAAGCTACGGCAGCTTTTGACGAAGGACATTCCTCTCGTCGGACCGACGCTCACGAAGGAATCGTCAATGCCGTAAAACACGCCTTAAAGAACTCGCCAATTTTGACAAGCTTCTGCCCAAACTGCCTCACTAATGTTCTCGTCGACGCTTCGGAAACGAGGCTGAGTGCAGTGCTTTCTCAAACTCAAGACGGAAAAAAGCGAATCATAGAGTACCCCAGCAGATCCCTAAACGAGCACGATCGTGTTCTACACTCTAACATGGTCGAGTGCATGGCCCTCCACTGGGCGATGACTGAAAAGTTTTAGGTCTACCTGAGAAGATGCCCTCATTTCACAGTGTTCACAGACAACTTCAGCTAGCCATACCTTATTCAGAAGGGAGCCAGCAACCGCAGAATTGCCAGGTGGACGCTCGACTAAGCAGAGTACACCTTCGACGTCAAACACAATCCAGGACGCCAGACCTCTGCTGCTGACGTGCTCTCGAGGCAGTCATATTCTGCGGAAGCTTTCGACCAGGAAATTTTTGACCCGAGACCTCTATTGCTACGCAGTAGTGATCAGCAAACACAGTCGCCTACGCGAGTTTCTCGGGAGGGACACTGATTGCAAAAAAATTTGGGAGGAGGCCAAGCACAAATCTTCAGATAACGAGGTCGAAAATGACATACTGGGGAAGAAATTTCTCGAGGGAGGACGGGTTCGTCAGAGGGTTATCATTCCCGCTGCCCTCCGAAGCTGTGCGATGATCGTTTTCCACGACAACAACGGCCACTTAGGCGTCAAAAAGAATAGAGATCTGATCCAGTGAAAGTACTGGTGGCCATCAAGGAGAAAGGACATACGCGAGTATGTTAACTTCTGCCACAGGAACCAACTTTTCAACACCCGCACGACACGGAATGAAGGTTGCCTCAACCCACAGAATATCCCTGTTAAGCCAAACATGGTGATATCCCTGGATCACATGGGTCCTCTAAACGAGAACGGAGACCATATCCTCGTGTGTATCTATAACGCAACAAGATACATTGATGCCGTGACCGTACCGAGCACCTCGTCGACGCACTATCTTGGCTTCTTGACAAACCAGTGGATTCTGGGATTTGGAGTTCCCAGCGTCATTATTACGGACCAATCCAGGGAATTTGTGAACAAGAAAACGAACCAATTTCATCACAGACGGGGAATACCTCATCAGAACTCCCCACCGTACTGGCCACAATCAAACGGACTGATTGAGCGAATGGTCGGTACATTGAAGAAGGTGCTACGCAAGATGCTAAACAACAAGGACAAATGGCAGAAGGAACTACCCCGAATGACGCTAACAATCAACGCCACGAAGCATCGTCACAGCAGCCACAGCCCATTTCGACTCATGCGCGGCTACGAGCCAAAACTGCTAGGAGAGCTCAACCTCGCCTCGGTCGAGGGAGACATTGACGAGTCTCATATGCTGCATGACTTGGATGGCGAAGGGACGCGCGGAAACGAAAGTCCGCGCAAAACAACGGTCCGATACGACGAGAAGCGGCGAGCTCCGAGGTCGACATCAGGGGATCTTGTCCTGCTCCAGTTGAGCGCTCTAGGCGCATTAGGTCCTCGCTATGAAGGTCTGTTCGAGATAACGGCTCTTATTGGAGGAAACGGGGCTGAGATCGAGAGAGTGCCCCACACACCGGGCAATATTTAAGATCAACCGAAAAACCGTCAACGTGGAGCAGCTTCGTAGATATAAAGAACTGCTCCTAGAAGTTACGGAACCATCGCAATCGAACGACACGCGCACCACGCGCAATGTTCGGGAGGGCCGTGTCAGCGCCACTCGACTTCACACAGCCAGATTCTCAGGCAGCGTCTCAACGCCCGTACAAGAAACGCCACACTACATAAACCTGGACTCTGTGCCCTGAGCGCGTCCACACGGTGCGGCTGCCATGAAGCATTGCTTCAACAATTATTCAAAAAGAACAAAAGTCAGCTCGTGAGCCGGGAGTGCATAGCAACGCATGACCAGCGAAGAGAGCGAGCCGAGACACGAGTGGCGTTGGACGTAGCCGATCTAACTCCAGCATCGAATCCTGTTTTCTTCTACATGTCCTAACGCCAATTCACTTGAAACTTTAGTACAATACAGTTTTATTCTTAAAAACCGAACCCTGCATTAACTCCAACATTCGTCCATCGCTGACAATACATATTGTCCCGGGGTAGTGACGTGGACGAATGGAGCACACTGCGAGTCAAATAAATTGTTTATTTGGGCGAACCTGTGTCCAGTAAATGGAAAGTGAGACTACAGTAGCGGTCTTGGACTGATAGCGGCAAACGGAGCGTCGGTCGTCGATCAACTACTGACAAGCGGCAAAGTGCGTCGGCATTTATCCTCTTGCCATTGAATGTTCCCGCGTTATCGCTGGCGGTGACGTTGATTCCAGAATAATCTCTACAGTTCACGGAGTGGGCGTGATCTTATCGAATGATCTACTTAGTCCTGAAGCTTCTCGTAAACTGCAGGCGCGGTTTGCGCTGAGATTGTGTACTGTATTTGGGACGATAAGAAGATTTGATGAGGAATGGAACGTCGCAATATATATATATTGCTAGGGGGCGCCACAAATGAACATATTAGTAAAGAGGACGATGTTCAGTGCTAGATTGTGCAGACTGGGCTCCATACTGTATGCCTGCCTGTTTATCTAAAGTAAAAGGTAATTTTCAAACGCCTTCTCCCCGTAACATTCTGGTGGACAGTGCGGGTCTTCTCACAGTCAACATCCACGACGATTCTACGCTGCGGACGTTCCTTGGCTGCCTGTGCCATGACTGATAAAGACGAGAACGACGATTCTTGGGAGACTACCCCAACCATGCTTCATCCAACTACGCAGCAACCAACTGCACCGCATCCAGCCGCTACTAACCGCACCGTCATCTTGACCCAACCGCGTGACCCAGGAATATTTCGGGCAGTGACAGTACTGACGTGAAGGAATGGCTTCAGCTGTACGAACGGGTGAGCGCTCTGTAAAACTGGAATCCGACGCTCACGTTGGCCAATATTATTTTCTACCTTGATGGCACAGCTAAACTTTGGTTTTCCAACCACGAGGAGGAGATCACGAGTTGAGACATCTGTAAACAGAAACTCATCGATCTCTTCGGCAAGCCCAAAGGGTGGCTTGCCGAAGAGATCGATGTATCACTTTGCAATTTGTAGTATCACTTCGCAATTATGCGAAGTGATACTACGTACAATTTATACTTAAAAGATATTAGAAGTTTTCTTGTGCCAATTTAAGCGCGGACTATTCGCCGTAGCTTTTGTGGAAGACGGAGAACATGATGAGGGGGGACGCGTTTGACAAAAGATTTACCGAGTTAGACAGACTCCTATTACTATAATTGCGCCATTTTCCAGCTCATGTTATTTTTCCTATATATTCAATTGCGTTGGCTTTGTAGGGATGTTTTATTTCCACATTTGTTGAGCTATGTCCACCGTAATAACAGTAAAGTCATCATAGTGGGTATGAGTCACCAAGAAAAAAAGACTGCTGACTGTACGCTGTAGACAGTCTTGTTTTCAGTGTCAATTCTATTTCACGTACTAGTCGGTGTAGACACAGACTAATTAAGGGCTAGATTCGAGCTTACAGACACGTTGTTAGCAAATAAACTGTATAGTGCGCAAGAAACAAAGAAACTACAATTGTGGGAAACCACCATTGGGGGAAACTATCGCCACTTGCTCTGATAACGCCCGTCGTTACCGGAACATTGTCACCTGTCCAAGAGACACCTATGGTGCCGGCGTCCTATAAGCGAAATAAATGAATGGCACTCACCTCATGTCATTGGACCCGCTCGTGAAAGCGTAGAACAGGTCCCACGAGTAGACCTGGACGCAAGTCATAAGGCAGAACACAGCGGCCGTGAGAGCTCCGGTGATGGCGGCCGCTGTCGGATGCCTGTAAAGAGCAGTGAATGTGTTGCGCTAAAAGGTTAACGTGTATGTTGTGGCACGTTAGGAAATGAAAAGTGCACCTCAAATTCTCAAAACGAATGCCAAAATTTTGTAAACGGCTCTTGCGAGATACGAGAAGAACGATAAAGTATGTCAAAACAAACGCCGGAGCACAACTAAGAATTAAACTTACATTGCGTAGAGAAATTATATTATACAGGAGGATCCCGTCTGCCCGAAATCTCTCTGCAGTGTCGTAATTTCAAAGTGCACTTCGTTTTTAAAGAAATAATGAGCAGTTCAGATACGGGACGAAGCAAAGGAAACATACGTGGATAGGCACTGACGACTGACTGAGGAATTATTCAAAGAAACCAGCATAGACACATGAAAAAGAACAAGGTGTGAACATAGAATACGTAAAAGTTTCAATCATGAAAGTTTCGTCAGGTATAGCGGATTTCAATGTCTAATAGGTCAAGACGCGGTACGCTGGTACACATGTCCCCCTTTTCGCCTATAACGAAGGCCTCAAATACTTCTCTAGCACGCCTTTCACGATGTATCGTTTAAAAAGGGTAACGTCAGACAGGCTGGTGGGGCATCTGTGATTGGTATAATTTGCCGCGAGATTGCTTACAACGCTATTTTTTAACAGCATGTTCTCTCAACCAATCATTGATGCACCACCCTTTCTTTCCCACGTGCACGCTTTTTGCTATCTTGCGATCCCGGTTTGTTCAGCGCTACCTCGAATGTCATAAAAATTAACAAGTCGTTGAGTTTACTGTCATCATTTGAGTAATGAATAGAAACTGGGCTTCTGGACCGTGCTCGGGGAACGAGCAGAAAATTCTAACTCCCTCCTTTCGTCCCTTCTTCTAAAATGCAAAGCATATTTATGGGCGTCTGTCAGTAAAGCAACTCATTTTTCTGACATTCTCTAGACGCCCAATAAATATCACATTGTGAAAACTCATATATTCTTTTGTTAAAGAATAGGCCAGCATGGATCATGATAACAGGGTCATATTACGACTGGCACTAGGCTCGTAGTGGACAGTGCATGTCGCACATTGAGACGGAGCATCCATAGATCGTAAATTGAATAGTTGCCCGAGCAAATTTCAAAATATTGGCTTCCTCTTCAATTGGCTTAAAGCCAGGTGACTTCCCTTTCTTCCCCCACCACTTTTTGGCTTTCATTACACTAATGACACACCCGCTTTCAAAATTTCAAAAAAAATGGCAATGCAGTTTCAAAGGGCTAACAGCAAATTTTTTTAAAAAGTTTGATATAACATGTAGAAGACAAGAAACAGCGAGACTAATTTGTTCCTTCCGAAGAATTACAGTGGGAAGGCCTGATCTGATTGCGTAATGTTACACTTACAGCCTGATTCTTTTTGAAGGGACAATAAGTAAATCCTGATCCGACAATCAGTAACCTTTGATATCATTTCATAGATTCTTTACCTACTGCATGGTAACGCACACTGACTGTCAGTCGCGTTTGTATTATGAACGTTTCTGCTAGCTCCCAAGCTAGAGGAAACAAGATCACTTACTTGATAAACAGTAGCGCGAGAGGAAATGCGACGACTAGGAATATTTGAAGTTCTGCGCTGATGTACCACATGTGTTGCAAGCACTGTAAAAGGGTAAAAAGAACATTATTAAAATTGGGGAGTTATTTAGGCGTCGCAGTGACCTGCTGGCCCTAAGGCACGACGCGACTGCTCTGTAAATGTGGAAGAAACAAAAACATGAACTCTCATACCACGTCCTCTGAGTTATCGAAGTTATTCGCCTGCAATAGCACGATCCACCATTTGCTGTAGCAGCCGTGGATGTACTGCCTGTACGCGTCGTTTGACCCTGGACCGTTGGCGAAGAGTGGTAGCAGGAAAGCCACAAGTAATGTCACCATGGCAGGCACTACCAACCTGCGCAGTAGCATGCATAGGCATTTAGGCGAGGAGATAAGCCACCAAAGAAATCTTGTCACAATGATGCACGTATACGTTTGTGTTGCTTGATTGATATGTGGGGTTAACGTTCCAAAACCACCATTTGTATATGAGAGACGCCGTAGTGGAGGGCCCCAGAAATTTCGACCACCTGGGGTTCTTGAACATGCACCCAAATCTGAGCACACGGCCTGCAGCTTTTTCGCCTACATTGAAAATGTAGCCGCCGCAGCCGGGATTCAATCCCACGACCTACGGGTCAGCAGCCGAATACTTTATCCACTACACTATTGAGGCGGGGTCACAGATCCGTTTGTTAAGGGGGAAAATAGCAAAATAGAAAAAAAACAAGTTTTACTTAGTGCGATAAGTCGGAGAAAAAAAGCAATTCACTTAAGAAATATATGTTGTGTTGTGAGCTCACTCGTACACCGACTCACCAAAAGCTTCCTCAGTCGGTCTCACTCGAACTCAGACTCAGTAAAACATTTGTCTATTGGACTCACTTGGACTCAAACTGAGTGAGTGAGACACTAACACTGGAAGCTTGGTGCGAGTAAAGATGAGACTGAGTCAGTCGACTCATGAGTGAGTTTGCCGACCTATGCGCAGTATACTCATATGAGCATTATAAGCAAGACGGCGCTGCAGGGCCTAATCCACTGGAATTAAGAGTCTTATTAAGGAAGGTGGTTCCCTACAGCTGCAGTTTTGTTGGTTAGCAGCCATATGACTGGCTTCGACAGCAGAAGTGTTACCAATTTAGCTAATTTTTAGCAAGACCTAGCCACTTTTTGACTCGGCTAGCTACCAAAAATTATATTTAGCTACGAGTAGCTAGTTTAGCTCTCTATTCAATATTTAGCTCGTAATCTTGGTATTTTAGCTAATACTTCCTAAAGGGTTAAATATGTTGAAGAAATGCTTATTCAGACAAATAATTCAAGGAAAACACAGGAGACAAAAAAATCACCCATTCCATCAATGTAAATGATGATTTTTCATCTGCTCTAGTCCCTTTCCATTTGCATCGAAATGTCGCACAAAAAATACAAGGTGACATGAGCTTACCAAGTCATTGAACTAAGAAATTGGCACAACAGCATCATATTCAGCGGAAAATGATGATGTCTCCAAATGGCAGATAATGGGTGTGTTCTAATACTCACAATAGATGGCTCAATAGACACCTAAGTGGACAGCGGACATCTTAAGTCTCATTTAAATTCTCACGTAGGCGCTAAAATAGACAGCTTAGAGAAGACGGCATCGTAGGCATATACGATGCAGGTGTAGTGCCTACAATAATGCAGGCTTTTTTGCTTTCCAGACAAGATGGCGGCTGAGAAAATTGCTTATATTGCTCAAATCTCACCAGAATATTTGTCTGCACAAAAACAGATGCTTCTCCAGACGCTCAATGTGAGTAACTTTCAATTTTTTGTTAGATTTTACCTCCAAACAAGCTAAAAACTAACAGTTACGTTTATTTGTTTTAGCTGTCCCTTCTCGACGCGACGCGGCACCTGATCACGTAGAAGCCATTCAGACGTGTTCCATTTCTCCGCGGAGGAAGAAATGGAAGGCGAGGGCATGCCCAGCCGGCGCGCTACGTGAAAAATGTGGATAAAATTACGTCATGGCGGCCATATTCTTGGGGCATAATGGCAACGTTGTTATGGTTGCGTGTTGAGCAGCGTATAGCTTGTCTAACAGTGAGCGGCGGCGGTGGCGGTTGCATGTGTGCCTCCATAGGTCTCACACTGAGCCGTGGCAGACAATATCTGTTTTCTGTGCTGCGTTATTAGTTACGCAGTGTTCTCCCGGCAGTTTTTGAACTCCTAGCAACGTTTATAAACACATTTGTTAGCCACGGGGACTGAACAGTGCGTAAAACGAGCGCATATTCATGTACCCTGGGGCCGATGACATGGATGAAATATCCGAAGTGTACCACAAAATTGCATTTAGGCGCCATGACGAAACGGAACCACAACGAACACGTTGAAGGTCAATGATGGTTGTGCAGTTTTCGTGCTTGTGACAACGGAATATACTTTTGGCCACCAAGATTCAACGAGGACCATGTGCACATACGTAGTTTCGTGTTCGGTATGTGTACATTAATAACTTTCATGTGCGTATTAAAACACCTTTTCTGTTTCGCTTGCTATACTCGCCCTCAGCATTTTTTTCTTGCCGTTAGAGTTACCACGTTCAAGTGTCACTTACACCGTGCTTAAAATCAGCGCAGTTGCACAATGCTGACGACGGTGAGTTTTACGTAGAGCACGGGCACGGTGACTGGGCGCCGCGTTGGCCACTTGAGAGACGGAATGCAACCGCAGAAGGTGGTCCACGGCCTACCCACGGCCGTGTTACAGTGCATTAATTAATGACGTGAAAACACTGACATCACAGTCACCGCTGTCAGTGCATTCAGCGCGCCTTCTCTCGTGCTGGCTTCGTTGTCAGCGAGCTGTTACTCACTCTTAACACTCGGATGAAATGATTTTGCCAACGGTGAGGCAATGGCCTAGCGTGTTAAGCGCTGTTCCGATGGTTTAGGTTCACCTCCACGCGCGTGCTGTGCAGTGTATGTGGTTGTCGTGCTGGAGAGAGAGTTGCACCTTCTTAAAATTCTGGTGCAAACAAAAGAGAAGAATTGGCGAAGTCAATATGGCCAACACAATGAGCGACGTCAGACCCTCTCCTCAGTTGTTTTCTTCCTCCATGCGATTCTCATACAACATAGATTCGGTGCTGTCTTATAGGCTGTTTGCGTAGACTGTCCACCATGCTTTCTTAGAATTGGATCACAGCCATCGTCGAATATTTGCATGCACCACAATACTTATGGCTGTTTACCACCGCAGGTTTACACCTGCACTGCCCTTTCAAAAATTTTGAGAGCGACTGCTTTCTGCGTATTTTTACATTATGCTAGTGCGTATTCTAATTCATTTTCGTGTACTGTACATACGTAAACTCAATTTATCACACTGGTAACCAGGTAGAACGCGCAAGGTAAATATTGTTTGACGAATAAAGGATATGAATCTTAAGAAAAGTTAGGCGATCGCAAATAAATTCGTTGTCGTGACACAAGAGTTTCCAGCAAAAAAAAATCTTTCACGCGGTGATGAGCAGTTTTGATATTTCCGTAAAAGCTTCGCAAAGTGTTGCTTCACCTGCATGCGCTTTGACTGGCAGGCATCTTGGTATTCTTCTCAGCAATTGTTATTCATAAATAATTCGAAAAATTTATTTGGTTGTTCAATTATGTCCTATTGATTTCTTACTCATATTTGATTGATTGATATGTCGTGTTTAACGTCCCAAAACCACCATATTGACACACCTCGATGGGCGCATGAAGAGGAGGAGGTCGAAGCGGTCTGGCTCACGAGCAGCTCGGTCTCCGTTTTCTGGCTCTGAGCTGTACCGATCTCAACCATTTCCTGTAAATAAACGCGTTTCATCGTCACAGTTGTGGTGGAAGGTGCTGGGTAAGCCAGCTACTGTCAAGCGAGACCGGAGAGCAGCCGTCTACTAACGACGGAACCGCAAGAGCACGAGCTTCGCCGCAGCCGTCGACTAGCGGGCTTGCCACCACTACCTCAAGATATGAACTTGGACGGAGACATCCAGCAGCCGGTCGCGAGGGCGCCGTCTTTCCACTACCGAGAGCCACGCACATTTACAGGAAAACCTGGCGATGACGTTGAAGAATGGCTCAGCCACTATCAACGGGTGAGCCGAGCCAATGGCTGGAATGCGGCCAGCCAGTTGTCCCACGTGGGTCTATTTCTCGATGGCAGTGCTTTAGTGTGGTTCGAGAATCACGAAGACACCTTGACAACATGGGCCCAGTTTATGGAGGAGATCAAGAAGTGCTTTGGCGACCCTGCGACGAAGAAGAAACGTGCAGAGCAAATGTTGTCGCAGAGAGCTCAAGCTTGTGGTGAGACATGCAGAACCTACATTGAGGAGGTACTGAAACTGTGCAAGTGTGTGGACACCAACATGACGGAAGAGGACAAGGTGGGCCACATTCTCAAAGGAATTGCGGAAGACGTCTACCACTTCCTTATCGGCAAGGAGAGTCTTGAGTCTGTGGCCGATGTGATTGGGCACTGCCGAACGTTTGAGGCCCTGAAGACTCGCCGCATCACTACGAAGTTCGGACGCCTTGCCAATGTTACGACCGTCGCCACTGTCGATGTGTGCCAAGACTCCGTGCCTACCGACCTTTCGTCAACGATTCGCCTCATTGTACGTGAGGAACTTCGTCGTCACCTTTACGCGCCCTTGAACGCCCGAGAACCACCGTGCGATACACCGTCCACAAGTATCAATGCTACGAGTTTCGAGGAGCGCAGCTATCCCAACCGCGGCCCTCAGCTAAGGGCTCCACCACCGACGTCTTCTTATGTAGAGCCGCCTTATGCTCCCCACAGTCGTTACGGCTACAACAGCCATCCACCTCCTTTTGCGTCTCAGTGGGAACAGAGCGCCGCGTACCCTCAACATCCAGCGACGTTCCCTATGTCCCGTGAACGGCCCGTCTGCTACCAGTGCGGTGTTCGTGGACATATCGCCCGATTTTGCCCAATGCGACGTAATCCACGTTCGACATTCCCTCAGAGATCCGCGACGTTTGCACAACGAAGCCAACGGCCTGACTACACCTACTGGCCCCCCAACCCAACTGACGAGCGGCACGCCTACCAGCCGATCAACCGGAGTGATTCGCCCGGATCTGTGCGCAGCTTAACGCCGCCCACCACCCGTCCACCTCGGTCACCATCTCCACGGCGCCGGTCACGAATTTCGTCTCCGCCACCGGGAAACTAGCCAGCGCGGCCGACGGAGGTGAGGTCGCTGGACGTACCGATTTTCATCAAAGAATGCCTCCACCAGTTTCTATGCTTCAGAATAAGGTTCAGGTACTTGTTGACGACGTTCCCACGATGGCATTGATAGATACTGGCGCAAGTGTTTCCGTGATGAGTTTAGTTTTTAAGCAACGACTGGGCCGTAAGGTTATGTTTCACTGGGACAAACCTGCCACATTTCGGGCAGTGAGCGGCGCATTCTTGCGTCCTGTCGGCGTCTGCACTGCGTCTGTTAGTGTTGCCGGTAAAACGTTCAAGGCGGAATTCACAGTACTGGCTCAATCAACGCATGACGTTATACTTGGCATAGACTTTTTGCGAGAGTGTCGTGCGACCGTGGATTGTGGAGCAGGTGAGGTTCTGTTGTCTACTCTCGCCCAGCAGCCTGATTGTGAGAAAGGTAACCTCACTGTAGCTAAAGATGTACTTCTGCCAGCGTGGTCCACGGCCAGCGTACAAGTGACCACTTCGGAAACCAACTCGAGTTTGAATTCATGTGACATAGTGATTGAGCCGTTGCCTGTAGCTTGTCTCAAGAAAAACATCTTTGTACCACGATGCATTGTATCTCTCGCAGACGAGACGGCTCAATTATGGGTGATAAACAGCTCACCCGAGTCGGTTGTACTACCGGCTGGTATGCGCCTTGCCCTGTTCGAAAAGCAGAGCAGCACCTGCATTGGAGCTTTAAGCGATCTTGAAAGGGCGGGTCCGGAAACTTCTGGTATGGAAGCTGAATTTTCAAAAATGGTTAGCAAGTCCATTTCCTCACAGAAGCGCAAAGACCTGGTTGCACTGCTGGCGAGACATGCTAAAGTATTTGATTTTGCACGGAAGGTGCCTAGGGCTCAGATACCGACCACGCGCGCTCGTCACAAGATCGATACTGGCTCTGCTCATCCTCTCCGACAAAAGCCCTATCGCGTGTCCGTGTCCGAACGCAAAGTTATTGCTGAACAAGTTGGCGAGATGCTAGCCACTGGTGTAATTCAAGAATCGTCAAGTCCGTGGGCTGCACCTGTTATTTTGGTAAAGAAAAAAGACGGGTCCTGGAGGTTCTGTGTTGATTATCGGCGTCTCAATTCTATAACCAAGAAGGACGTGTACCCCCTCCCCCGCATTGATGACGTAATTGACTGCCTTCATTCAGCTTCCTACTTTTCTTCGGTAGACTTGCGATCCGGGTATTGGCAGATTCCCATGGATCCAGTTGATAAAGAGAAGACGGCTTTTGTAACGCCAGACGGTCTATTTGAATTTAATGTTATGCCGTTCGGCTTGTGTAATGCTCCGGCAACATTTGAACGCTATATGGATACCGTCTTGAGAGGCCTTAAATGGGAAATTTGTTTATGTTACCTGGACGATGTGGTTATTTTTGGACGAACTTTTGAGGAACATAATCATCGCCTTGACGTTGTTCTAACATGTTTGGAGAAAGCCGCCTTGACACTGAACTCAAAAAAATGTCGTTTCGGTGAACGGCAAACACTGGTTTTAGGACACCTTGTGGACAAAGCTGGTGTTAGGCCGGACCCGCAGAAAGTGGACGCCGTCAGCAAGTTTAAGCAGCCACAGTCTATCCGCGAGCTACGAAGCTTTCTGGGCCTATGCTCTTATTTTCGCCGCTTTGTACCTAATTTTGCTGAAACGGCCCAGCCACTGACTGACTTGCTGCGCAAGGACGTCCCTTTCCACTGGACACCAAATTGTGAGTCAGCGTTTAAGCAACTAAAGTTCGCTCTCACTTCCGGGCCAATACTATGCCACTTCGATCCCTCTGCTTCCACGGAAATCCACACCGATGCCAGTGGAGTTGGTCTCGGCGCGGTGCTTATTCAACGACACAACAATGCTGAACACGTCGTCGCCTATGCAAGCCGGTCCCTGAGCAAGGCAGAGCGTAATTATACGGTTACCGAATTGGAGTGCCTCGCCGTCGTTTTCGCCGTACACAAGTTTCGCCCCTACATCTACGGTCGTCGTTTCTCAGTCATCACCGATCATCACTCTCTTTGCTGGTTAGTGAGCCTACGTGATCCATCTGGTCGACTTGCGCGATGGGCCATACGGTTACAAGAATTTAACTTCACGGTCCGCTACAAGAGCGGTAATCGCCACGCAGACGCTGACTGCCTGTCACGGCTTCCTCTACCAACGACCGAGTGTGAAGCTGATAATTTTGACGATTTTATCACAGCTATCGACTCTCATTTTCCTGACATCGCGGCTTTCCGGACAGCACAGCACGAGGATCATTGCTTAGATCACCTGTTTGCCTCCGCGAATGACCCGGCCAGTTCAAGCTCTTTTGTAGTTCATGACGCCGTCCTTTACAAGAAGAATTATTCTGGCCAAGGCGCCCGTCTGCTTCTGGTAGTTCCACGCACTCTACGTCCCCAAATTTTTCGGTTCTGCCATGACAACGCAACCAGTGGGCATATGGGCTTCGCCAGAACGTTTCATCGCATCCAGCAAAGGTTTTACTGGCCCAAGATGCGACGCGACACAGAAAAATACGTAGCGGGTTGCGAACAGTGTCAACGTCACAAGCGTCCCACGACTACATCACCCGGACTTCTCCATCCCGTACCACCTCCTAGCTCTCCCTTCGAGATTGTTGGTGTCGACCTTCTAGGTCCGTTTCCGCGTTCAGCCAGTGCCAATCGATGGGTCATCGTGTGCGTCGACCACCTGACGCGCTACGCAGAAACTGCGGCTATACCTACTGCAACAGCCTTTCACGTGTCGCAGTTTATGCTTCGGCATATCATTCTCCGTCATGGCCCTCCACGAGTCGTCATTAGCGACCGGGGACGTCAGTTCGTCGCTGACGTCGTTGAAGAGATCCTACGCCTGTCTGCCAGCCAATTCCGCCACGCAACCCCGTATCACCCCCAGACGAATGGCCTCGTAGAGCGGACCAACAGGACGCTAACGAACATGTTGTCAATTTATGTTGATGCCAAGCACAAAAACTGGGACGAAGTACTGCCCTATATCACATACGCCTACAACACCGCGAAACACGAGACGACAGGGTACGCGCCCTTTTTCCTGCTCTACGCCCGCTCCCCTCGCAGTTGTCTCGACACCATTCTGCCTTTTACGTTAGATGTGGAAACATCGGTTGCCGAGTCACTATGCCGCGCTGAAGAAGCCCGTCGCGTCGCACGCCTTCGAACCATTGCATCTCAACAGCGCTCCAAGACCCGGTACGACGCCCACCATCACTCCGTTGCTTACACAAAGGGTGACCTGGTGTGGTTGTGGACACCTGTCCGCAAACGTGGTTTATGCCAAAAGTTTCTGGCCCGCTACTCCGGACCATTTGTAGTCATTGACCGTCTCAGTGACGTCACATACGTCATCTCCGGCGTCACAAGCAATGGTCGGCGCTCTAGCAAGACACAGCTGACACACGTCGCGCGCCTCAAGCCATATCACCACCAACCTTCCTATTGACTCGCCCAGTGGGCATCGTCTGCGAACGGGGGAATTGACACACCTCGATGGGCGCATGAAGAGGAGGAGGTCGAAGCGGTCTGGCTCACGAGCAGCTCGGTCTCCGTTTTCTGGCTCTGAGCTGTACCGATCTCAACCATTTCCTGTAAATAAACGCGTTTCATCGTCACAATATCATTATGAGAGACGTCGTAGTGGAGTACTCCGGAAATTTTGAACCCCAGCGGTTCTTTAATGTGCACTCAAATCTGAGCACACGGGCCTACAACATTTCCACCTCCATCGGAAATGCAGCCGCCGCAGTCGGTATTCTCTCCCGCGACCTGCGGGTCAGCAGCCGAGCACCTTAGCCTCTAGACCACCGCGGTGAGGCAATTATTCAAATTTTCGAGTATTTGCTCACCCCTAATGTGTACAGAGATCTGTGCATATGCAGCTCGTCCTTGATTAGCGCGGAAGCCTGTACGCCTTTCTAAAGACCACAACTGCCATAAATTATTCACTGAATACGCTTTTCTTTTCCTACATATATTCTGTGTAGCTGCGTTCAAGAAGATGTCACTTGCTAGTTCTATTCAAACTGGATAACACAATCGTGAGTAAATTTGTTGCCCTCCTGGAATATGGCTAAAATGCTTGAAAATTTAGTTTAGCTGGTTTTTCATCTCCTTGCTAGATTTTTTAGCAACTTCTAGCTACTTTCATGCTGCCATCTATAGCTATTTTTGTCCTCCTATATTTGGAAACACTGGAGAGCACGTATTCTGATTTTCGAAGTCGATCAAGTTTTTTGCGGTGTAATTGTCGTACGAAAAAGGGTGCTGTGACGCGCGGTTTCTGATCAAATAAATTTTCCATGTTTGAATAGGTTTTTTTCCATTTTCTTGAGTAGCATATAGTTACCGGGCGTTATTTTAAACATATATTTTCAAACTGTGAGAAAACTATGGAGAAGAGCTGCAAAGTGCAGCTATGAAAAAAGTTAACACAAAAAAAATGGACTTACTCAGACGAACAGCAGCATTGACTTGAAAGGTAGGCGTACCTGATATATCGTTGCGATGTTCGCACAATGTAAATGAGAAATGGGTTCGTTCTTGCAAGAGCTTCTCGAGATTCCGCGGTGACGTACGCCAGCAGGAACCCACTGCGTTGTGAAAAACAAAGACGTATTTGAAGTGTTGGGGTGTTATATAGGTATATCCTAAATATCGTGATAACACACACAAAAAGTAAAAATAGTCACCTTAAAAAGAAGAAAACTGTGACGCTGAGGAACGCGTTAGTAATAAACTGGAATGTAAAGTTTTCCGTCATGGAATCCATTGCGAAAACCGCATCTAAGTAATAAAAGGAAAGACTGGTGAGTAGGCTGATGTGTTGCACGGCAGCGTTCTGATTGAACTAGTAAAGATGGTAACTACATTCTATGTAGGATCTGTGAGTGTCATATATTTTTTTGATGCGAAGCATTTCTTATCCTACTACAGACACTTTTTGCACATCCATTCATCCATGCATCCATCTATCCATTCATCCATTTGTCCATCCACCCATACATTCTTCCATCCATCTATCCATCCATCCATCCATCCGTCCGTTCATTCGTCTATCTAGCCGCCTACGTCAGGGTGCCATCGTGATCACCCTCTTAACTTAAGTAAACCAAAAGTAGTATGTGTGTGTGAGATGGCTTGGTAAATATGACTCTCTGGTCATGACATAAATACAGAGACAATATCGTCCTGTATGTCGTCAAATCCTTTCCACCAGACACGTGTGGCACATAGCCGTAAACCATAGGTGGGTATGTATATGCCACAGGTATGTGATACGTTCCAAGAGTAATTGACAGTTTATATCTACCCAGAAACGGCGAGAACAGACACTGGTAACTTTAACACGAGAGCTTTGAGAAAAATCGGACATCGGCCACGTTGACCAAACGAACGCGATGAATAAATGTCAGGGTCCCAGCAGGGATCGAACCCTGCTGAAAATCAGGTATTCTGCCACAGAGCCACACCAGGTCTTGGAACTGCTTTTCGAATCGTCCGTACTGTTCGCGATAACGTCAGTGGTGGTTGCAGTGCTGAATATCACTCTTGGACCGTATATATATATATATATATATAAATATATATATATATATATATATATATATATATATACATATATATATATATATATATATTATAACCATCATGTCGGGTTATTGTTAATTGTAATTAAGCGCCATCTACTAACGTTCATTTATGAAGCAGTGTCTGCGGCGGTGGCTACCATCCTCGTGGGCACAAGCGGTACATGTTAGTTCTACCAGTTCAGGTGTTGCCTGTAGTATATATATGTGGCTGTTGGCATCGTTACGCAACTGCAAACTGGTTATATAATACATGTGCGATGGTTCAACTTATGGCTGTGCGTACAACATTATTACATGTCTTTAGCGTCATTTCGTAATGTTTTGCTCAATGAAAGATAACAACACAGTCACCTTACTCCGCAAGCCTCGCATAACCTTAATTTTCAAAGGTATGTGGGATCTGGCGTATTTTTTTCTGAAGGCATCGCTAGCTTCAGCCCGCACTAAACGTTTTTACGTGGCATTTAAAAAAATATGTGTAGGCTTTAGATTTGATTGGTAAAGCTTGAAACATTATCACTCTGCTAAATGAGACATATTTTTAATGACTGTGGACATTCTCGATACCACGTGGGCACTTCTCCTCCTAGTATTGTAGCTCCGTGAAACTATAAGCGTTATGCTTTTACACGGCCAGAGTTCGGCGTGATTTACGCGGACTGAATAATAATTATCAATCGATACCTGACGTACTATTTTAGGCATGGCAAAGTGGCTCAGAAGCTATACCACGAACGGTATATTTGTTCTTTGGACAGAAATGAATACAGTGTAGGTCCTAGCAAATAAGAACCAGTTTAGTTTCTGCTTCAAGGCCGAGAGAGCAGCTGTGGGCTGATCTATGGCTATACAATTAAGATATGCTTTCTTGCTTCGGTTTCAACACCTCGAGTGCCACTATTGATGCCTGAGTTAGATTCATGGCACTGAAATAGTCGTGTATTAGTGCCAAATACGCTTGCATTTGGCTCGGTTTCCACTGACCATGGTCCGCCACGGTTGTCTAGTGACTAAGCTACTCAGCTGTTGCCCCGCAGGTCGCGAGATCAAATCCCGGCGGTGGGGGCTGCATTTTCGATGGACTCGAAATTATGGTAGGTCTGTGTGCTGAGAGTTGGGTGCACGGTAAGGGACCCCTGGTGGTCGATATTTCCGGAACACTCCACAACGGTGTCTCTCATAATAATATGATGGATTTGGGACGTTAAACCCTACATATGAACCAATCCACTGACCGTGAAAAGTGCGCAGTCATAACATCTGCGCACCCTATCGCACGACAAAATTAGATGCCTTCGTCCCATGACCTATTATTATGTTACGTGCGGCACGATGCTGCATGATCAAATTCTCGTCTTCGCACCGCAGTGCTTGTTTCTATATGTAATACTCTTTCCTCATTACGTTGATTTAATCCGTGAAATTTAGGACGAGGGTGAGAATTTAGTTTTCAACAAGTTACTGTCTCAAGTATACATAAAATACGAATTAAAATGCTACGGCTATTTCGAATTAACGAAAAGCAATACTCTCAGCTTGCACTACACGGGGCCTGCAAAAATGTTTCCTCTAGAGTCCTTTCAGTTGTTGGAAGGTAATGAAGACATGCGTATTCAACCCGTAGAGCCTAAGCATAAACCTGACGAGCACTTCCAAACTGTGTTATTTTTAAATGTTCAGATCTCGCATTCCCAAAAACGAATTAAGCTCAATATTCTCGTAAGAGAATGCTTCAGCCAATGCTGATGACGGATAGTAGATCAGAGCTTCGTGAATGCAGCCTCTGACGTGGCTGCAGTCTACTTATAGCCACCACTACGTCTTCCTACTTCGGTTGGTGTGCATGCGAGTCTGCCGTTCATCTGTTGCGAGTGTACTGAACTTTGCACTCCTCAGGGCTCCAATATTAATATAGCCAGGACTTAACCACGCTTCAAAAATGACTCGATAGGTCATAAAGAAAAACGCAGTTATGAAGTTCATTTTGGTTTCTCTGATAGTTTCCGCTATACACTTAGCTTGAGGTGGAAAACACAGAAAAATTGCAAAAGCAACCTATGATTAATATATTATATACATCTCAATTCCTAATAAAAATAACGAAAGCCAGACTTCATTATTTTAAACAATTTTAAAAGTAAGCACTATTACCAGTTCTTACGCAATACAGAGAGTAAAAAAATGTTTCAGCTTAGCCGCTGTGATAAATCTTAGACGACTTAGTTTTTGCATAGCAGGGCTCATTTGACGAAAGCGCGACTTTAGGGCTAAAGAAAAGGATGCACGAGAGAGTACCGGACAAGTGCTTGTCCATTCGTTTATAACGTGTTCGTACTTTTAGCTCTAAAAGCAAGATGTTTTAACTATTCAACTATATGCATATCAACGAGTTCTTGTTAAGTGGTGTCTCATGAACCATTCAATTTTTTGTGTAGTGCTAAGAGATAAAAAAATAAATAAGCCTGTTGCAACTTTTCTATTGTTTTGAGAGTGTGTTGGTTCATAATATCCGGAAACATTGCCATTGCCATCACGGAGGGTGTCCTAATTTCAAACAGCGCAGCGACTGTGGAAACTCTACAACAGTATCTCTCTTTTTTTCCCCACATATTATGTTCACGCGTATGAGAAGTGTAACAAGTCACTTGAAATGACAAAATAAACTCACGGAAATATCCCATCGGCAGAATGATGTAGGCGTGTCCGAGTACCACCCAAAATGTCATGATAACTTTCAAGCCACATATAAATTTCAACGCTTCGTTTTGTGGCTTCACTGTCGTTCTTAGGAGGATCTTGGTGTTCGTTATCGCCGAGAAGACCAAGAGAACACGCCTTACGTTGGCTGAAAAAACAACAACAAAAAGTGGGTCCACAAACGTAGTGTGTGATTCGTCAAGAAAGCAATGCTCCCTGCTTGATGCCTATATATCAGAGTTCACCATGTATCGGTAGGTTTTATACATTATACGTATACATTAGATGACTTCTTAGCAGAGCGCATCAAAAGCTTTCCTTATACCTTTAAGGTGTGAAGCGCTATGAAGGGAAGCTTTTTCGGCAAAATGTTTTTGAAATAATTTGGTAATGATGGAGACAGAAGTAACTTAAATGTCGTAAACAAACTGTGTGATGAAATCTGTGCAACAAAGGTTTGCTCTCTCTGCTTAATACACAACCTTGATTGGGCGTTATTCTCATACAAATGTT
The DNA here is from genome assembly GCA_013436015.1 of Rhipicephalus annulatus. Classification (NCBI taxonomy): domain Eukaryota; kingdom Metazoa; phylum Arthropoda; class Arachnida; order Ixodida; family Ixodidae; genus Rhipicephalus; species Rhipicephalus annulatus. The sequence goes on along the minus strand of WOVY01000222.1, from coordinate 603,684 downwards.
GAACTAGATTTTAAGATGCTGAATCACTCTATGGTGCCTTCTGTCACATCAAAATAAAGGGCGCCTTCGGTTTTGTTACAACACGCGCTTTGGATTGTTTATTTGCTTTTCTTGCGGGTGCATGCCGTTTCCTCATGCGTTTGACGGAAATTACCGAGTTGTTATTGCGTCACGCTGGTTGTTTCATGAATGGTAGGCTCCAGACATGTCCGACACCATTCTCATGGCATGCCGAGTTCCTCTGACAAGAGCTAACGGGTTTTGTTTAAATATTCAGTTTTCTTCTGGCGTATTGCATCAGTGTAACATTTCTGAAATAACCTTGTCCCCGTGTTAACTATGTACACAGCTTGCACGTTTGTATTGCCCGAACATGGCGGGGCCCTTTAAGAAAATTTATGAAAAAATATTTTCGCAGTTTTTTTTATACGAGTCGAGTTTCATGTGTTGATTTACATGAAACACATCCGTGCATGAATCAAGAGCGTCAGCAATTTATTTACTAATGGCTTTGAGATAATTGCTATGTCTGTTAGAGAAAGTATTTTCTGGAGAAATATCAAAACAGAGAGACAGTGCACTCGGATGAAATGAATGTTACGCGCCTTATGTTCCCTATTTCTAATTACAATTAGCAGAAGCACATTAACTGATGAGCAACTGTTTCGTCGAACCACATGAATGGCGCATACTCTTCATAATTTTGCAGTTTATGAATGGCAGCGCATGCCAGTGCAGTTAAAAGCTAACCTTATGCTTTTTTCCGGAACTTTATTAGCATATGTGGTGTAGGCACTTAGAGCCAGGGATGTTTTTTTTGTAAGATGAGCATTTAGTAAAAAAAGAGACATATTAATTTGCAAGACGAACAATACAGGAACTGATCAAATTTCAAAAGCACAGCTCACAAAGATGACTTGTGAAATGACTGCATCCTCTAAACTTTTCCTGTGTGCAGCCAAAGTTTACTCGACTAGTACTGTGTGGTTAGCCTCCCTCCCTTTCTTTTGCATTTCTCTCTCTATGCTCGAACGAATTATTAATTTCCGAAAAGGGTTTCTTATTGAACTAAAAACTAGAAAAAGAACTGCGACACTCTTTCATGAGACGTGAATGTCATTGACGTGATGCGTGCAATCTTGTCCAAAAAGATATTTCGGGCTTCTTTGATCGATGCTAAGTATTGAACTGCATACGGTACTATGTATATACACCACTGCCTCAAAAAGAACATCTTGACGCATATTCAGAGTCTGTAAGCATTATTCTGCTGGGTATTTTAAGTGCGCATCACTTTAAGGAGCTGGCATGTCGTATGCTGTTTTATGCTTTCGTATGTTGTGATCATATTATGCTGTCGTATTCACTTGGCGTAACGCAGGCAGAACCACGCATATCGTAGCCAGCTCTAGCGTATCAGCGTGCTCTTGTTCTTCAATCACCTGGACGATGATATTAATTGCAGACATTACTTCTATAGCTATGGAAACACGATGACATATACCACGTATAAAGATTGAAAGAGGCAGCAAGCAAAGATTAGAAAGAGAGAAAAAAATATATAAACAAAAGTAGAAATGATCAAACTAAATAGAAAAAAATACACAAAATAAACTGGAAAAGAGAGCAAGAAAGAAGGAGAGAATGAAAGAAAGACAAAACTGAAAAGAAAAAACAAAGAGCTCCCCACTTTTTTTTTGGTTCGGCAGCCTCACAGGGCGGAGCTGCCTTGATCTCCATTTATCGCCTAGCATAAAAGATTGTGAGCTGAGTTAGAAAAATCAAGTGAGTGTTGAAACCACTGGGCATAACATGTTCGACTAATTAAATATTGAGGTGCTCACTCAAAAGCAAAACGCCAACCAATATTAGTCTTATTTACTTTTTAGTCGTTACTAATCAATTAACACTTAAAAAAACAAGGACGCCGTTTGTACCATACAGATGCCTTCTGTTATTTTGAGGGTGTATATAAGTTAGCGAATTAGAAACAAAAAAAAACACATTTACCTCCTTGTTTTATCCTAAAAGCATGAAGGTCGGCTTGATGAAGCCATTCCAGCGTGGTACCCACACCAACCAGGACACCTAAAAGACAGAGCACTGCTCTGCGACACGTGCACAGGAGCCGTCTTAGTATGTCCCGTTTAGAGCTGAGTTGATCAATCGCATGCGTCACATTGCGAACATATCCGCATCACTTACATGGAAAACGCTTGAACTGAGTTCACCACCTTGGTGTCGTCAGTACTGCAGGAAGTCACTGTGGCGTTACCTCCGTACTCGTTTATCACTGAAACATGCATGATCACGATGTTGAATGAATACTTTAAATGTACATAATGATTCTGACACGTCTAATAGGCAGACACACCAACAAATGCCAAACTGGTATCGGAGGAACACAGGTAAACGTTGATGTATCAGGTGTAAGTACTGAAAGCTTATCATTAACACGAATATACGAATAAACGGAACGTGCACGAGCAAAGAACAGGCGGGGCCGCAGGCGGTTGCAGCAAGACTGTAGCAGTCTAAAAATTTTATGCTCTAACACAGTGCGATAAAGGACAAAATGTTAGACGCGTTTTGGACAAGAACTAGAACAGCGTTATTTCAAGGAACATCTGCATCAAAATAACACACGCGCTTCATTGCCTGCTGCCTGCTTTCCCCTCGCGTATTATGCATTAGTTATTTATTGTTACATATATAGCACCCTTTGGCGAAATTGGTCTTCAGCTTATGCCCAGTGAAAGTGTCAGTACATTATGCATAGCTGTAGAATTGGTTACTTAGTCTATTCATATACGCAACAGCACCCCTACAGGGGCGCATATTCTCACGTGAGCGAACCAGAAAGGTGAGGTCCTGCCTCGTGCACATCGAGGGTGCGCAGAGTCCTCCGAGGGTGTGTACGCCCTTTCGATGCGGGGATGAGGCCGTCAGGGGGTTGTGGCGACCCTGCGCATTCAGCGTGACGTCAGGTCCAATTATCGGAGTGAAACCCACGGCTGCAAGTACTTGACTGTCCAGAAGATGAGTCCCAAACTTTTAGAGCAACCCATTCGCAAGAACTGTGCAATGTCACTCAGACGCTGTCATTATTGCCTTGTTTGCTGGCCTATCGAGTGTCTTGCATTCTTACAAAAAGTTCTCGCGTAGGCGGCTTTATGAATCACTGCGAATACTCAGCTAATTATGCTTAATGATGCATATTTTCCTTATAATTGGGGTTATGAGCAGAACATTTATCAGAATCAAAACTATATTTGACTCACTCATAGCGTGAGTTCAATTCGCACATATGGGTGCTCTGTTGCAGAACCATAACTCAGACATGGAGCTTTTTTCCATTCAGTAGACCACCAGAAAGCTGTCTGTGAATTTGCGCAAGTAAATCACCTATGAATGTTTTGGACTTGGAGTAGTTAGAGGAGAGACCTGAAGTCTATTGCGCAAAAAGCTTGCTTTCTAGTTGAGTTATAAATTAGTTCTAATCGTTGATAACTGTAAAACTGGGATAACTGTAATTGAAAAAGTAGTACCTAATAATGAAAAATAAAGGATTACTAAATTCCGTCTTTTGTGCAGCTGTAATGAGTAAAAACGACAACAATCGAGCGCTTGTTCACCTGAAATCGCAAATAAATAAAGTAACTTTATAAATATTGTTACGTGAATTGTGCATCGCTCCTGACGCCGCGTGCCTTCATTCGAATTACGTAAAAGTAAGTTCTCGCCTGACGCAGTACACAGACCACCCTTCCGGCGCTCCTGGTACGTTTAGTTTAGGTATCTCCGGTTTCGTGGTCTGGAAATTCCACAATGAATAGTTGGAACTACGCGCCAGATTATTTATTTTAAAAAAATGGCTCGCCATATCTTGTGACGTAGAACAACTTTGCCAAATAAACAGCCACCTTAAAACTGAAAATGACATGTTTATTAATTTCTTTTGCTAATTAGCCATTTTGGTGTAATGTAACTAGTCGCAAAATATTTCCTCCTGAACCTAGACATCGGCTGCGAAGACGCAAGCATCTAAGTATTCCAGTTTTTAAAGAAAAAAAATTTATATTGCTTCAAAAACATTCTCTCTCTCTCTCTCTCTCTCTCTATATATATATATATATATATATATATATATATATATATATATATGTGTATGTATATATATATTCACCCACTTTTCTTCTTTATATACACTAAATTGGTTCTAATAACTTCCCCTATACATTCCTTGGCAATATTGTCTGTTAGATCTCATTATTATTGTGTGAAAACACAGAAGAACGAGCCCTTAGGTATACACTTCCTTCCCTTATTCATTAGCGAGGGTCTCGTACTGGCAGACTTGGTGCCGTAAGGTTATATACGAGGGAGTGTTGGTCACCTGCCCGCTTGTAATAAGTTCACGTGCTACGTGACGCCAAACAGGCTCATAAAGGGTGTTCCACACTCGCCGCTTGGCTACAGGGGGCGCTAACTGACACTCTCACGTTTAAATTCACATATAAACTCAAAAAAGTGAATGGGCGGATCGCCGCCGTGATAGCTCAGTGGTTAGAGCATCGAAAGCATTATTCGAAGATCGTAGGTTCGTTTCCTGCTCACGGCAGTTTATTTTTTCACCCACTTTTCTCTCTTATTTACATTACAATGGTTCTAATAACTTCCCCTATACATTCCTTGGCATTATAGTCTGTCTGTTAAATCTCATTAATTTTGTGTCGAAACACAGAAAAAGAAAACGTTAGGTATACAGTTCTTTATATATATATATATATATATATATATATATATATATATATATAATGCTCGTCTCAAGAAAGGGTCTCTCTGGTGCCATTGCGCTCAAAGGAATCTGCTCCAGCTTTCAAATAGTTTTGTTGTTCTCTGCACGCATTCGCGATTCATACCTGTAGTTCACCGATCTCGTGGAAGGACTCGATGAAGCGCCTGTAGTAGCCAGTTGGCAGGGCAAACACCACGGAGCAGTACTGGCCCTTGAAGTAGAGCTCACCGTCAGGCGAACGCACCCGAGTGCGAAGGCACTGGTCATAGCCTCCCATTGCCACGTAAGTGCCTTCCAGGGCATTGGGTGCGTACATAGCATTGGACATGGCCACTGCACGGGACGGCACGTTTTCAGCCTCGCCGTATGGACAGGTCATATGACTCTTCATATCCTACTCATTTGTATCTTCGTATAAATAAAGTTGCTTCTCAAAGACATGTAAACACTGAAAGATGTGTATACATGAGTTGCACGTACGTCACATCCTGGAACAAGATCGCCGAGAACCTCCACGTTTGTCAACATATGCAGCTGTCTGGAAGTGTAGTCGGGAGTTTGGCAGCGGCGAGATCAGGTCTTCGGTCGCACTACTAGCTTCACCATGACTATTTGTACCATATTTGGATGCTCAACAAGAAGATAAACTTCTGCTTATAAAGGCAAGGCGCTGAACGGCCATGCGCATGCGTTAGATTGTTTAGTTTTCTCGCGATTTTTTCATGAGTGCGCGCGAACAATGATACGAACAATGATACACCCGAAAAGCCCCGTATCGCTTGGCTAGTGTGTATTAACCGAGAATATCTTAATAAATACATCCATGTCTGCTGTCGTCACAGCTTTTTCGAGTTACGTCCAGGTTTACCCAGCTTAGTAGCGTGATTGCTTCGCTTCTCCAGAATTCTACCTAGATTCTCAGCGATGTACAGATGACTTCGTCTTCTAGATTAACCGCGTCTGATGTTGTTAGATACGTTTAACGGCGCAACGTATGTGAACGTGTCTTCTTTCATAGGACCACCTGCGAATTTATTTAGCGATGCGATTCGTGACTGGGCACCGAGACTGCTGGGTTACAGCCATTATGACGGGACTACTGCTGCAACACATGTGCGTTTTCACCACTCTGAAGAGCGACGTACGAACAGGCGGGATGCAGTCGCACCTGGCATGCCATCCACGCAGTCTAAAACATCACTCGAACTGCCTTAGATGCAGAACAAGAGCTTAACTGCCTTAGACGCAGAACACGAACAGTATCTACTACTGAACCATCAGTAGTAGATACTGTCTAAGACCACGCGTCTTGAGAGTGACGAAGTTTTACTTTGACCGTAACGAGAAAGAGCGTCGTAACGAACCTCCCTTACAACAACGACAAGTTGTGATGCTGGTTTGCTGATGCCCTCTACATTTATCCGCTGGTGAGGCAGCTGTAGCCGTTCAGGGACTTGCAGACTTTCATTGATGCAACGTTAGATCACCTGTTGAAATCACCAAATAGTTCACGATGTCACTGTGCGTGTGATGGAAGGCAGCAGATCGACGTTCAGTGTAGCATCCTCATCAATTCGCAGCTTGTACGGATTGATGCCATCGGACATTTCAATATTTGCTCGGTAACGTACATGAGTCACTCCCACAACCTCTTCGAAGTACGATGGGCAAAGTGCATGCACTTTTTTTCCGTCATATCGCTCGATTGACGCCGACAAGCTCCAATGCGACGCTAAGCGGCACACGCGGCCTAACTCAATGTGGACAAACGTGGGGGTCGCTCACTTTGCTAGCTGGTAGTGGCGTCAAGTGCAACCCATGCATCGTGTAGTGCTAAAGTTTTTCGAGAAAGCCAGTCTCAAAATAATAACTGCTGAACGTTCACGTGTGAAAACTCTGATATGATTGTCAGATGGGCTCCGTATAATTTTAACCACCTGGGATTTCGTAGTGTACACCGAAATGTTACTCGGGCTTCTGCTACTTCGCCCTAATTGAAATGCTACAGGCACGTGTGCCTGCCGAGATTGAAACAACACAGTGTTTAGGCAGCAACAAAAGTACAGCACTCTTGGATTTAAACAGGACCATTTCGTGTTAAGTAACGTAAGCACTTTCGCTTCCGCCATCTTCAGTTCGGGTCATCACGGCGGAATTTAGACTCTAACGCATGATCATAATTGACGTCATCTTGTGAAACCAGATTTTTCGCGACATGACGTTGGTATTGCGAGTGACTGCGCATACCAGTAGCTCAATATACTAAAAAAATATGATGTCGCGTTTGAATCCGGGAATACTGTCCGCAATCCGCAAGCTTTCGGTAAACTGCACATCTCGATTCTATAGTAATTATGCTAACGCGTTTTTTTTTCACTGTTACTAGATTTGTCTTCAAGCCCCTTTCACACATTAGAACTCGAAGACAATGGTGTCACCTTTGCAAACCCGTACGGTTTAAAGACGCTTCGAGGACTACGTATGTTGTCGATGTGAATGTTCTTTCCACGACCTCCTCTATAAACTTACGACCTGCTTACGCCACTACTCCCCCTGTCGCCAAGTTTGCATTTGCTTGTTAATTTTTTTAGGTCTCAAAGGTGCCGCAGCACGCCATCGCGCCACAACTAACCCTCATCACTGCAGCCGCCAAAGCACTATTCTGCCTGGTGCATGCGTGCGTCGGCTCTTTTTTGTGTAATTTGAAGGTTAGCGCTTGTTAGGATATTTGTTCAGAACTCGGGAGCGCTAGGCTACGACACGTACAGCACCATTCACATAATGGTGTACTGCTGCGTTCCTTTCTACAACTCGAGTGGCCGGCGGTCAACTGTGATATCGTTTCACGAGTTTCCCGTAACTTACCCCCGTATTCTAGAACGTCCCTTCACTCAGAGCTCCACCTTCACTTGAGAAAGCTGATGGGAGCCCCATCTCTAGTCACGACAAGTCACTCCACATCAGCGATAATCTGCAGCGATTCTTCAGTAGCGAAGCGCCATTTTCAGCCGAGTGGCGGCACAGGGCTCATTCTGTCAAGTGAAGAGTGAAAGTCGAGTCGAGGAGCGTTTGTGAATACGGGGTTTAGATTCCAGAGCGCCAATGCTAAAAGCTCGTGGAATAGAACAGGGACAGCTCAAAGTGATTTAGCCAGTTGGAACGCATAGTTTATATTGTTACTCGCGTTTCTAGAAAACATTATTCCCTTTACGGAAACGAAGCTAGACAAAAGCTGCTGTTTTTTTCTGCTCCAGTGATAAAAGCTTAATGACATCGCCGGTGAGACACACACGGAAACACCAGCGGCGCTCGAACAGTGGCAATAACTACAACAAACTGCTGTAGGTAACGACATTGCGGTAATCCACCGATTTTATCGCCCGCTTCCATCGATCGTTAGACGTTTGACAGATGTTCACACAACTACTCCCTTCTATTGTTATTTGTGGACAGTATTATTGAAGGACGATATGCTGCAGGACATGAAAACTTACACAGGTCATGGCATGCGTTATTAATACCGTATGCGTCTTTATTTGCGCAAACACTGATTTCAGATAGCAACTCGTTATAAGATTGCAGTTTTTCCCACGTACAAATTATTTCAGCACTTTCTAGACAGTGATTAGGTGGGGCGCACTGCGCAAAACTGACGGGGGCTGTGTCGCATATTGTTTGCGTTCGCCTGCGCTTAGACGGGGACACAAAAGCGCTCACGCAGATTGAGTTCCTGTGATGAAAATCCTGGAGCCAACCACCATGGTGCTTTTGTCACAGCTAGAATGTTGCTTCGATTCGTTTAATCTGTGGGTTGCTTGATCAACACGTTGTAAATAAGATGAAAAATTGCTGAAACGCGCTCACACGACTGCACCACTACGGCAGCACATCGTCTGCTATAAGGGTAAGTCGTGGCGACACCTGGTGGTATCTCCGGTTTTTACGTGCCAATTTTTGGACCCACACGCGTGCTTAGAGATGGTGCCGGTGAGCAGGTCGTAAGGTTCTTGAGGAGGTCGCGGTTTCTTTCCCACAGGACCCCCTTTGATTATGGGCGCTAAGCGGTTACAATGCGCATGCATTATGAGTAAAAGATACGTGCGGCACACAGTGCGTTAGCCTATGTCTTAAATGAATCAGAGGAGATATTAGCTCATGTTTTAAACATAAATGTGCCGGCATGTCCGCCAGCAAGTTGCCATTAACTACTTGTTGTTAATTGGCTTTCAGTACATTTCAGTATTTTCAGTATTTTCACTCTTGTTTCATTCGGTTTTCGCACACAAAGTCTGTCAGGAATGCTCGGCGCAAACTACCCCTGATTGTTTCAGAAGATTCGCAATTATTGTAGACCGTTCTGTTAAGATTGTGCGTAAGACACGAACACTAAAGATTTTTGTACAGCTTGCGCAAAATAAAATGTAGCGTAACTTTCATAAAAGCCCATGTATCCAGTATCTGGCAGCTCGTTGCCACCTTCGCCATCTACGTATTAAGGGGACAACTAACACTAAAAAAATAAGATATCACGTCACAATCATAAGCGGTAACGCGATGTCGTGTAGTTGCCCTACATTGCGTGAAATATAAATATTTTTCAAGTGATGACCTTTTACATGCCGTTATAAATAGGCAATTTTATTGCACCTTAAGGATCGCTAATTGCGTGCGCGAAAGAAAACAAAGACCAACAAGAAAGATTACTGAAGAAACGTTGTTTCATTAGTCAAATTGTGTACTTGCAATATACACCGAGAACTTGGCAGATGAAATGGTGACACAACTCTTTACGAATACGATAACAGTATAGTTCGAAAACTCACGTTGCCCAGTCGTGGAAAACCACTGCCGTGAGACAGCAGCCTTGATAATACTGCTTCGGCAACCATCTAACACAGCCTCTTGTTTTTAAGCGTGTCACATTCACCGTCAGCAAAGCGAGGACACGCCGGCCGTGCGCCAGCGAAGGCAGTCGGCAGTCCCAGAAACGGCTATCTACTCAATCTGTGAGCTAGTTCAGCTCTGAAATGTCATGGTGGTAAGCAGCACATAGTCTAATAAATAAACTATTAAATTTACGCATGAAACAACCTATCATAAGTTAGCGATACCTCATTGACCCGGTAATGCGCCAAATTAAACATAAGCTCTGATAGCAGATTGACGAATTCGCGCCACAGAACACGACACTCCCCTCACCCAAATATGGCAATTGACTAAAAATTGAGGCAATTACCCATTTACCCAGGTGTGAAATGAACCGATGTTGGACCTAAAGTCTGCTCTCTTCGTCTTCGTCACGATCCCGTGATATCTGCTGGAGGTGCTTCCCGGCCCATGTACCGAACACCCTCCTCCCTTCCAGCTTTGAGCCGAGCCCGCGCCGTCAAGGCGACATTAACGCCAACACTGAGCAATGAGCCAGCCACTGGCAGCAAGGGCTCCCGCCGGAGTACTGGCTTCTTTCTTAGCCGACCCGGAGTACTAAGACCCTGACCTCAACCACAGTGATAATGACAGCCCCCATGCCACCAACACTGATTGTGCTCCTTCAATATAAAGGAACCACCAATTTCCCACGGAACGCTGGAAGACCTGGAAACATAGATAGACACATACTACCGTGTCACAGCCTTAAACAGCTAGGACCTCGAAGAAAAACTGCGCCGCGTCGCCTGTATCTAAAAGACACTGCGAAGGCGTGGTTTGAGAACCGAGGATCTGTGCTACGAACCTGGGATCTTGAGATTTTGGGTGACGTTCCTGAGCACCAAGGAACGTGCCGCTACTATCTTGGAGACACGCGTGCAACTCCCTGGCGAAAACGTTACCATCTTCGAAGAGATGACCTGGCGGTGCCGCCACACCGACTTCGCCATAGATGAGAACAAGAAGCTCCGGTTCCTCATGCGAGGTGGGAAGGAAGAGTTGTTCACGGGACTTGTGTGCAACCCGCCAAAGACTGTAGGTGAATTTCTCACCGAAGCTACGACAATTAAGAAGGCACTTCAGATGCGCGCAAGGCAGTTTAGCCGCCACTCTTGAATAGCCAACTACTCCGAAGCCAATGCCCCCCGCACAGGCAGCCTGCGCAAGACCATTCTAGCGATTGAGCTAGAGGAGCGGCGCAGCCTACTTTGCCGCAGCCTCAAGTCGATTCGAAGAACTTCGCGAGGTACTTCGCGAAGAACTTCGACAGTCCCCTGGAGTCGCCGAAGCACCATAGCCTGAGCCAAAAGCTACTTCACCGCTGCGATTGTCCAAGGTCACGTCAGAGTGCTGCACAAACACGTTTCTGCGACCAGACCCCACTGCCACCGAATCCATACCGTCCCCCTGCCGCTCAGCTGTATGCTTCAAGGGAGGCTGACGATTAGCGTGCCACTTGGCACTGGTCCCGTTAATGTCTTGTTAATTAGGGATGAAATCACTGAGCTAATTCCTAGAGCCGATTTATCAGACCTCGAACTGAACTACGAAGGCATTGGCAATTTAGATTTGATCCTCTTTGGCATGCCAGCATTCACCGGCTGTGGTACAAAGAACGAGTCAGAGCCGAGAGTTTATAACAAACAAAAATATATTATCAAACACGACAGCGCAAACAGCCCACAAACATGCACACTCTGCAATAATATAATACAATACGTCACCAATAAAACAACGGGCTACACAATACAACCAGATACACTCAAAACAACGCACGCAGACAACAACACGTGCTACAATGAAATCCCATGCATTAACCAACTAAGGTGTTTAGAAACGAAAATGTCCGTCAAATGAATTCAGCGCAAAGTTATTCGAACAAAACTTGAATGCTTCTCTTCAAGGCAACAATGACTCAAAGTCCAGCGCTGGTTGTCACCCTGCTTGAGGTTTCTCCTGCAGGAAACTCTCGCGACATCAAACTTTCGCACTTCAATTATGATTGATATGTGGGGTTTTGCATCCCAAAACTACCATAAGATTATGAGAGACGCCGTAGTGGGGGGCTCCGGGAATTTCGACCAACTGGGGTTTCTTAACGTGCACGCAAATCTGAGAACACGGGCCTACAACATTTCCGCCTCCATCGGCACACTTCAATAACAACACTTCTTCACCGGTAATCCGTCGGCCACTCCCGCGCTGCGACTGCACAACACGTCATTGCCTACTGGCGGTAAACACACTTCTGCTTGTAGCACAAGCCTTCACACACTGGCGCAAAAACACTCATCTCCTGCTTTATCACTGAAAACATAAGCACTTCGCCTGACGGCGACAAACTCCCATCATCTCCTTTTTGTAACACAAGCCTTCACACACTGGCAGAAAAACACCTTTCACCTTCAGCTTTGTCACTGAAGACAAAAATACTTCGCCTGACGGCGGCAAGCTATCTTCATCTCCTGCTGCGGCTCCCTCCGCTGCTGGCTTATATGCACTCACCCTGCGTTCTTCAAGGTTCTAGTCGTTTCGTCAGCGCGGCGCACAGTTAAGGCTGTACAAAGGGCGGGACCTCTCTCATAACGTGATGCAACTCTGCGTCACCACGCCCTTTCCTGCGATATTTTTTCAGAGATCGCTCGGCCACAGATGCGAGGAGGTCGGTCGGAATAGCGGCGCTTGCGAGGAGGAGACACGGTACGCCCGAGGAATCTTTTGAAGCTTGTTTTGTTTTTTTTTATGCTGGTTTCTGTCGCATCAGAACGGCGCCTGGTATTGTCGCCATCGCTAGAATTTGGAGGCGCGTGCTTTCATGAGTGCTCGTTTGTGACACTAAAGCCCCTAGAACACTGTAATGTAGCGACATTCTCCTCCTCCGCTCTCTTTTCTTCTTAGTCTCCTCTCCTTCGCACTCTCTCTTCAAACGTGCACCGCCTGCATTGCTGCTGCGTAGCAGACGCCCTTTTGCAGGGAGAGCGCTTGCTTTTCTCGCAGTGCTCTGAGAGCGTTCGCGCCAGCCACCTGACTAATCCTAAACTTTGCCCCGCCGCGGTGGTCTAGGGGCTAAGGTACTCGGCTGCTGATCCGCAGGTCGCGAGATCAAATCCCCGCTGCGGCGGCTGCATTTTCACTGGAGGCGAGAATGCTGTAGGCCCGTGTGCTCAGATTTGGGTGCACGTTAAAAACCCCAGGTGGTCGAAATTTCCGGAGCCCTCTACTACGGCGTCTCTCATAATCATACGGTGGTTTGAGAACGTTAAACCCCACATATAAATCAATCAATCATTCTAAATGTTTATATAAACGAGTGTAACGTTGTCTCTCTGTAATGCAGTGTGGGGTATAGAATATTGTAGCGATGCTCAAGCACACAGACGCGCCAAACAAATGGCTCTATCAGAATTAACCAGGAAACACAACTGACGCTGCGAGTCATTCGTGCACCAAAGTAGCCGGTCAGCTGTCTTCTCCCTCAGCGTGAGAAGTGCTACGCGTGGCGCATACCAGCCGGGTCCGACGAGGTGCTCGAGCTACGATGGTCTCTGCGTGGCACAAAAATACCATGCACATGCGTGCCTTGTGCGCATGGTGACGGGTGCTTCAGTTCAATGGGGGTAAGATGTGGGGGCAACTTGTGCAGAGAGCACTCACAATGACTGTAAGTGGAAACAACAGCTCGCATTGACGCATGACGCGGGACGGCGATATCGTGGATGAACAATTTAATCGTTTGGTAAGACATCTATGACTTTCACGTAATAACGCACCAGAAGGCCTACGACGTTTATATTTTATATTTTCGAAAAACTGTGGTTCTTTGGTTCGGGGATCAGATGCACCCACCATATTTCGCAAATGCGTCTTGTGGGCGCATCTGACATATGAACTATATCGCTGAAAGAACGAGCCCGGGAATGAGCGAACTAGCGTGCCACCGTAAGCGATTCCTTAGTGAGAGCTCCAGTCGCGCATATACTCCTTGACGAGGAATTGCTTGCAAACCATCGCGCGAATGGCCCGAACATGTTGTGGGAGGTGCTGACATCTCCTGTAAAGTTGTTTGCGCTACGTGGCGCAAGTGTGTCACGCAGAAGCCATATGTTAGTGTCACAACTATTCAGCGGTAGGTGGCGTTGTGCTCGTGATCACCCTAAGAAATGAGACGAGCCTAGAGCAGAGTTTTATAACTACAGCCCAAGGTGCTAGACTATAAGGGGACGAAGCTATTGAGTATATAAGAACAAGGGTGACAGAAAAATTTCAACAAAGAAGTACTTTATGCACCACAATAGACAAGGACGAATCAAGTGGTGCAATGGCTCCATTTTCACAACAAGAGTGGGAAAGGGCTGAGAAAAGGGTTCCTAGTAGTACATCAACAGGCCCAGGTGGCATTCCAATTAGGCTGATAAAGACATTAGGTCCGAAGTCTAAGCAGGCTTTGAGAGAGGCAGTGAGCACAATAATAATCGATGGTGAAGTTACCGATGGATGGAAACTTAGCAGGATGAGCTGTCTATAAAGGAAAGGGGGACAAAGCTGACATAAACAACTACCGTCCTATAACAGTGACATCAGTGGTCTACAGGCTGGCGATGCAGATTATAAAGGAAAGACTGCAGGCGTGGATAGAGGATGAGGGGGTGCTCGGGGAACTGCAGAATGGGTTTCGGAAACACAGGAAGTTGGAAGACAATCTGTTCTCACTGACGCAGTGCATCGAAATAGCAGAGAAGGAACACAGGCCCCTGTGGCTAGCATTTTTGGATATCAAGGGAGCGTACGATTGCGTGGTTCAAGAGGAATTGTGGGGAATACTGGACACACTAGGGGTGGAACATGTAGTCACTAATATTTTAAAGGGTATCTATAAAGGTAACAAGGTAGTTATAAAGTGGGAAAAACATGTATCCAAGCCTGCAGAGGTAAAACGGGGGCTTAGGCAGGGGCGCCCCCTGTCACCCTTATTATTCATGATGTACCTACGAGGATTAGAGGCAAAATTAGAGGGAAGTGGACTGGGCTTCAACCTCTCTTTAGTCAAACAAGGAAAACTTATTGATCAGGCACTACCAGCATTAATGTTTACAGATGATATAGTGCTAATGGCCAACAACAAGGAAGATTTGCAGAGATTGTTGGTCATCTGCGGTAATGAGGGAGATAGGTTAGATTTTAGATTCAGTAAGGAAAAATCAGCAGTCATGATTTTCAATGACAACGAAGGTAGTGAGCTTAGAATACAAGAAGTCACGCTAGAGATTACAGATAAATACAAATATCTGGGCGTATGGATAAGCAATGGGACCGAGTATCTGAGGAAACACGAAATATACGTGACGACTAAAGGTAACAGGAATGCAGCAGTCATGAAAAATAGGGCACAGTGGAATTACAATAGGTATGATGTTGTGAGAGGAATATGGACAGGGGTCATGGTTTCTGGGCTGACGTTCGGCAATGCGGTCTTGTGCATGAGATCAGAAGTTCAAGCAAGATTAGAAATTAAGCAACGTGGAATAGGTAGGCTTGCTTTAGGAGCTCATGGGAATACACCAAATCAGGGAGTACAAGGTGATATGGGATGGACATCATTTGAGGGCAGGGAAGCTAGCAGCGAGATAAAATTTGAAAAGCGATTGAGAAAAATGGGGGAAGAGCGTTGGGCTAGGAAGATTTTCAGCTACTTGTACATGAAGAATGTCGATACACAATGGAGGAAGCGAACCAGGAAGTTGACTGGTAAATACTTAAAAAACAGCAGATGGCCAAACCAAAAAGAACTATCGGTTAAGAAGAAAGTGAAGGAAACGGAGACTGACATGTGGAGAATTGGCATGATTAAGAAGTCCGCACTAGAGATCTATCGAACTTTTAAGCAGGAAATTGCCAAGGAAAGGATCTATGATAATACTCGGGGTAGTTCTCTACTGTTTGAGGCCAGGACGGTAGTACTGCGAACCAAGACATATCGGGCCAAATACGAAGGGGTAGACACAGTATGCAGTGCGTGTGGAGAGGAAGAAGAAACTGCCGAACACTTGATAATGTTCTGTAAAGGGCTTCACCCTATAGTTCAGGATGATGGCGCAGAGTTTTTCAAAGCACTGAGGTTTAGGGACCGGGAGGGCAAAATAAACTTTAAGCGGGTAGACTTAACTAGAAGGAGGTTATCTGATTGGTGGCTAAACTCAAGGCACGAGTGAAAATTAAACTCTTCACTGTAAAGTACGAATCCTGAAACTCACTTTTTAAGGAAAAAAATTAATATAGTTTTTGGTTCATTAGGTATTACGGCTTGGTGGCGCTAGCCACCGCCCGATCTAAAGGGTACAGCCATATCCATCCATCCATCCATCCATCCATCCATCCATCCATCCACCATCATCGTCATGGTTGCTAGATCGGCAGCGCCGGTGGTGACACCTGGCGGCAAGCCTGGGTGGCAGCGCAGGAAAAGGAAGCGAGCCTCTCTTTTTCGCGTGGCGTTTGACACAAATGGTTCTCTCTCGTGGTGTGTCCCTGGTGCACGGCACCGCGGGCCGTCTGCCGAGGGCCCCGCATGGTGAGCCAAGCGTTTGCCGTTTTGTGTATGGTATGTTGTTGAACGTATGGTAATAATGTGTAATATTGTTTTAGCGTGTTGATCCCAATTGATGTATATAATTAGGCTGACGATGTCGTCGTCCAAAAGTAGTAAAAATAAATGTGTTTATGTTTGCTTGGTTTTGACCCCGTCTGCTGTGTCCGTTCACTCCAAGAGCGTGGCGCTCTCCATTTCGAGACCCCACAACGTGAGGTTCTTAAACGAGACACACACCCAATGACTAAGTAGATCATGCACGCTTTGCATAGCTGCCCTCGGATCGCAAGTACCCTGGATGATTCCCCAACGTAACAGAGCCAGAGAAAGAAATTTCTTCGGAAATATATGAGCATGCGAAAAAAAACTAACCATCTTTTCATAAAGAGAACCATGTGGGTGCGAAACAGCAGGGATATGGTTCACTTGAGCGTGAGACGGTCTATTTTATTGTGAGCTTGTGCCCGCATTAACATTGACTTTGATGGCAGCGTTCATGTTGGCGCTCATCGCGGCGTTGCGCAGGTGCGAAACCTGGGGAGGCTCAAAGCACGCAGCGATGAACCGGTGTTTCTTATACTAGAACATGGCAATGGCTGCTAATGCGCAATGAGGGACAAAACACCGACTGGGCACAAAGACCCGCATTCCACTTTCAGCAAATGCGCACGCTGCGAATTTCTATTGTTCAACAACGCACAGGAGGAATCTCCCATCGGCACTACCTTAGAGGTCAAGATCCAGTGTCTATATATACGGGCTGGCCAGTGAATGGTTGTGCAGCGCGAGCAGTTGGTTTTTAAAGACGATAGTCTTTCTTGGGGACCTTCAACGCAAAAAGCTTTGTCTGTCTGCCTGGACATTTGTCTGTTTGTCTGCTCTTATCGGTACCCTAACGGCCCTAAAGGGTACCCCAAACGGCCGACTCCATCTTTAGCACCCACCAATACTGCTCAAGACTCAGCGTTCATAATTGTGCGATCGTCAATTTAAAATCATTTATTGCACATATCTGAGGTACTGTAACAACATGCCAATATTTTGTATGGGTGTCTTTTTACAAGAAAATGCATACATAAGTAATTCTAAGGACCATAAAGTTTGTCGCGCTGAGCTGACCATGCAACGCTTGCACCACAGATGACTGTTTCCAATGCTTTGCTAAGATGACACAGTTGTGTCACCTAGCCGTTGCCTTGCGTTCTGCACCTTATTTCCTCCAAGACGGGCGTGCACGCCACGTGCTTCGTTTTTCAAGAAAACTGCCAGATAGCACTCATGTCTTTCGTGTGACTTGATGATGCGCTCGTTCGTCTCTGCTGAACGCTCGAGGAACTTAACGCAGTGCCTCCAGAATACCATTCACCAATTTTCTTGCGCAGAACATTTAATAAACGTTTTGTTTACTCACTCCAGACGCAAGACTGTTGTCATTCGACGTCATTTGCTGTGTAGCATGCAGATATAGAGCCATTTTTTTTATCCAGAAAGTTGCTGTGACCATCTCTTTTGTCACAAATCGTTGCGCTTAACTAGCGGTATCATTGAGAGCTGTTGGTCATCACTAGACTGATTCTGTCATCAGAAGGCGCATCAGCCATCGATGGCAATCAACAGTGACGTCGATATTGGAAGAAAATTACTTCACAACACATGGTAGGAAACGCGCAGATCCCCAAATCCGGTGTGCTCTACACTAGTGCACCCGTGCTTCGAGAGAAAACAAGATAGTCGAGAGTGACTGTAAACAAACGAACGCTGCGAGTGGTCCCACGTCACGACATCTGGCCAATACCGACGCGGCGCCAGCCACGGAGAGGTCGGGCGAGAAAGAAATAGAACAAAGGCGTGCCTTTAACGACATACGTTGCTACTTTACGAAATTCTAGGGGCCACTTGTGACACCCCTGACCACCGCCATCTATGCTACCACTGCGGTGAAGCCAGCCACACCTACTGCTGCTGCCAGTACCGCCAGATGAGACTGCGTGGTTTCGCTATCGACGCGCCGGCTTCAGCCAAGCGAAAGACCACGCGACATAGCCGACTACCTGGCCGAAGCGCAAAGGACACCACGGGCACCTTCTCGTTCACCATCACCCGGCTGCTACATGGTGTCGCACTATCGGAAGTACCATAGCACAAACCAGGACCGTTTGCCTAGCCCACATCAGGAAAACTAAGGGCAGCAACTGATGGAGGTGTGGTTGCTGTACGACGAAATACTGAAGATCCTCCGCCGCCGACGACGATGCTGCGACACTTGGCGAACATGCTGCATTCTGAACAGACCATTAACATCAAAACTTAGCAACCGGAAGAAGGCCAGTAGAGGTCACGTGAAAGCAATGGAGCAAACCCATGTGTAGCCTTCATCTGACTCCACAACCTAACCGCAACGCAAGACGACGGACTAATGACCTCGACGTTCTATTCAACGGCCATAATGTCACCGCTCTTGTCGACACTAGAGCCGACTATTTCATCGTCAGTGGACTGTTCGGCATCAATCAGAAGGCAGCCAGGACAGCTTGAGAAGATCCAGAAGTCCGAAGCCCTGGAGGTCATATAATAATGCCGGCTGGAGCCTGCGCAGGAAGTCACCATCAATAATCAGACATATTCTACGAGATTTTTAATCCTTCAAAATTGTTCCAGAGATGGGTTTCTTACAATAGACTTCCTAAGTCAACACTGCGCTGTCATATAGCGGAGGTCTGAGTCAATACCTCTATTCTCAGTAAACATGCTGCCGAACCCACAAAGCCAAGCAAACACGCAATGAATGTTGTGGAAGACAACGTCACCATTCCGCCTTGCTGAAGTGCAATCGTTTCTGTCGCCAACGGAGCACCAACAGACTTTGAAGCTGTCATCGTCATTCTTTAGCCGCCAGATTTGCATTGCAAAAGGCATCGCCGAGCTTAGATATGGGAAAACGAAGGTAATGATGACAAACTTCAGCCATAACTACCGGTACCTAGACATTTGTACGACGATCGCCTACATGGAAGAAATCGTTGGTGCCAGCGATGCTTTCGCCTTCTCCAATACTTCGAAACCCGCCTCAACGAATCGACGTTTTCAACTTGATCTCGACATCAACCCGAGCCATATGTCGGCGACCTGACTCGTGAGTCACTCACTTGGACTCACTCAGACTCAGATCAAGCCATTAGTCTCAGTCTGAGTGATTCCGGGTAAATAATAGTTTTGTGAGTTTGAGTCTGAGTGAGTTTGGTTGAATAAAACTTTCGTGAGTGCAAGTCCAAGTAAGCGCTGCTCATAAAACGTTTGCTGAGTCTGAGCCCAAGTGCATCCACAACGCAAAATATATTTCTTAAATGAGTCTGAGTGAGTTTCACTTTCTTTTGCTGACTTAAAGTTCTATCTAGTGATCTGCAGCACTACCATTAGCCTTACATGTATTCCCATTTATACTTACGTCTACTCACATGTTTTTCAAAGAAGGGTCCTTCATACTCCATTTCAATATTTATTATTTAAACGCGTCAATTACCTTTGGGGGGTGCTTTATCTTCCCCACCAGCTTTTCTAGGGCATTTCTTCATTATATCTGATGATGCCATCTCTTCCAAAAAATAACCTTACTAGTTTGGAAGCCTTGAGAATTCTTTTTCGGAGATGCTATGCCAAACGACACCACGAAGAGCACTGGATACGAGAGATGTTGGCGTTCAAGAGCTTTGACATCATGATCGAAGAAGTTAATCCTTGGCTGACAGACTCATGAGTCAACTCACTTGGACTCACTCCGACTCGATTGAGTCGTCAGTTTGAGTGAGTCCGGGTGAGTAATTTTTTGGTGAGTTTGAGTCTGAGTGAGCCCGGCTAAAGAAAATGTTCGTGAGTGTGAGTCTTGGGGGGAGTTCGGCTCAAGAAAATTTTCGCTAGTCTGAGTGTGAGTCAGCCCAAAGCTTTAAAGATATTTCATGATTGAGCCTTAGTGTGCTCCACACGTTTTCCGGACCTATGACCCAAGCCTTCCGAAGCAAAAGCATCAGCAGCTCAATACTCTGCTAATGCAATTCGAGGACTGCTTCATGCCATCACCAAGTATTACCAACTCCAGTCGCACCAACGCCATCACCAACTCTAGTCGCAAAACATCATACCATAATTGAAGAAAGTACCCGACCAATTCACTAGCGCCCTTATCGAGAACGCAAAGTCGTGAAGAAACAAATCGATGAAATTCAAGGGACGACATAATACAGCCGTCGAAGAGTCCCTGCACGTCTCACGAGGTGATAGTGGAAAAGAAGGATAGAAAAAACCTTGTGCTTCAGCGTCAACTATGGTGGCCTATACAAAGTCCAACAGGACGTGTATCCCCTCCCCCGGATAGATGACGCCCTGGATAGAATGTGCCACGCTAAGTACTTTTCGTTGATGAACATCAAGACAAGTTACTGGCAAACTGAAGTCGACAAGATAGACCACGAAAAGACTGCCTTTACTACACCAGACGGTCTGCTTGAGTTCGAGATGATGCCTTTTGGGGTTTGCTCGGCTCCCGCTGCCTTACAATAAGTTATGAATACAGTACTGAGGGCACATAGGTGGCAGACTTGTGTACCTCGACATCATCGTGTCTTCCTCAAACTTCGACAAACACCTTCGGCGGCTTGAAGCAGTGCTGCAAGCAATCAAGGCCTCCGAACTCACACTGAAACCAGAAAAGTGCCGCTTCGCATACGAGCAGCTCTTGTTGCTGGGCCACGCCATCAGCAAGTCCGGAGTTCTCCCCGACCCGCGGAAAACAGCTTCCATCACCGCCTTCCCGACGCCCACCGACAAGAAGGCCATGCGTCGGTTTTTCGGCCTGTGCACCAATTACAGGCGGTTCACTAAAAACGGCGGCCCCATTACGGAGCCACTCACTAACCTTGCAAGGAGCGACGTGGAGTTCAAGAAAGAAATGCCACAGGAAAAATTATTTCACGAAATAAAATGACGTCGCCGAAACGAATACGCAGACACGGAAATCCACACGAACTCAAGCAGCGTAGGGCTCGGAACTGTCCTAGGGCAGAAGATTGATTGATTTAAAAGGGTTATCAGTTATGAGAGCCGGTCGCTATCTTAGGCGGAAACCAACAACTCCACAAAAGCAAAAGGAGCGTCTCGCCATCATCTAGACTTTAACGAAGTTTCACACCTCCCTCTACAGCAGGCATTTCAGAATTGTGAGCGCCGACCACACCTTGTGTTGGCTAGCTAACTTGAAAGACCCTTCGGGTTGCCTCGCACGGTGGAGCATCAGATTTCAAGAATTTCGCGTGACGATCGTTTACAAATCCGGAAGAAGATACACTGACGCAGACCACCTCTCTCGTGCCCCCGTCGATGCAGCAGCCCCCGACGACCTGGATGACGGCTGCTTCTTGGGAACAGTACCTGCCGACGACTTCGCCATGCTACAGTAGTTGACCCGGAACTCAGGAGCCTTGGGGAATACCTCTAGGGTAACAGCGCGACTGTTTCGAAGGTTTCAAGAGAGGACTAGAGTCGTTCTTTCTGCAAAACGGAATTATTCTAAAGAAGTTCTCGCCTCTTAGAGCCAAACACCTTCTCGTGCTGCTTTTAGCATTGAGACCAGAAGTCATTCAGGCCCTACACGACGACCCGACGGCTGGACACCTCGGTGTTTATCGTACACTCGCAAGAATGCAGAAGGAGTACTACTGGCCGTGACTAGCCGCCGATGTCGCTCGTTATGTCAGGACCTACCGAGATTTTCAGCGACGAAACACACCGCTGACAAGGCCAGCCGAACTTCTCCAGCCTATCGAGCCACCTCACTGACTGTTCCAGCAAATCGCGATGGACTTACCGGGGCTATTCTCGACGTTGA
Source organism: Rhipicephalus annulatus (assembly GCA_013436015.1). Classification (NCBI taxonomy): domain Eukaryota; kingdom Metazoa; phylum Arthropoda; class Arachnida; order Ixodida; family Ixodidae; genus Rhipicephalus; species Rhipicephalus annulatus. The sequence continues at coordinate 581,493 of WOVY01000222.1, read as the reverse complement.
ATTCCAGGAACAAATGGAGTATTCTAGCTACTGAAGATCTCACGTGCTACGCCAGGACAAGGGCCCTGCGCCAAGGCAGCGCCACTGAGGTAGCAAATTTCTTCGCCGAGAACATTGTACTGCGTCGCGGAGCTCCAGAAGTTCTGATTACTGACAGAAATAGGATCTTTACGACGTAGGTACAGGCAGACAAGTCACCGCCAGACCACCGCCTACCATTCACAGACCAATTGCCTCACTGAGCGTCCTAATAAGGCCATCACTAATATGCTGGCCGTGTACGTCGACGTCAAACACAAGACGCGGGATGCAATATTCCATACGCGACTTTCGCGTACAGCACTGCCGTCCAAGAAACGACGCAAACGACGCCGTACAAGTTGGTGTATGGAAGGAAGCCGGCCACAATTCTCGACGCTACGTTACCCAACGGTCAGCTACGTTACCCAACGCCAGCGACAAAGAAAACATCGATGTGACTGTCTACAGTCAGCGCACTGAAAAAGCTCGACAACTCGTCTGCTTCCGCATCAAAAATCAACAGACGACTGACAGCCACCGCTACAATCTTCCTTTAAGTTTCATGAAATACTAGCCGGGTGACCATTTGACGTGACTAATTTCTGTGACGGTACTTTGGATTGTACAGCGGAGTAAGACATCTCGGTACACCTGACTACGAGGTTGTCCCCGATAACATCACAAACTCTCAACGCCAGCGTGCGCGACTTCAAGTCGTTTATGTCCGGCGCCTCGAACCATTTCTTGTGCGTGAAGGACACTATGAACTGCATCATTTGTTTTTGTTTGTCTAATATTGTACTTCATTGTTCGTAGTTATCTATTGTTGTACTTTATTGCTTTGTTATCCCGGCTGCGGTGGCTGCATTTTCGATGGAGGCGAAAATGCTGTAGGCCCGTGTGCTCAAATTTGGGTGCACGTTAAAGAACCCTTGGTGGTTGGAATTCCCGGAGCCCTCCACTACGGCGTCTTTGATAATCATATGGTGATTTTGGGACGTTATACTCCGTATATCAATCAATCAATCCTGCTTTGTTGCGAGTATTTTTCCCCGTGTTCTGTTTTAGGTATCGTGACGATGATTTTTCAGAGAATGGGCAATGCCATGCGGGTTTTTTATTTTCACTCTTGTTTCATTCGGTTTTCGCCTACAAAACCTGTCAAGAATGGTCAGCATAAACTGCACCTTGTTGTTCGAGAAGGTTCACAATTATTGTAGATTGTTGTGTTAAGATTGCGCATAAGGTACCAACACTCTAGATTATTCGAGAGCTTGCGTGTCGATCAATAAGAAGGATGAAATATTCGATGGCACATGTATAAATGCTGACGTGCTTCACCACTTGTTGATCGACGGCCGACGTTCTATTCAACGCTATCAGTGCCAGTGTGTACCACTGTAAGAGACGTTCCGTTTAACAGCCACAAGTTACGTACTACAAACAGTTGATTGATATGTGGGGTTTAACGTCCCAAAACCACTACAAACAGTTTGATGTTGGACCTACAAATTTCTCTATTCGTCCCCGTCACGGCCGTATAAGAATATGATGTTTACACCATGTGCACAGAAGAATGAAAAATGAGTCTCGTATTTTTTCATATGCTTGCTGTAATCATTTTCGCAGACGCTCCGCGTGTGAGCCTATCAATACATATAAATTGTTATTTGTTTGAGACAGCGGTACCATCCTTGACGAGAATTATAGCTAGCAGCGTCAAGTTGAACCAAAACCACCAAGTTATTTTAGAAACAATGACAGAACATCGTGAATTATTTCCCTTGAAACATTGTCAAAGTAAGTGAAATAATATTTTAATAATTAAGTTGTTTGAAAATACCAGAAACACTTATAGAAGAGGGAATTTTCATAAAGCAAGGTAGTGCGCGTATAGTTCTTAAAATGAAACTTAACAGCAAAAAAAAACAATACCTTATGTAAAACGCAAGGAAACTATAGCAAAAATTTCTTTTTAGTTGTCTACTTTCTGTCTCAGACTGACTTTTCTCACTGTTTCATCAAACTGGTCTAGTTTGATGAAACATTTCTTTTTTTTCTTTTTTTCATATATTTCACAACATTCTTGCAGTACTATGTACATTCTTGTTTTAGTTGATCCTGAACAAGGCAAGAACAACAAATGTAGGAAAAAAACTGACCCGCTGTTCATGTTTCAGGTTCTGGAGTGGACAGGCTATAAACAGTAAGCAGAAGAACACAAGAAGCGAACACAGGCGCAATTTTCGAGAAAAAAATGATCACAAATTGAAAAAAAAATTCCTAGTAACCGGATCGAAGCTAGTATCTTTGAGATAGCTGCATCCAAACGAAATGATGACGTGATGTGCGCTATAAGAACCACGAAAATGGCGTGCTGTTCTAAATGATGACAAACGCGCCCTTCAGCAACGCTTCTTTCTAAAAGACGAGACAAGCCAAGCTCTCAAATGAGAATGCGCGTACTTACAGCAGAGCTCTTTGTAGTGTCATCTTTAGGCACTTATTTGTTTAGAGTGCTTTGCTAAGCATCTCCAAAATCTAGCATTTTGCAAAACTTGCCACATTGACTAGCTATGATTCACCCACCAAGCCATAACAGCTTCCTGAATCTTTCTACAATACCCTCAAAGCTGTATCGAAAAACACGTCGAATATTATAACATATTTCACGGGAACTGGGCACGTGCATCCCAAGGCAAGCCCTGAATTTGCTAACTCGAAATGGTCGGCATGTGTACTGGAAATAAAAGTATTCTTCCACTCTCTCGGTTGCGTGTTGCAGCGCCACCGTCGACGCATAAAATTTCATCACCAGATGCTCACAAGATTGCCTTGCCAGTGCTTGACGGACTGTATACGTGACGCGAAAACGTAAGCCGCGCGTGGACGCCAGGCCACTTCATCTCGTGAATCTTTTGTCAGCACATATGTGATGTTCATATTGCATATTAAACAGTTCTTCCTTCGTCTAGTGAGCTGCAAATGCACTTGTATTTGTTGCTCTATCATTCTTGTTTAGTGAAAATTGACAATGTTGAGTTTTCTTGGTTATTTTTGACAGTTCGCATTAATTTTACAAAGCCAAATACAAGACATATACCTTGCAGGCCTTTATATAGCATTTCGTGCAAGTGAACATTGGATTAGTTGTTTTTTATCGCAAGTAAGAGTTTGCGTACGGTGCGCTGATTATACCACCAGCACTAACAGCAACAACAACCACAACAACGAGCTCCTCAGGAAGTGTTGCGCCTATTGCACAGGAGCATCAGTTACTGCACGAGCACCCACATTGTGCTACGTGCATCTAGCGACATGCTATGGCGTAACTGGTACTGCTATCCAAGTCGAATCACTGTCATGATGATGACTGGACCCTCCGTATAACGCCACTTCACTAAGTCACCAGTAGTGACGTCATCCCCCCTACCATACTTAGGGAGAACCTGACTGGTGGATTCGACTTGCGGAATTCCGTAGGCCCTGTTGCGTAGGCCATAACATGGCCGAAGGCAGGTATCATTAGGCATAGGGCTGTGGGAGGTTCCAATATTGCAATAGCCAGCTCTTTGTGAAAATAATGGTTGGCTTTCCAAATACCGGTAAATCATTTACAAGCTTCCGAATTGTCCGCATATGTAATAAGGTGTCGATGTCTAGAATCTTCCTAGCTGTGCATGCATGTTGCTTTCATGCTTTATTTGTTACGCTCTCGCCCATTCTACGGCTTTCCTACCCGTCTAACCGTTGCTTTTTTCCAGGCAGATTCTAAGCAAACTTATATTTTGTTTTTGTTTTTACAGATGAGGATGCGTTTTCTATTTGATAATAGTTGTTGGTTTCTCTCTCACATGACCATTTTCTCGACTTGGGAATTTAAACGCTTGAACACACCTAGCTTAGTGCTCCAAAACGTGGAATAGTTTCTGTTTCTTCGCTAAGAAAGCTTGTTTTGCATAGTATTACAGTGTTTGTTGACACACCATTCAAGAACGAGGCGGGTTCGGCCTCATTTGTGTTTCCACATGACTTTTGAATCCTTGCAACTTCGAAAGAGATTGCATTGTCACAATTTCACTCCTGACCGAACATTATGAATGAATTCGAGCGCAAAACAAAGTCTGCAGACGCAGCAACAACTTTGTCAATGGCATTGGTATAAGTGGTTTTAGTCATCTCGCGAGTGATTGTGGGTCCCTGCCAAACTGAATAAGCAGAATTCGTATGTGCTCTGTATCTGGACTCTGCAAACACCCTCAAAAGCCCTCATAAGCTGCAGTGTGTTGACGTTAAGAACAATTTTCGGCTGGCGTTCATGGATTCGTAGGCTACTGTTCTGTAGTGCGATAGAAGTTAACAGGATAGACGTCACAAAATCTAACGTATAAATGAACGGTTCCCATGCTGGTCTCACTACGGTAACGCCACGGGTGCACACATAAGCAGCAAAATTGTAAACCACACAATAAAGACAGGACGAAAGCTGGAACGAAGACGTACGCAGGTGTTTCTGTGTTAGTCCTGTGTTCTTTGAGAAGTGTAAACTTTTGCTGAATTATGAACCGGCGAGCACGACAACATTGCCTGCTTCACTACAGGAGCAGGCGAGGTCAATTGAATGAGTATAGTGTTGGCTATGGGTTATTGCTATGCACTAGCAGGATTCACGACGTACTGTTCCTCTGATATCCCATTATGAGTTGATGACGATTCAACTGCTTGCATGTCACAGCTTGAAACCGACGCTAATGTTCCTTCAACTGGGACGAGGTGACGGCAGGCACTGCTCTGGAAACAGGATGAAGAATACAATGTTCTTCGTCTTATCTGAAGGGTGATTCCATTTCTTTGTAGTCGTGTACCAACCAGTTCAGTCCGGCATGCACCTGCACGCTTAGCGGCTGTGAAGAAATGTGTGCAAAACCCGCAGCTCAGCTCATGAAAATATCATCACTCTTTCTGGGTAACACTGACGGGTATTAACACGCCGTTTATTGATTATCTATGAAACAGATGGACAAAAAAGAGTCATGTAGGTGTAGTTAATCGTATGTTGGTTGCACTGCTGACATGTCAAAAAAATACAGTTGTAGTGCGTGCATACACCTATACACTCACTGAGAAGGCCTGTGCAAATGCACCGGACGACCACACCGGCCTTGGTTTTCGAATGTTACAGTCACTTTGCGACGAAGAAGAAATGTTTGGGTAATATGGGAGAAGTTTACGCTAGCATAGTGAAGCGTTAGAATCAGTAAAACTGGCTGGTATTAGAGACTCGACGTGTCCTTCTTGTCTTATGCTAGGTTTCTCTTGGCGTAGAAATAGTAGAGCCGAATCGCAGCCGGTAACATTCCATTCAAAAAGAACCAAACTATAGCGCCAGAGCTAACGTGCAAAGCTGAATGTAGCACCCCTGGTCCATGCGTGGGCCTTTCGTTTCTCATACTCGGCTCGCGCGGTGGGGAAACTTGGTCCGGTGGTTTCACGGACTGTCTCTGTCATTTGACGCAGCGCATATGCAACGGCACGTGATAAGCGACGGTGCGGATTGGTTGTTTGCGGACACCCGCTGTTTTACCACGAACTTTTGGAGGTTAGCTCTTTAAGAGGAATAATGGGTTCTGTCAAGTGTTTTTGTAACGAAAACAGAAAGGATGTCATATTGTGACGGGAACACGAAGGGATAGTTGAAAAAGAATAATGTGAGTGCTCGATATTGACGCTTGTGGCGCGAGGCGCATTTCTGTGTTTAGCTCCTGGTTGGAGGGGTCGCAAGACACCTTGTGCTCGAAACGTGCAAACTAGTCGCTAGTTTCTTTTCCATTTTGCACATAGCATCTCTTCAGATTGCGTCAACGAGTGCCTTCATGTATTATGTACGCTATACCATTAAGGGCATGTGCACAAGAAGTGGCTTTCAGGCGCAAAAAAAACAGAAAATAATCGAAGCACATTACGCACCGTTTCTTTCAACGACTGTGTCGTATACCTACTCCTTATGGCCCAAGCTTTCTGTTGACGAAGAGCCACGAAGGTCTTGAGCATGCTTGTCGAGCAGCTGGTCGACACCTCGTGTCTCGTCACGATGTCCATAACGAGCGGGAGCAGTTTCTCCACCGCCACCTTGAGTACGTCGTTAAGGTCGTCCTCGTAGTTGCGCGTGGCTGACTCGACGTCCTGCGCCAAGACTGGCACTGAGAGCAACGATAGAGCACGCGTGAGCACGGCCAGCGTTGACAACCACGCCGCGCACGGCTTACGACCCATTGTCGCCGGTGCGCGCGAGAGGTTCCGAGAAGATTCTCCACTGAAAAGGACTCGACGCGTGTCCTTCGAGAGCTGCGATGACGCCCCGAGAAGGGGAGGTAGTGTCGGGCCCGGCAGCTGTGGCTGGTAACGCGACACGCCGCAAACAACCCTCGAGCCCACCGTGTGCCTCCGGCTTGTCTGCGAAGATGCGCGTGCGAAGTTGTCGCGTAGTTTTTCCGTCCATTCAGCGTGAAAGGGTATACAATGGACACGAAATAAATGGCGCCATCTTCTCGTTTCCGGTGATTTCTTTCAAGTCCACGGCAAATTTCCGACCGAGAAGTAGTAGTCTTAATTATATGCCTGTGATTTTTCAGTGGGTTTATCCTAGCCCGACAATACGGTCCAGTACGTCATCCGGACCACTCTGTTGGTCACGTTCCAAACGACGAGCTTCGTTCCCAGTGCTGCACGCAATCGAGGACTTAGTGCATCTTTTTTGCCCGAGGAAATCGAGTGTACCGTCGTCACTGTGCACATTGGATTTTATTAGGTGTGAAGTTCGCTCAGCTACTCAATGCGTGTCGAACTGTGGAATGGCTACACCGAAACGTGTGAACGCACAATTTCAAAATTTCACCAAGAGCACGCCTGCCGCTTTTTCTCTGTCTTAATTTGTCTTATCAAAAACAATGAACCCTCCTTCGTAGTTGATTTCATCATCTTTGTATTCCGTATATGTATTCTTTTGACATCGGTGCGCAACGAAAGTGATGTAGGATGAGGATTAAATGTTCACAGTTGTGTCACATCATTCATATCATTTTCCCTCCGTGAAGCTGTCGCAAAATGCTACTATATTATTTCACTTCAGTTTTGTTTTTATTTTTGCGAAAATGATGCTAATGAGCACCGGTGAATAAAGGTGAAGGGCGATCGTAGCAAGTTGTTCAGTAGCTGACGCGCTTTTTAGTGTGCAACACAGGGCACGAGTGATTCATGCACAATGAGTTCAGTTCACAATAATGTTCTTACCAAAATGAACTAAGAACACAAAAAGAAATCCCGACTACATACTACTGCTCTTTTTTTTGGGGGGGGGGGTAGGGAATTTTCGGTATTATAAAGTTGGAGTGATGCTTAGGGCTGCTTTAGAATTAGTGAAATAACTTTCCAGGGAAGTATTCAACCCATACAAGCATCCTGTATTCAAACAAGCAAGAGGATCAGTGAAAGATGCAGGTTTGAAGCGATGAGAAGTGATTGAACAACTGAAGAAGATAACTGGAGCAAACGCTTTTCAAAGTACACTTGACTACATCAGAGAACTTTAATTCTGACGCCTTGAATGCAGCATACCTTATTGGACGGAACATGTCAACCCGACTTGCCGTAGAGCCTCATGCATTATGAATGATGATGAATGAGCGAGCGAGAATAATTGTAGTTGTGCCTTTGTTCTGATTGCCATAATCTCGGGATGATTGCAGCTTTCCAGGGTCTGAAACAGAGGAAAGATGCGTGTATATTGAGCAGTGATGGTAGGTACAGAGTAATGAAACAATGTTGGTGTGCAGTTACGCTGAGTTATTATTTTTTATTTGATAAGTTCGCTTTAAGGCACTCATGATGTGTTTGTAGTTACGTTGTGTAGACTCTTTCTTTAATGGTCCGGGTAAAAAAAATCACATACAATGTCAAGGTTTATGGCGAAACTAACTTTTGTAGACCGCTCTCAAATAATCACGAAAGTATTGTTACGTTAGCTTGGATGTCACCGTAGGAATATTTGCTGTATTCGAAACTTCTTAGAGATAATGGGTCAGGGCCTTGGTAGCTGATGTGTGTAGCTTTTTATTACATTAAGTGGTGGTATATGCTTTCTGTGTCCTGTGCCACAGCAGCGAGAACCCTGTACAATTGCAGCCAGATGTCAGTGCTGCCAAAGACAGTGCCGTCTGCTTTCAGCTTTCATCACTCAAGGACATGTGAAAGAAGACCTCTGGAAAAATAAATGTGGCCTGAGCGTGAAAAAGACGGGCTGGGGGAAAGAAAGGGGAGGAGGAGTGTTTCAAGTGCATTCCTCAACAATTTGAACACACTTCAGCCTTCGTTTTTTGTGGTGTCCACATTACTATTCACAATGCAATATTTATTCTCACGCGCAACACTACAGCATCACTCGCTGTATGCATTTTCTACCATTTTCGTCCAGTCGCCCCGATATTCGAACGATATAGTGCTGCTGTGTTCTAAAGCTATGACGTTAGCATAGGCTGAATCACTGTTGCTGTTGCTCACAAATAGATGTCCGTTATTTATACAAGAAACTAAAGTAACGGGGCTTGACAGCTGAAGCCTTCACCGAAAAGTGAGAGACGCCGTAGCGGGGGGCTCCGATTTGATTTATAGACCAACAGTTCTTCTTTACCCTGCACCCAAAGTGCGCTAAGTGGGCTGTTTTGCATTCCGTCTCTGTCATAATGCAGTAGTTTGGGGTCGGTAATCTTAGGCTCGATACAGTGATCAAAAACCGAACGCTATAGGAATACTAAACAACCACTGTGGCTCCCTATTTATAGCAGTTACAGAGGAAGAATTGTTGTTCGAGAATTACTCGTACTCCACAGTTAAGTGTATCGGCGACATTCTAAAGCATATTTAAAAGGAAGGCTCCACGTGCACATGTCAAAAAAAAATGAAGGTGATCTCTCTTTTACAGTAATCGCGTATAACCCGACAATCAAATGCTAGAGGCATAGTTGCTACTTTTGTCGATGGAGAAAAATATAATATGCAGAGTATGCATTGCTCTCGGAAGGTCATGACACTCTGACATGGATGCAGCCTCGTTGTCGCCGCATCTTTCCTCATCCTGATGTCTGTCATTGACGACCATCAGTAACCCCTTGTGGCAGCTGAAACGGTTCATTTAGGGGCTGGACTCAGCGGGTGACGTCCGTGAGCCATACAAGCGAAGGTGATGGGGCTGTCAGCCCCACCGTGGTGGTCTAGTGGCTAAGGTACTCGGCTGTTGACCCGCAGGTCCCGGGATATAATCCCGGCTGCGGCGGCTGCATTTCCGATGGAGGCGGAAATGTTGTAGGCCTGTGGGCTCAGATTGGGGTGCACGTTAAAGAACCCCAGGTGGTCGAGAATTCCGGAGCCTTCCACTACGGCGTCTGTCATAATCATATGGTGGTTTTGGGACGTTAAACCCCACAAATAAATCAATAAAATGTGGCTGTCAGTGAAGTGTTTTACATCTACCGGTTGCCAGCATAAACATGCAAGTAATTTCGTACGAATAACCTGGTAGCTAGCAATGGATGAATCCAAAATTTCCTTTTCACAGCATGAACCTACAAGAAATTTCGTACAGACTTTCTTGTCTCTGCAAACAGGCGAATATCGGATTTTCCTTCCACAGGCTTTTGTCTACCTTGCGTCATCCCGCATATCTGTTTTGCAGCATGCGATAACGTGAGTACAGTCCAAATCACACCTATCCGGAGTGGTCGAGTAGACGAGTTAGGGCTCTGGCGTTGTCTGCCATTGCTATAGTTCGCTCTAGCTGTGGGCTGCTATTCATGCTTGTATTACATGGCGGTCCCTACTGAGCATGTGGTGTGACTCGCTGCAGTATTCCGCGGCATCGGTTTCTTCATATATTAAAAAAACGCAAATAAATCGACCGACTGGTTACTTTAGACAAATGTGATTTATACTGTGCACCCAAGCGGCAGGAACATAGTTATGAGTGACAAGACATATAACTAGAATTGAAGACAAACAGCAGCAGTCTGTAAAAGCTGTAGCCGAAGAGGATGCAAAACAGGTCCTCAACTAAGGCTTCAATTTCGAAAAAATAGTTTGAGGCGATTAGTGCTTCCGTTAGTCATAGAAGTGTGCAGGTAACATTCATTGTGGTATTGGGCGGATGAACCGGAGCATTCATAAGTTGGAAGAATAATAATCAGAGTTCTACGTGAGAATTATGAAAAAAGGCAGGCATGATGTGCAGAGCCTGCCATGTTAAGGAGTAAAGATGCAACGGTGCTTCTTTTGGTTACAGCCTCTCGCCGATGCCCCCTTTTGCGAGGAACCAAAATCTGAAATCTCCAAACTTAAGACGACAGTTAAAGTGCTTAAACACGATTCATTCTATTTGTTCAGCTTATGTATTCTGTAATGCAGCCTAATAGTTGCAATGATGCAACTTCAAGGTCCGTCAGGCGACGAAATATATTTTATAGAAGGGACTGGAAAAGGAATTAAAATACGTATACTCTTTATTTAATGTTTTGAGAACGTTCGCTTACGGTTATGTCAGAGAAACAGCGTAGTTGTGGTTCTCCTGTGGTTCCCTCGGAATTTTCTGTAACATTTTGTGCTTTTGTGTGGGCACCTGCGATTACATTGTTTGTAGAGTATAGATGCACGTAAAAGGATGTGTGATAGTCCGTGCGCTACCCTACCCTGCTACAGTGTCCTTCCACCCGGCGTGGACGCTCGAGATGCCCTTCCTAGTTTCACTGTGTGGCTACCACGTCGTCCATGGCCCGGAGATACTGTATATTCTACCATTAGGTAGCAGAGATGCGCATGGGTCCACCATCTTGCCCGATAAGACGTCCACGTTATGCAGGAAAGCCACCTCTTCCCAATGTAGGAAGCTGCGCGGCTCAGTGCATGGTTCTGTGCTTTTTCTCGCTCGTTCATTACCGGTCCGCTGGCGGAACGACTATGAAGGCTTCGGAAAAAAAAATAAAATATTGAGAAATACTATCTTTGAATACCTTCAGGTAGTACTGGTGCTATAGTTGTTCAATGTAAGTCACCTTAGGAAGTAATATTACTCTTTTAAAAAAGAAAACCGAAATTCTTCACCTAATTGATCGAGAATAAAGCACATAATTTCCGACAAATTTAGCTCCGCAAATCGCTAATTTCACGTAGTTTTTGGCGTAGCGTTTTAAGCGATTAAGCAGCTGGCTTGGTAGAATAACTGATGAAGCCACTATTGATTGATAGTTGATGATATTGATGATAGTGAAGAATATTGATTGATAAGTTGGGTTTAGCTTCCCAAAACCATCATATGATTATAAGAGACACCGTAGCGGAGGGTTCGGAAAATTTGGACCACCTGGGGTTTTTTAACTTGCACCCAACACTGAGCACACGGGCCTACAGCATTTCCGCCTCCATTGAAAATGCAGCCGCCGCAGCCGGGATTCAATCATGTGACCAGCGGGTCAGCAGCCGAGTACCTTAGCCACTAGACCACCATGGCAGAGCATTGATGAAACCATGTTTTACATATAGCACAAGCAAACGTAAATTTTCGGTGTATATACGTAGCTTTGGCATAAAGAAAACACTCGGTCAGGCTTCGAATTCAACGCCGCACAGTGCCCGGGCGGAATTATGCTGTTTTGAGAGTCCTGCAAGGTGCATATTCAAACATTCACTCGCGCACAATTTTATCGTTTCATCCCATTCGATGAATGTCAACGAGCGCGCAAATGAAAACATACCATGTTTGCTATCGTCTACATAGTCGCAGTAATATTGCCATGAGATTCGTAACCACACTTTATAACACTCTATCACTCAGGCATGGCGCCTATTGTGATGTGCATTCTTGAACGTACTGTAACTCTGGAATAAATGGTGGCCGCGAGTTCAAGCAGAGTTGCCGCCTTGCTGCAACTGACCGAAACGGTGAAGTGTGGACGGCTCCTTGCGTCGTCTGCTAGCCACGGCGTGTTTTATGTGCGCGCATGTTATGCACGTTCTCAAAGTGTAGTTTGTCCGGTCATGTCAGTGCGAGTGTAACTGTTTTTACGTATGCCTGAAACGAGGTACGAAAGCATTTGGTGTTGCTCGGCTGCTAATGAATTGTAGTAAGATCGGCGAGTGCTACTTTCCAGAGTGCTGTTACTGTCGTCGTACCCTCCAATCACCAGAATAATTTCAGAGTGGGTGCCATCTTCGTTTCAAGCACATCACAAAATGCTCTTGGCATTCTCCCAAATATGGGTACCAGTAAGTTCTGTGTGATTGCAGACTCGGCTGTAAAAAAAAACAGGTTCTAGGCCATGCACTTGTGCACTTTTGGTAGGTGTACAACTACGGCCCTTTAGTTTATTGATCATGCGAAGAGCCTTAGTTTTGTTTATCTGGCCATGATACCACTACAGAGAAATATTACTATTGCATGAACTGTTACACAATTGTTTTTAAACTGTAGGTATATCAGAGTTACCGTGCGCAACCGTATGCTTAGATTTAGGAACGCTTTAAAAAGCCCAGACGTTGAAAATTATTTCAGACGGCATGCCTTCTATAAAATGTCGTATAATTTAACAGAAAATGTCATGTTTTTTACGTTGTTTTGAGCATTTGTGTGGCATTGTTGGTGACTGACGAAAGGCAGTGGTAATTTTTTGTTTGCAAAAAAAAACATGCTTGTCTCATAAACCAGGCCTTTGTTGTAGCCCCGTTTCGCACGTAATTCATTGATGAAAGCTTTCTGCTGAAGTCTTATATAAGATTTTTAGTGGTGAAGAACGTGTGCGTAAACGTGGTAAAAGCAGGGTAGCGCAGAGCGCCGTCAGCCATTATGCTTTTTTGGCTAGACGTATTGACTGTCCAACATATTGAACAACACGAGACAAAAAAAATTCTATCCGTACCAGGTGCGAACGCTGGTACGGAACGAATCACACAGATATGCAGCTTTCTACAATCCTTCTCTCTTATTTTGTAGTATTCAGATGACGAAGATGTGAATAAGTAGTTCAGTCACAATATAGCAGTGCGTAGCAAGCAGCACACAAGCTAACCACGTGCAAACAACACAGCAAAGGTGTGAATTAGTGCGAAAGTGCGCGAAGGAGTCACCCAGGGGAGCATCTCTATGAAAGGCAGAATGCGCTTTACTCGCGGGTATTGTTAACGTTGCATAGGCATCGCGCGTTAATTCGGAAGAGAACAGCGTCGAAATTAACAGTAAAGAGTAGTCAACGCATTTTATCCGCTGACAATCGGCCTAAAGAGCACGCAACGAATCGCCATTGCATGTGTTTGTATACGCACCGTCGACCACCTATCGACACTAGCGCGGGGCCGGTGCTGCCACCTATAACCCTATCTCACCGTGAATTGAACTGCAGACACATTCGTTCTGCAGTAACGATTTCGACCACTTACGGATGCACTGTCTTAAGCAATATCAGAGTTGTGATGCCAATTTTGTGTTTATTCGACTACTTGCAATGTATTGTACCGAAATTGTCGTACACAATTGCCAGAGCGATGTATAATTTCGCTTGAGCATGTAGCGTCATAATCATTTTTGATCATGCCAACTACGTTACTTGCAGTGTAGGTTTTTTTTGCTGGCACGTGTTTGAAAATGCAGAGTTTATTTTGAGCTTCGAAAATACATGATAGTAAGAGGAGAATGCGGTCGTCGACAACTCAGCCCAGTATACCTAGCTAAGCGAATTGCAGATTTGGCACTTCGACTTTTGTCACGGTCACCTTGGCATTGTCACATGAAATGGAGAAGAAAGCCTTTCCGTTTTTTTTTGTCGATTCGTGCAGTGTAGATCGCAGCATCCTGTCATCGTCGCAACTTCACAGCACTGAGTCACGGCGCTGTGCCGCACAAGCACCACAAACACTGGCGTTCAAAAAAAAAAAAACGGAGGACAACACAAGACAGCAATCACAACCCCAACGAAGTACATTCCGCACTCAGCCTGGTCCCCTTGCTGGACTGCTGGGGCAGCGTTAGTATGGGTGCCAATGGCGCATAGTCACAAGCACTTGAGTGACTGTGAAGTTTGGCTTTTCTCAAAAGAGTGCTTTTTGTGCACGTGAGCCTGCTTGGCGAATGGGGGCGCGTGTGGTAAGTTCTATCAGAGGCCAAACTCTGCTACCTAAACTAGCATGTACAGTTGCTCTACCGAGGCCGAGCCAGGAACGCCATCTGTACGTGTCTCTGGCAGCCGGAGCGTGGAACGCGACACGGGCACTCACCTGGCGTCAGGCCAAGCCGTAGGACAGGTCCGCTCGTACAGAAGTAGAAAAGGCGAATGCCGCGCAAGTAAATATTAGACCATTTTGGCGATTCCGTTCCTTTCTACGCGCATTTGTTTCACCCTCTTCCCAGGTTGGCCTATTTTAACCGTTTATAGATTAATTGAGTAATTTGTAGATTGATTCACGCAAACATTAAAGAGTTCTAACGCCTCATACTATACAGGTTTTGTGAGAGGTGCCGTAGTGAAAAGCTCCTGTTTTATGTTTTTCCTCGTTAGCATTTTTAAGAGCTACTCATAGCACGTACGGTGCTTTAGCGCATCGCGTGTTACCCCACCAGAATGAATCCGCCGTAGTCGGGAATCGAATCAGTAAGCTCTTCGAATTAGCACAGGCACTGGTAAACCACTGTAAGTACGCATATCTCTCTCACCTCCCGCTCACCCTTTTGTTTTTAACGATGTCATTCAAGAAGGTGTTGAAAATTTACTTTATGAGACTGCACTAAAAAAAGAGGGGCGTAATATTGTTACGTATCAAGGCAATGGAATCGAGCAGTGGAAAGCAGCACTAGGAAGAAGGATAAAGTTTATTTTTCATATATTGTGGGGTATCCCTATGAAGGCTTTGCCTTCATTCAGTACGACGCTGTTTGATTCGTTCACTTCTTGCAAAGTAGTAAACGTTTTGTTAGCGAAACGCCCATAGCGAGTTTTCACCTTGAGTCAATATGAAATTAAGAATTTTTGTCAGTACAAGCTATTAGTGAAAACAGAAGAGATGCTGTCAGGGCTTTATGACTGCCTCAGATTTTGACTCGGGAAAGTGTTCTGAGGACCAATGTTTTCCCCCTTGCCACACGTTGCGGTGACACAATGCCACTTCAAGCGTAAATGTTGTGGTGAGTCAGTCAATGATTGCTTTCTGCGAAGCGCTTATTGTGCCTAGTGTTTCATCTTCCTGGTCACACAAATTATTTTAAAAATGCACTGTAACAATAATGTACTCACTTAGCGGAGCTGCTTTAAGAGGCAGGCGTCACGTAGACAGAAGTCAAGATACATAAATGACCAAGTATAAAAAATTCACAATTAAACTCCTTAACTAATATCTATCGTAGAATATTTGTTTTGGTGAATGAGGTCTGGTATTTCCCTGGGCACATGCACTAAGAACAAATTCTGGAAGGAATACCAGTATTGATATAAAGGCGGACAGACTATCAGCAAAAATGTACAATAGTTCCAGTTATTTCACTCATAAAACATTTTTGTACATTGTGGTTTAAATTGCACTGGAGCTCCAATGCGTTCAGTCTAAGCTTTAGGGAAGCCTATTTTAACTTTAAAGGAGTGCTTACAAAAACAAAAGTTGGCAGATCCTACGTACAATGGAGATCGATGATATGCGTAGCATGAATGAGGAAGGTTGATACGTCACTTTAAAATCAGCACAACGTTACGATGTGGATGTAAATTGTGCCGTACATGGCTTCGATATCATAATTATCATAATTGGACGTGTTATTTACCTTCGTCATCTATTCCCGTCATGTGGCACCTACTTTGATATATGTGGAGCAAGCGAAACAGCCGAAGCACGCTATGAACGTAGCATGCAACCATGTTTAACATGACCCGCATATCATTATTATAATGTTTGGACGTGTAATTTACCTTCGTCGTATTTATACGTCATGTGATGTCAGATTTGGTAAATGTGGAGCTAGTGAAACAGCCGTGAGCGTGCTGTGAACATAGCATTTAGTCATGTTTTACATGGCGCGCATGTCATGATTATCATATTTGTGCGTCGTCCCTTCACGTCACGTAATACCGAATTTGGTATTTGTAAAGCTAGCGAAACGGCCGCGAGCACATCGTGAGCGGGGTATGCTGTCATGTTCTTGCATGATATACGCATGTCATATCATGTTTGCACCAGTCAGATACCTCCTTAATTCATTGACGTCAAGTAAAACCAAGTCTCGTGTATGCTGATATTGATATAGTTGATAGATATGTGAGGTTCATCGCCGCAAAATCAACGTGTAATTATATGATTATGAGATCCGCCATAGTGGATGGCTCCGGAAATTTCAACCACCTGCGGTTCTCTTACCTGCACCCAAATATGAGCACACGGGACTACAGCAATTTCACCTCTGTTAAAAATGCAGCCGCCGCAGCCCGGATTCAATCCCGCGACGTATACGGGTCAGCAGCCGAGTACCTTCGCCGCTAGACCACCGCGCGGGGCACTTAGGTATATGTGAAGCTGGCGATGCGACCACGAATACATTATGAGCGTAGCATATAGTAATGCTTTACATGACACGCGTGTGATGATTATCGTCTTTGCACCAGTCATATACCTTTGTTATTCATTGACGTCCGGTAGTACAAAATTTGGTATATGTGAAGCTAGCAAAACGACTGCGAGCGTACCATGAGCGTGGTGTATAGTCATGACTTACATAACATGCATGCCATGATTTTCTCCTTAGGGTCTGTCACTTATGTTCACCATGCACCATTGTCATACCATACCAGTTTTGCAATATGCCATGTGAACGAAACCACCGCAAGAGCAGCAAGACCATGAAATGTAAATCAGGACACGCATGGCATACATGTCATGATTTTTGTGTTATGACTAATCACTTATGCTTGTAGTACCGTCATGTTATTCCATACGAATTTATGTATTGATAACATTATCGAAACAGCCAGGAGAGCTAAATGTCGTAGGCGAATAGATAGATAGATAGATAGATAGATAGATAGATAGATAGATAGATAGATAGATAGATAGATAGATAGATAGATAGATAGATAGATAGATAGATAGATAGATAGATAGATAGATAGATAGATAGATAGATAGATAGATAGATAGATAATCTCCAAGTCGCTCAAGTTTGCTAACAAATGCTTAGCATATAATATTTTAAAAGCCAGATAGACTATGGAATAGATTTGTGTGAATACAATCATCAATAAATGCCAACAAATAAAGCTTAAAAATATTTAAAAACAATTTCAAAGTGCGTGTCGCTGCACCACAGTCGAAATGCCCGTTTGAATTTCGTGTAAGCAGCCAACTTCCACTTGCGTCACAAGTTTGTGTTGGCTTAATTATATTTTGTACTATTAGTACAAAATAAAATTTAAAAACCTTGTTAATAAATAAAACGTGTTTGTGTTTGTGTGCGTGTGTGTGTGTGTGTGTGTGTGTGTGTGTGTGTGTGTGTGCGCAACAGAAACAATGTGCTCGTCTTCATGCGATGTCAATAAAAAGTAGAATTTCTGTAAATACCACGAGCGATGAAAAACATGCTATATGATGTGGGCATATGGGCGACCATGAAAAGGGACAAAGACAGTACTGCATTAGAGAGTAGAACTGGACATATTTGAAGCTGCGCTCCTGTGGACACTCCACAACATTTATGCGAAAACAAGGCTTCAAAATAAATATGATCAGGAGAAGAAAACTTAATATCGCGGAAATATGCCCGCATGAAATAGCAAAAAAAACTAATTAACAAGCAATGTGAGCCACTGCATTAAAGCGTCTATAGCACTTCAACCCCCTTTTCTGTATTAAAAAAAACTCCTTATGACTGCCCTGATAACTGTTCTCTCAAACCGACTAACTGGTCATGGTCGGAGTGCTGTTTGAAGGGACAATGGATGCCCGGAGCCCTGTGTTTGAGGTGAACCTGTTTCCTATGCTGAACGTGAAAGAGTCAGTCCGGCGAGGCATGGGTCATGGCCTTGTCCACCATTCTATGCACAAGCGCACGAACACGTGAACACAGTGGTTCGAAAATGCACTTTCCTTAACGAGAACAATGGTGAGTGATCCCGCCCCTCACGAAAAGTACAAGTATTATTTTATCCATTATCTTTCGTTTAGATCGCAACACTTCCTTAAAACTTTCTAAATTGTCATGAATATTCCATCACACTTATTTTAAGAGCAACAGAGGAGGCCGCGTAAATTGAATAGCAGCGTCGAACACGTTAGGAAGATGTTTGACACACTTGTTTTGACACTTATGTGAAAGACCATGGCATGTCTTCGATCCATGTGCGTGCGATGTTTCAACGCGTATTGCACCCCTTTAGGAGGGACGTGTTTATATTCTCTTTCACTTGCTACTTTTCTGGTAGTACACCGGTCTAATATCTTGCAGGAACTGCCATGTCCGGATACTCGAAGCACCACACTAGCTAGTTTGTAATTCTCGACGCTGAAGAGTGACACACTAATCTTTTATTTTGTACACTGAATAATGTATTAGTGCGTCAGCATCACACTGCTGTACAGTGCAACACGCTGTATAGCATCCTTTATTCTGTCTCTACGGGGTGAAATTCTTTTTAAGAAGAACACGTAGTGCATCGCGCATATTTTTTATTAACGCATTCACATAAACAACAATCAGTACACCATAATAAAAACAACCTACTTACAAACATTCTTCAGCGGAAATCGCTTAAGTGAACTAGAGGTAACGCGCGTTCGTAAAAAATAGCCCCCACACGAAAAGTTAACTGGACGCATCATTCTGACTTTTTTAAATATTTCAGCACATAGTTGTCGTGCACGTGCCAGACGTGCCTTCATTGCATTTAATGTGTTGCTTACATAGGATAACTGTAGTGTTTTACGTGCCACATTTACATTATGATCACGGTGTGCGCATTAGTGAAGGTGTTTGAAATAATTTTGACCATTATAGATCCTTTACCGTGCACCTAAATCTTAGAACACGGGTGTTCTTTGCATTCGGCTCCCATTGAAATGCGGCTGCCCTGGCCGGAAATTAAACTCATGCCCTTGAGCTCAGCAGTGCGATGCCGTACCTGATAAGTGTGACTTTGCAAGTCCATGTACAACAAACTATATCAGTTAAGTAACTGACTCCGTGGAACAACTGCTGAATGGCCGTGGCACTTGTTTGCAGTTGGCTGGTATATTGCCAAGTTGACAGCTCAGCGCGGGTCTAGTTATGGCGCTTTACGTCGCCATAATATATTGAAAAGGAATGCCTAGAGAATACTGCTCTTGGGTTCGTCCTTGCCTTTAGCATACTCAAAGCCATTCGCATGCTCGACGCCATTCGCGTTCTTTAGGATAGCTGGTGGCGCATCTTCCTCCGATTTTCGCTCGAACAAGATTTTCTCAAGTTGAAAGACGGGAGCCTCGATGAGTATGTGCAGAACATAGGCGAACACGATGCTCAGAGCGAACACGCCCAGCGCAACGTTGAGCTGTAAGGAAAAGAGAATAGTTGAGTCGGATACAGGTGGCCTTTTCACCCTCTTTGCGACAATGAATATACGGACACTCTCGGCTGTATTTCGCCGCCGGTGCCTGCGTCGCTGTCTTTCACCGTATATGTATACGTATCTATATACATGGTGTCCCACGTAACTTGAGCCAGAGTTTAAAATTATGCCGGAACACGTAATTACGACGTGACCAATAGCATGTTACTCACCATTGCCAGGAGTTAGACTATTTTTGTGTTCTCAAATATTGTTTAATTATATATGTTTAATTGACAAACTTTTCAATAAACTAAGATAAAAAAAATTCAGTGAGAAAGTTGTACATCGGTTTTCTAAACGTCTGATTAGACAGTTTTGAACTTTTTATCTGTTAGGTATTAGTATTTTTTTGCTCATTACGAATGCCACGAAATACAAAAAATACCACGTGACAAACCCGCTCGCTCCTCAGTGTGCATGATGATTTGGTGCTTCATAACGTTCCGCGTTCCATCGACACGCTTCCCTCGCACTGGTTCATGACGGCGATAAGTAGTCACAGCAGTTATTGTCTTTGTGGCCGATAGCAAAACGTGTTCATCGTAAAGTTTCCACTATTGTTGCGGCCCTGCCGAGACAACACAATGGGGCAAATGCTACGGTCGTTCGTACGCGGAACGTTAGGTAGCACAAGAATCATTGCGCGCACTGGTGCACAAGCGGGTTTTCGCCGTCGTGTTCTTGTATCTTGCGGGCATTAGTAGTTAGCAGAAAAGTCTTAATACCTAACAGATGTAAAGTTCAAAACTGTCTAACAGACGTTTTGCGAACCGATGTGCAACTTTCTCATTGAATTTTTTATCAATCTGTTTCTTGAAAAGTTAGTTAATTAGACATATCTAATTAAACATTATTTGAGAACGAAAAAATAGTCTAACTCCAGGCAAGAGTGAGCAACAAGCGTTTGGTCTTGTCGTAATTTCATGTTCCGGCATATTTTTAAACTCTGGCTCAAGTTACGTGGGACACTCTATATATAAACGCAAGAAAGAAAAATAGTTCAGAAAAAAAAATACTCTAATGCGCGGAACCGAACGTCCGACTACTTGCTTGTGAGTGCGAGGCGTTAGCCACTGAGTCATGAAGGGGCACCTCTTTCAGCCTTGAAACGTCAAGCTATTTATGTGTTGCACTTACCGCTGGCGAAGGTCATCTCGGGGGAACTATCGTGTTTTCAGCAGCACCAGTGAGATGGCACAATGAGCACCAGATTGTCTCGACGACGCGGCACGTGCTATCATATTTCTCGTGTACTTTGCCCCGCGGTGAGAGGGAGATGAACGCCCAGGCCTGTGGGCGCTTATGTCGTGGGGGCGGGGGGGGACATACACCTTGGGCTTTCACCGGAACTATTCTGTTGCAGTTGCCGGTCACACATAGGTCATTGTACTCGCTGCACAGTCTTCGTTTGCAAAAATTCGGGACTTTCCGACACAGAGAAGTAACAACTGAGACAGTTATTCGCTTTGATTTGTACCTGTGAGTACGTTTCGTGCGTCATTTGTGCGTGAGAAACGCCGGGCACGTTTCTAGTGCTTGCCATTCTTCTCGTGACCTTCCAATTTGTTGTTGTTGCGTTCATTGCTTCACCTTTTCGGCAAAATGGTGACTTTTACTTCTGCCAATTAAAGTGTAATGTGTTCTAATAGTGTGAAAATAAGAAAGCTGCTTACGTGATTACAAAGCTAACATTCACTACAATTTCTGGCCTACTTTTGGCAGTGCGTATTACTGGTTAGTAAAAATTAACTGGTGGAGGGAAGGCGCAGAAGGAGGCAAATAATGACATGTTTGCTCTTCCCATGGCTTTCGAAGCAGTTCTTTGTCCGAAAGCAAATTGACGCAATATCAATTACTGTGACTTTGTTCCGTTTTTTATTTATATTTCTCACCTGGAAGAACTCATCGGTGTTAACGTATGTCCGGAGACGAATCATGCGGGCGATGTAGATGAGAACGTGAACAAGGTAGATGCTGAATGTTAACCTTGACAGCGGGATGAAAAACTTCCACGAGAACATCTTGTTCAGCCAGCCTGCATAGAAAAAGACGAATAAGTGCAGACGCAAATTAACGGACAGGGAACTCGGCACCGAGACAGGAGCAGCGCCTCGCAATCATTCACATAACACGCGCAAAATAGGTCTTCTCTTTGTCACAAAGCAGTTTATAAACAGATCTGCGCATTAATTTGCAATAATTTGCTATGGCAACAGTGGTCTAATTACTTCTTTTCCTTCAGGAAATAGAGCTGGGAAGGACGATTTTTGATAATTCACGTTGTGACAGCAAACTCTAATTTCCGGCTATTGTTGCTGCTGTAGAATCGTGTGGGCTCCACAGACCCGTAGATAGGCATTTATCGGGAATATTTGGGGGGGGGGGAGAGGGGGTTGGCTCACGTGCTCAAGGCCTTAAATTTTTTCTGAAAAACATTCCAAAATTTTGGGGACGTGGAGAGTGGGTCCGGGCCTTTCATGCACCCTCCAGGCCACGTACCATCCTGTCGGTGCGAAACGCCAACACTACATAGCTAAGTGGAATACTCCTTCTTGATGCCCACTATTCGTGCAGTGCAAGCACAACTTAATAATTCGTTAAATAGACTCTTATGTCAGAACAAAGTGAGAACGACGATAGTCTAGTTTCGAAGTGCTGCTAGTTGTAGTGGTCGTGCAGCGTGGTGTGGCTAGCCTGATGGCAGATAATTGGACACGTGGATGGTGGTCTATTTGAAAACTAAATTATATTAATAATAATAATAATAATAATAATAATAATAATAATAATAATAATAATAATAATCATCTTTTTTTCCTCATTATCGTCCTCATGATCTCCGTCATCATGTTTGTGCAAGACAGCTTTGCAGCCGGGTGAAAGAAACATATTATCAATAAGTGTGCCTTCTAAGAATTGGCATTGTATCAACGCCACGTCATGGGATATTGGTGTCCCCATCCATGCTGACTGCAGAACGGACTACGAATGCTGCGTAAGGATACGTTAAAAACTGCATTAGAAACGTCTGCCAAATTCACTATGGTCAAGGCCGCTCATGTTGTGTATCGGTGTGCATAATTTTGAAGCCAATTTCGCCAACGATGAAGAATTTTTAGGCGAGAGGACACTAATCTGTGTAAGGCTCCGTGTTTTCGTATAAATATGAAAATATAGAATAAATTTGCCGGTAATATATTTTACAATTCAAATTTATCTAATAAACTCCGAAATCATATGCTAATAGACCCTGCCCCATTATTTATCGAAAGAGAATGTTCTAAGTGGTCATTAATACATCGGCCGGTTTGCCGATGTCAACATTACCTCACGTCAACAGTATCTCTTACAGGAATGTCGAAAGTTGGGCAAGTTGGTGATAGTTCATGATTACTTATGAAGAAGCGCATGACGAGAAGCTTGTCGTCGCGCGATGCTTCGTAAGTTATCATGAACTATCTCTTATAAGCACCACACCCATCACACATTTAACAGAGCGCGTTTCATGCACAGAACGAAAAACCTCAAAGTATGTAAGGGAACGTATTGTAATATTGACAATTATACAAGATTAAACTACAAATAACAGAGAATTCGGGGATTTACGAAAAATAAACGGCGATAAACACCGCATTCCCACCATAAATAGGCTCCCAAAAAAACCCTCCCTGAATTTCAACTGAAGAATAAACTCCGAAAACACGGAGCATTATACCTGTGAGTAAAGGAGCCTACACGCATTGCATTTTCAACCATTAGAGCTGTTTTACATTTGTACCAGTGGAGCTGTTCAAGCAACCCGCTAGCCCAAGCAGAAAACTATCATCGTCATGAAAGGCACACACTCTTCTTCTTGCTTCGCTCGCAGAACGCGTGCACTGTTTTGTACGGCGTAGAATGTGTTCGCTGTGATTCTAGAGAGCAGGGCCAAAAGAGTTAAAAAGAAATAATTCTTGGCCACGAAAATGTGTTGGCAAAGCGGCATTTGAACCAGCATACCAGTGATGCAAAACCGTGCACAAAACCATTCGGCTATCAAGGCACGCGCCTTGTAGTTATGTACAGAAAAGGGGTTGTAAAAGGAAAGAAAAAAAAGGTGATGAGGAGGGAAAGGGACATAATAAAGCAAAGCATAGAATAAAAGAGAAAGCGACAATTGGTTAGAAAGAAAGAGAAGAAACACGGGAAAGGTAATAAATAAAGAGCGAGAGAAAGAAATAGAAAGAAAGAAGATGCGAGGAGTATACTCCTTCCATCAGGAGTATACTCCGATGTATATATACGTCGAAGTGGAAGTAAGTTAAGCAAGAAAAAGAAAGAAATACATAAACAGCAAGAAAGAAAGAAAATTGATTGATACGTGGGGTTTTACGTCCCAAAACCACTATATGATTATGAGAGACGCCGTAGTGGAGGGCTCCGGAAATTTAGACCACCTGGAGTTCTTTAACGTGCACCCAAATCTGAGCACACGGGCCTACAACATGTCCGCCTCCATCGGAAATGCAGCCGCCGCAGCTGGGATTCGAACCCACGCCCTGCGGGTCAGCAGCCGAGTACCTTAGCCACTAGACCACCGCGGCGGGGCAAGAAAGAAAGAAAAATACACGAGAGAAATGAGAAAGAAAGTCATGAAGAAGGATATAAAATAGAAAGAAAAAAAAGCGAAAAAGAACAGATATATAGGGAAAAAACAAAGAGAGTAAAAGGCGGAGAAAAATAAAAAAACGCCTATATCAGCACTTTAGCTTTGGCACCTCTGGTGCAAAGATACCTTAATTTTTGTTCCCGCTTGAAATTGTTGTGATAGTGGATCAGAAAGCGGTGAACATTGCACGAGCTAGCTTATTCCTTATTTTCTCTTTGGCTTTAATACTCCTAGATTTCACCTAGAAAAGTTCACCTAACACCATAGTTGATTATGCTAAACTAAAATCTAAAGCGGTAGACATGATGCTATATCCCCTGGGAAATATACTGCAAGAAGTTAGGTGTAATTCAAATTGAGATCTCCTAAATATTTACGTATTTTACTATCTAATAGGGAAGTGGTAGAAAGATTATCTGGATAACCTTGCTTTGAAGGATATATTGTAATACCATTATATTTTTTTTATTTTTACATATCGTCACTCATTCTTCGTACATGGTCGCTAATCAGCCAGGTATTGCCAACTGATTGTGGTGAAAAATAAATCCTTGTATTGCACCTTGGTGGTAGTCGCGAATCTTTCAGTTCGTAACCAAACGTTTCAATTCATAACCCGCCTTTGCTGGTTTTATCACGCAGGGTTGGCTGCCTTTAGTTTTTCCGAACAGTTTAAGCATATATAAGAACCTTCTTGAGAATACAGGCCTGATTTATAAAATTGCATGCAGATTTACTCTCAATATTAGCCTTGCACGTGAACTTTCATATGGCGGCAGCATTATGTTTGGCGCTAGATAAAATAGCATGACCATTTGCTAGCGTCCAATAGCGTTGGGGCGGCATTCACGACCACTCTTTTTCTATCAGCGAGGTTGCACTGCTTAGTCGGGGAACGACGCTTAATAAAAAACCTATACAAAGTAATGGCCAATACATTTATGTATAATGTACCGGATAATCATTGAAACGTGGGAGCATTCGCGTATTATGTGCTCTTACAACTGAAACACACATTTGTTATGCCTATATATTTTAAATGCTAGAGCAATTTTCCGTGTGCGCTGACTGCGATCTCTTACCATAATTGAAGGATCGTCAATATTAGGCACATGTTTCAGGCAGCCATTCGTTTTGATGTCAAAGGAAGACATCGTGTTCAGTGATTGCTCATGAATGTGTGAAGATTTACTGACGAGGGATTTACATGCCTTACACAAATAGCTGGCTATATATTTTATGGTGTGTTGCATCGGAAGAAAAATTCGAGTGTTTAGATGAGTGATTCTCCTGTCCACTTCTTTATATTTTTGTTGCCCTGCACAGGCCTGAAAAAACGAAAATTTGAATGCGAGCAGTAGATATGAGTGATATTGCTATTTGCTCATTCGAAAGATGAACAAGCGACGCGAGCAGCCTACGTCCAGACAATTTATGCTGTGATTCTTGTCGTTTCATCCTGCTTGTTTTCTTCGGAGTGCGTCGTTCGGCCTTTCTGTATAACCCGTAGAGAGGATCACACGAAGCATTAGAAGTTGTTCTTGAAACACGTCCACATAAATTAGCTGCCCGTTGTTGAGTTTAACCTAGTGATAATTAATTTATCGTAAGCGATACAATCACAAACTTCAACACAAACTTTTAGCTTTCCCAGTTTGTCCTTTTCTGAAGGCGTAAATTTTCTCGAGTGGATAGGTTAATCACCGTTATCTTAAAGAATATTCTAAAGGTATATTGACTATCAATGAGGATCTTCTGAAGATGACACAGATCTTAGTCGTGTGCTATGAACGAGTGTTCTTACCACCTCTTCCAGTTGCGCAAGCGTACGTTGGCCAGCAGAATGCGATAGCCCAGGAGATTCGATGAAAGCCGGCATAAATCGAGTTGGACAAGTCCTCAGGAAGCATGCCTTGATTCCAGGGTACCGTGACGAACATCACCGCGCAGGCGAGAACAAGGGACAGGCACCACAAGAGAGCCTGCAGCATCTGAGCACCCACACATGTGTTGAACACGAGAAGCAACTTTACGCGTTGAATAAAGCAATGATTATCATATTGTAACCATTTTGGTATACTTTGTTGTTCGCAATACGTGCAACAGCTCGAGCTATAGAACGTATTTGTTTCACTCTTTTCAGCACACTAAGGAGGTGCGCTTCACTTCTGAATAAGCTCCATTGGTGCGTCTCAGGAAATCTTATTGTGCAAGGCTCAACACAGATTTAGAGAGGCCTCTCCGCTTTCCTCGGAAGCGCGTATCTTTTTTTTATTTGATACCCACAGCGCCATAAGGCATTATAGTGGAGGGAATACAACATGATTACAAGACAGAACACAAGCTCAAGATGCTGCAAGTAAAGTACAGCCTAACTAGATAGTAGGAAGTACACTGAATACATAACCTAACGGAGATTGACAAAAATGTACGAAAAATGCCAGCGGGTAACATACAGTAAGACGAAAACACATACAATATGTATACCGCACAGCAAAACACCCGTCATCAACAAAACAATTCACTTGACTCTAAAAAAGGAAAAAATGGATCACTACCAACAGCGACAACGATCGCTGAAGGTAATCGATTCCACTGGGAAACCGTTTTAGAGAAAAAAAGAATTACTGAACGCTGCTGTCTTACATCGGTACTCCCGCACTTTGTAAATGTGATCGACTCGTCCAGACACGTAATGAGCTGGAAAGATGTAACTGTCACGAGGAATACAGGTTCGAGATAAGTATACATCTTGAAAAAGCTTCAGAGATAAGTCTACACAATGAAAAAGCTTCAGACGCTGCTTAGCCCGGCGTGCGACCAACTGTTCCCATCCTAAAGCTTGCTTGCAGTGCGTCATGCTGAAGTTGTGGCTCTTAACAATGTTTCCCAGCACATAACGGGCGCCCATGTTTTCCACTTTTTCCAATTTATTTTACTCGAGGGCAGTGGGCGGGTCCCATACGCTGCTCGCGTAATCAAGTAACGACCGCACGCATGATTTATACAGTAATTCCCGCGTGGACTGGAGAAACTCACGCATGTTTCGCCACAGGAACTACAGCGATCTACAAGCCTTAGCTGTCGCACAATCAACATGACGGTGCCAACACAGAGTTGGCGTGAAAAATACGCCCAAATACCTGTACTCAGAGACTATCTTTAAAACCTTCTTGTTTATAGTATACGAAGGCGAGGCTTCATCCTTCCTTCTATTAAACGTCATACACATTGTCTTCTCCAAATTAAATTGCATTTGCCATTTTTTACACCATGCATTTATCTTGTCCAAGTCGTCTTGAACTGCGCCCCGACCACTTTCGCAGTTTATCGTTCTATAAACGATGCAGTCATCTGCAAACATTCTCATCGACGATTGTACGTCCGGGGATGTCATTATATACATTAAAAACAATAATGAGCCCAGTACTGACCCCTGAGGGACCCCGGACGTCACATTGGTAGTGAATGACTGTTCACCGTTCACGACGACGTACTGCTGCCTGGAATTTAAGTATTCTGCTATCCAGTTAATAACTTTCGTGTTAATTTTGTATGGGGTCATTTTTTGCAATGGTAAATTGTGGGGAACCAAATCAAACGCTTTTCTGAAATCCAAAAAAAATGCACTCAATACTGGTTTGGTTGTCCAGTGCGCATGCTACCTCATGAGTAAATTCAATTAACTGGGTCACACAGGCACTTTTCTTTTTGGCGGTTTACGGAAACGTGAGTGCGCGTGCGCACGATGTTCATGCCGGTACCATAATAAATACATAGAACGTTGCGCCCTCTCTCTCTCTTTGCTGAGGACGGTTGTCGGCTCAGGATCTTTGACGCCGTGATACCTGACTGAATATATCTCTGCTCATGACTCGAGGAGCTAAATCTGAAATAAACATGATGGCATTCTGCAGCCACCTGGTCACGAGAAATTTAAGCGGGTGGACACGAATGGAGAGTAAGCAACACTCAGCTAAAGCTGTATAAATATCATCTTTCAACGTTGATACCGGCTTAAGAACCCACGACCCGAATCGTCCAATGCTACAAGTGATTGCAAGATAACATCTCGTCCTATCCCACAGTTCGACATGTCATTGGCAAAGCCGGTTGGCAGAGTTACAAATAAGAAATTATGAATCCGCACACAGGGCTTGACCTGAAAACTGAGGTAGTGGGCAAAGCCTTATCGCATATTTCCCGACACAGGGGCGTTCAAGGCTTGTAGTATTCAGACCATTTTCAAAATTTTAAACTGCGATGAAGCAACACTTCATGGTACACTTACCATTGCTTCTCAAGCGAGCTGATACGAGCTGAATGAACCCCCTCTATGTGTTAACTGCAGCGACGCTTTTGCCAGCTGACGAAAAAAATTAGCTCAAAGTCAAATATGGCGTTGTGATTTTGTCACCTTACGTGTACACAATGACGCAGCAAACGTGAAATTAAGCAAATGTGAGCAGTATTTAGGTATTCACATATTCCCGACACATGAACAATAACTACAACAAAAACTTAATTATGTGTGGTTATGTAGGGTGTGGCTAACAACGGATCACAACAAAATTATAGTAATAATTTTTTTCGGCAATTTTGATGAATTATTCGGCTTTACCATATTTGATAACAAATTTTTTTCGCTTAAAAAGTATGTCGCAGCTTGCTGGCTAGCATGCTGGATCCTGAGCAGTACACTATAATTACAATAGTGCAAAATACTCCGCATAGTTTCAAAATTTGTAGTGCAAATGATGATTTCGCAATCAATCTATGTGGCTGCCTTCACGCTATGTGTCAGCAATAATTCAGAATAAATTATTGTGGCTTTTATTTTTCTCGCAAGCTAGACACGATTGCGCGTAACGGTGCTTCTGTATGTAGATTATGTGAACAAACTCACGGACGTACCAAGTGGATGTGCTTATTCTTATGTTGACTTGCAGCGTAGCCACAGAGAATACCCACGATGTATGTGGCCACATGAGTGAATGGCCGAATGTAAACGTATAGAAGCGTCCTCTGCATTTTCCTGTGGAGGAATAAAAAATTTCTCTCAATAACGCCCATCATGACATGAACATGCACAAACGATTGATAAACGGGTAGAGTGAAAGGTACATTAGTCATGCAGTGCTTCATCAGAGGACCATTTAACAGTCGGCATAAAAATGCATCCATGACGCAATAAATTGTATTATTAAGTGAGAGAAAGATATACACTGTTTATCAGAAGTTGATTGTGGTAACTGGGCCTAATCGGACGTTATGGCAATGCGCTGGAAGCTATATGCTGCTCCGCATAGCCAGTGTTTCATCGTTAGAATTTTTGAAAGCGTTCACTAGTGTAACCGCCGACATAGAATCGAATGATATTTTGGGATCTACAGTGGTTTGCGGTTAGACACTTACATCGCAGTGGTCATTGTGGGTGTAGAGGGTTGAAAGAGGTGTAGTGGATGTATTAAAGACATTGGGAAGAAGCATGCGAGTCTTCATCCTCGTTGTTGTTGTTTTTTGCCCTTGCAGCGTCCACAAGCGCCATTTCTCTCTCTCTCTCTCTCTCGTTTTCTTCCCTATTGAATACCGCGGCCCCGTCTCCAGTTTTGTCACGAACACTGCGGCACTGATCTCTCTTCTTGGGTCACCGACCTTTTCTTGCTGCGCGTTTCAAGA
This sequence comes from Rhipicephalus annulatus, assembly GCA_013436015.1. Taxonomy (NCBI): domain Eukaryota; kingdom Metazoa; phylum Arthropoda; class Arachnida; order Ixodida; family Ixodidae; genus Rhipicephalus; species Rhipicephalus annulatus. Next base: position 551,493 of record WOVY01000222.1, on the reverse strand, counting down.
GAAAAATTTGTGTGCTCTACTTTTCACGTGAGCAAACACGTTGCTCTCGCTATGTGTCGCTGCAACAGGGTTGTCGCGCCGCCGCGGTGATCTAGTGGCTAAGGTACTCGGTTGCTGACCCACAGCTCGTGGGATAGAATTGTGGCTACAGTGGCTGCATTTTCGATGGAGGCGAAAATGCTGTAGGCCTATGTGTTCAGATTTGGGTGCAGGTTAAAGATCCCCGCGTAGTCAAAATTTCTGGAGCCCACTACTACGGCGTCTTTCATAATGTAATGGTGGCTTTTGAACGTTAGACCCCACATATCAAATAATCAAATCAATCAAGCAACAGACTATGATACACATAAGAATGTTATCAACATTCCAACAATTTTTCCGCCCCAATGAGGGGCAAAAAAGAGAAACTGAATTGATGTGTACAATCTGCAGTCAGTGTTCGCGTTCTCAGCTATTAACAATTCAGTCTAACAACTCGTTTATGTGAACATTTCGAAGCAGGGCGATGCATTTCACTTTACTTACCTCATGTCATTCGATCCGCCGTTTAAAGCGTAGAAGAGGTTCCACGAGTGTGTCTGAAGGCACGTCATGATGCAGAAGGCCACGGCGACGATGACGCCTATAACTTGAGACGTCTTTGGGTATCTGATTCATGCAGAATAGACGGGAATCATAAGTGCTTGTCGGTAAAAGGTCAGTGTGTAGCTACAGTGGAAGTGCGACTCATCGACATTTCATCGTTGCGTGTGTCGCAAAGAAGGTCGTTTGTTATAGTGCTTGTGTCATGCTTTCGGTAATTTAGTGCTAATAATAATCATTTTAGCGCTTTATTTAGACCTTCGATTATTGAAATATCAGTACATATAGGCTTCGTCTCACTTAGAGAGTTGCATTTGATTACCGTGATGACATAACATGCCTTTCTCATCAATTGAGCAACAGCTGCCAGTTTAATATAATATATTTACGTCATAATGAACAACCATTTAGGTGATCCCGGGGAAAAATTAATCACGTGAAAACCTACTGATCGTAAGTGTTCGAGTAGTTGAGCTCTATGCTTTGTTGATGGGGCGTTACTCTGTCATTTTCTGTATTTGCAGAAACGCTAGTTTGAAAATGCACTTGCTATTGCCCCTAGTACGCAATTTACTTGCAGCGGCAAGCATATGATGTATGCGGCGTTTTTCTCAACTCTCAAATGACATAATTCTTTTTATGGGCCTTCTTGAGCTTCGTTATTGATCGTACGGTGTGATGTTTTTATTCTTTCACAAATACTAATGATTCGTTCAACAATTTGCAGTGACTTTACTCTTGAAACATAAATACTACCATTGCTATATAACGGCTGATGTCAGCATGCGTGCTGACATCTCATGAGATTTTGCTATACAATGGTGCATTATGCTTTTAAAGTAAGCATTATCTACGCGCTTTTGATTAAGAACAAGCAAAATGTTCTTCAAATAAAGAATGGAGAAAATATCTAGACAATCTACTATATTATCACCTTATTTCTAGCAAATAATTTTTTTCTACAAATGCTTGAGGTTTTGGCTCAAGTCTTCGTAGGTGTCATATACTGTTCTTCCATAACGTCTTGTTGAATTTCACTGTCACAGGGACTGTTTTCTATACCAGATTGTTACTGTGTTGTCCACTGCCGACTCTGCTGTCAATCATTATTCTCAAGCTGGCAGGGTCCCATTGCACTTTGGTTATTTTGCTCATAAGTAGGCCAGAGCGCACTCGTGCACACATTGGCTCTTGCGGCGTACTCTGAAAATGACCTGCTTGCTAGTTTACCCAAACAAGTACGCAGCGTGGCCCGCTAAGATCAATCCAAGGTGGAGTAGCTGAACATTCACTTAGTTTTTTAGGGTGTGCCACATAGAATAATTATGTGACACAGTGTTGTGGCACAGCGGGTTGTGACCGCTGTCTCACACTAAGTGCAAGGCGGTATTTAAAAAGCGCTTAGAACTGAAACCTCAAATTCGAGGGAATTTTCGTTGATTATGTGAAATCTTCAGGTAGTGTTAGTACCTACACGATGTTCATACGATAGCACCTAATTCAAGTATGAGTCAGTGTTATGCATTTTGAAAAACACTAACGCTGCACTTTTACCCTCTTACGGGATGTTATATTTTATAATACAAGGTTACCATCATCACTCTACTTTTTTTATTTTTCTACCACATACACAATACAATGACTGATCTTTGTGTGAGTGTGGGTGATCTTTGTGTGAAATATGAGTTATATGTTTCACAGCGCATGCAACGAGGACGAACAAAGAAGAGACACACTAAGTTCGTTCTCGTTCGGTACGCTGTGAAACATTGAATTATGCTGCACCGACTAGCCCAACGCTCAACCATAGTCACATACGTGAGTGTGCTATAAAACCATCATTGCTTTTACATAACAAAGCACTTTATGCAGTTATGTCGTGGAAGTGGCGCAGAACATCGTTTTCTTGCGACTTATAATTCAAGATATATGAGGCCTTCTTCCCAAACGCAATACGCAGCCACTAATGGTAAGGGTTTCTTTTCAATCAACTTATTTGCTATTTACATTTTCTTACTCACTTGAGAAGTAGAAGTGTCAGTGGAAAGGCGATGAACATAAATATTTGGAGGTCTGTGCTGACATACCACAAATGCTGGAGGCACTGTAATTGAGAAGGGTAAAATTGTGTTTCTACATAAAGCATAAAAACTTTTCAGACATTTTTACATATCTTGTTGTCACAATATCAAAGAACCACTTTTGAAGTAAATAAATAAAAGTTGCTGTCAACAGACGCACTAGTCAAAACATTTCTGATAGAAAAACACAATATAAATATGGGACACAAATTGATGCTGCAGAAGAAGAGCGTGTATAAATGGGATGCATTTCGAAGCTCTTACGAGGCGCAAAACGTTTATTTCCTTCTATATACAGCCCACGTGAACAAGCTACTAAGTCATTAGAGCATCAGAAAGCGAGTGGGTGGCTCAAACTGTTGAGGTGTCGTTAACAGTATCGGGGAAATACTAGCTGCCATGCCCCCATGAAAAACGCATAAATTACCTTACATGGAGCGCTGGAAGGTGTTGGAACCTGGTCTCAATTATTGTGAACGGTTCCACTTAATAACGGTGTATTAATATGAATATGAAAAGTAATTTCCGCGTGGCATTTGCCTTAGCCGTTGAACACTATTTTTCTGAAAATAATTCTTACGACCACCTACCGTGAGCGCAAGACATGTGATAAAAGACTGGCTTCACAGCATTTGCTTGAGTCCAGCAGTGCTGAGCTATTTGGAAGATTCCGTCGAGCATCAGCCTGCCACACACGTTCCGGAAGACGCATGAAGTCAGCCAAGTAACAATTTTGGTGTAAAATGCTGTGCTTGTTCGAAGACAAAATTTATAACTAGGCATAAAGAAGCTATCTGTGTTTGATATTTGCAGAATGAACCACTTGTTTTCCCTTTCAGATAAGTGCACTGTCGCCGTACTTCCCCATTGAAGTACGGTAACCTTTTCGTTGTTTTGAATGCTGTTCATTGGAACTGAGCATATTCGACTCAAGATCTCCAGGAATGTCCCAATTACGCTCAAAGCTTGAGGGTTATGTGTTTGAAGAATAATGAGCAGTAAGCTCCTTGTCTCATCGCTGCATTGCCTGCATTACATACTGAACATACACACTGTATGCATTTATTTGGAGGTCCTTTTTGCCCTCCTTTTTTTACTACATGTGTGTTTCAAAACAACCCCGGTAATAAAAAAAATCGTTTCACACCAGTTTTGTTAACTTCAAGAATGTCTATAAGACGGCATTGAAATCTTTTCGGACGACTAATGTTATGCTGGCTCTTTTTTATTTTTTGCTATTCTCTATGCCTTCCTTTTTTTCACTACTAGCAATAATTTACTCGTTGCATCACGTAACCAGGAAAGGTTTTTTTCAACAATGATTACAGGGTATCCAAAAAGTTATGTCTGAGCATCTTCAAGGATAAACGAAATATAATGAGTCTAATTTTCCTGCAACAAAATCAATGTGACATGCGAAAAAAAATGTTGTCATGGAATTTCATTGTAGCGAAATTTCTTCTATAGACCATGAAATTTGGTAAGACTTGATTATGACTCGAACTTTGGTCCCAGCAAGCGCATGCATTGAAGTCTCGCTAACTCATAGCTACCTGGTCACACACTGAGTGAACGTACTTTTTCGCAAAAAAGAGACACAAAATATTAAAAAAATATATGAGATAAACTGGGCGTGCGAATTATACGAGAATTTGTCTGCTTAGGTTGGCTTTGCGGCTTGGTGCAGCGGTAATGCAAGAAAGGCCGCCTTGCAATAGTACACAGGTACTTTTTTTATCTTGTTGGTTTCAGTCGTAAGTGGTGGTAAATGCAGAGGTGTACGTGTTATTCACGAGAAAATAGAATATATATAATTCGCTTGGAATTTGCCGAGAGCGCAGCGCTGTGAACGAGTGAGCAAAAGCTTCGCCAGAGGTACCGGAAAGCTGGAACACTTCGTGCCGCTTTACGGCTTCATGGCGGGTTATCTCCCGCTATGATAGCTGCGTGCCTTCGGAGCATATTCGCTATTGATTAACGCCGTGATAGAGACTGTGATTTTCTATGACTGACGTATAATATTGAAGATGGAAAAAGAAAACGTCTATCGCATCTCCGTTGGAAAGCGGTCGGACGCACGAGTGATGCAGGCAGCCCTACCTTACATGTGGCGTCACATCACGACCACTCCTTTAAGGTGGACAGACGGCTCCCCTTAAAGAAAGTGCTTGCACTGTTGGCCGTGATCGCCCATCACCGCTTTTGTGTCCGTAGTGGTTTCCGCAAAATGTAATTACTCTTGTTCTAACTGCGCGCTAGCCACGCGTGTACCTTCATAACGCCGTGTTTCTCATTAACAATCGCAGTATAAGTGACAAGCGGTAGTTTGGTTTGAGCGCTGCGTCAAAAATATGGCAAAAGTTCTCGGAATAATTATACCCCGACCTGCACCTGCATCATACCCACAGGCAGCATCATGTAGGATAGGCGTTTTGTCACCGAGAATCTCACTGGCGAAAAATTCACTGGGATGTGTGTGTGGTAGCTCCGAGAAAGACACTGGTGTTGCGATGCGGCCGCACCACTCAGGAAGTCACAAGCGAACAAGAAAAGGCTGGGTTGGCAGCAAAAATTTGAGGAAATCTTAGGCAAGTTCCTTTTCTATATGTGGTAGTGCTCGTGAAAACTTCGTTGAAGTGGCAGTATCCCAGAATAGCAGTTATTGTGGCGAGATATTCTTCACAATTTTTACTATGGGTGGCTGACGGGGAATTGAAAAGTATTTGTTGTGACGAATATTTCGTTGTTGCGGGCTTTGTTATAGTGATATTTGGTTGTGTTTACTCACAATCTTCGTAAGGGGTTTTTCTGCAGCAGTATACATCCTAATTGTGACTAGAGACATCATTTGCATTGGTAAATAAAGAAATCAAACTAATTAACGCCTTAATTTGTAGTGATAAGTTGCCGAGTCGAATGTGGAACAATGGAAGTCCTATCTGCAAAGAGCCCTGAGCCGCTTGCAGATTTAAAAAAAACTGCCTATAGTAAGTAATGCAGATTAATGTACTTAGACCAATTTTCAGTGGTGAAACCAAAACAAAATGCGCAGACTAGCCCCATTAGCAGACGTCCAGAATGACATCATTGCTTACGACAACGATTGCAGTGGTGTTAGTTCTTCTGCATATAATAATACTTGCGCGCCGTGCATGCTCTAATCGGAAGCACAGCTGGCACAGCCGCGAAGCAAAGTCGATAGAAGTTTAGTGTAACGACTCTCACTCATTTTTAACGTCTCGGAATAGTATTGATTCATATGTGCGGTTTGACGTCTCAAAATCACCATATGAATATGAGAGACGCCGTAGTGGAGGGCTCCGGAAATTTCGATCACTTAGGGTTCTTTAACGTGCCCCCAAATCTTAGCACACGAGCCTGCAGCATTTTCGCCTCCATGGAAGATGGAGCCGCCGCAGCCGGTATTCGATCCCTCGACTGTGAGTCAGCAGCCGAGTACCTTAGCCACTAGACCACCGTGGCGGGGCTTCTCGGAATAGTATGATCCTTGGGATGTCCCACGTTTCGATTCCGGTTTCACCAGCAGACTTGGTCAGATTACATCACTTGATTAAAATACTAGCTTCCGCTTCTTGAAGGAAGGAAGTAAAATAGAGGGAAAAGAAAGGCAAGGAGGTTAACCAGCCTATAGGCAGCCGGTTTGCTACCCTGCGCTTGGGAGAGGGATGGGGGAGATGAAAGAGAGCAGAGAGGGAAGATAGAAACAGCACAATCGGCAGCACATGCGCGCACACTCATTCATAGTCCAGTGTTGTCTTTCGCGGTGTGTGACATTGCTGTTACAGTCGCTTGTTCAAGTCGGTGTCGCGTAGGAATTTCAACAGAGCTTTCGTCGCCTTCTGTTGCAGTGTCTTCTCTCGGGCACTTGACAGAATAGTGTCCACAGACATTTGGCTGTTGTCGATGCACGCAAAAGCAGACGCCAGTGACTGTCTCTGGATTTCATACAATGGGCAGTCACACAGGATGTGGTGTAGCGTCTCTTCGCAATGACAGGCATCGCAGAGAGCGTTGTCGGCCATTCCTATGACAAAGGAGTAAGATTTTGTAAATGCCACTCCTAGCCATAAGCGATGAAGTAGGGTGGCTTCTCTTCGATCGAGTCCAGTGGGCATGTGGAGAGCCATCAAAGAGGACAGGTGGTGTTGACGATTCGTATCGATGCTTGGTGGGCACCATAGTGAAAACGTGATTTCATGCGCAAGTCGTCGAAGATTACTGGCAACATCAGTCCTCGAAAGTGGTATGGCTTCTTCTCGTGTTCCTTCAAGGGCTGCCCGCGCGGCAGTATCGGCATGTTCGTTCCCTGTGATGCCGCAATGACTTGGCATCCATTGAAGCGTCACATGATGCCCTTTCTCGAGTAAAGTGTGGAAAAGGCATCGAATTTCGAAAACAAGCTGTTCGTACGGGCCGCGACGCAGTGCTGAGAGCACAGATTGTAGGGCAGCCCTTGAGTCGCTGAAAATCGACCATTGTTGCGGTGGTTCCCGATTGATCACACAAAAAGCAGCGCGCAAAGCAGCTAGTTCCGCTGCTGTAGATGCCGTGGAGTGGTCAGTCCTAAAGCTGATGGTAACACCTCTTGCTGGGATAACTACTGCCCCTGACGAACACTGGTGGTTCGTGGAACCATCGGTGTATACATGTATGCTGTCTGAATATTTCTCGTGCAAAAGAAGAAGAGACAGTTGTTTCAGCACGGGCGACGAAAACTCAGATTTCCTCTGGATCCCTGGTACACTAAGATGCGCTGTGGGTCGAATAAGACACCAAGGTGGTATGGATGGTTTAGATGCATGAGTGAAGCCCGAGGGAAGTTTATCGTTGTATTTCACGATAATTTTGGCGAACGATGCTTGGCGCCTCTCTGAAGGCAACAGTGCAAGGTGATGGCCGGGGGCACGTGCGAAGTGTCGGATGTGTGTTCTCAGGACTTCAACAACAATGTGAGTTTGTATTGGATAGTCACCAGCAATTGCAATTGTTGCTTCTGTTGGCGTACATCTGAGCAGACCGAGGCACACTCTCAGCGCTTGGGCTTGTACTGCCTGTAAAATACGAACATTGGTCTTGCAGGTATTGCTAAGCACGGGCAAGCTATATCTGAGGAAACCGAGAAACAGGGCCCTGTAGAGCTCCATCATTGCGTCTACTGACATCCCCCACGTCTTTCCTGCCAGGAACTTGAACAGTTGAGAAATAGCGGTCAGGCGCTTCTTCATATAGGTCACATGCGGACTCCAACAGAGGTCCCTATCAATAATGATGCCCAGAAACCGGTGGATTTTGGCGTAAGGAATCGGTCGCCCGCAGATTGAGATGACATAAGGGTTCATTGTTTTACGAGTGAAAGCCACCAGCGCGCATTTTTCTGGTGATATGCTGAGACCTTGTTTGAACAAGTAGTTGGCAATCATAGTTGCTGCTTTTTGAAGCCGGGAACGTATCTGAGGACGTGTGACTGCCGATGTCCAGACACAGATGTCGTCTGCGTATATTGAGATTTTAATGGTGCTTGGCAAGCATTCAGCAAGGCCAATTAGTGCAAGATTGAATAGCGTCGGGCTAAGAACTCCGCCTTGAGGAACACCCCTGGAAGTATAGCGTCGCGTAGTTGGGCCATCTTCTGTTAACACAAAGAATGATCTTGCAGCCAGGTAACTCGAAATCCACCGAAAGACTCGACCACCAAGGCCAACCACCGCAAGAGCACCCAAAATGGCTTCATGTAGTACATTATCATAAGCGCCTTTCACATCTAGAAACAAAGCTGCAGATAGTCGCTTACGGGATCTTTCGTGCTGAACGTACGAAACTAGATCAACGACATTGTCAATAGAAGAGCGGTCGCGTCGGAAACCAGCCATCGAATTCGGATAAATCTTGTGGTATTCAAGATACCACTCCAGGCGGCCTTGTATCATCCGTTTCATTATCTTCCCTACGCAGCTGGCCAGTGCTATTGGGCGGTATGAGGTTAGTTCGAGTGGGGATTTGCCCTGCTTCAAGATGGGTAACAAGCGGCTTACTTTCCAGTCATCAGGAACATAGCCATCCTGCCACGAGATGTTGTAGAGGCTCAACAGTTCTCTCCTTGCACCTTCCCCAAGGTTGCACAAGGCTCGGTACGGAATACCATCTGGGCCCGGAGAAGTTGAACGCCCACAGAGAGCTAGTGCCGCCTCGAGCTCCTCCATTGTAAAAAGGAGGTCCATGTGGTAGTCACGGGAACGGGGGACGTCACCTCTCACTGGAGAATCTGGACGAGTGGCTTGGTTGGCGATCTGCGCACAGAAATCTTCTGCGACATCGATCTCTTGCCTCCTTTGAAATAGCGCGAGCGCTTTGAATGGAAAGCGCTGTTCCGTAGGGTGACGCAGACCTTGCACCGTTTTCCAAATGTGTGAGAGTGGCTTGCGAGGGTCTAGTGACTGGCAAAACGTTGTCCATCGTTCCGACGCTAATCTATCCATGCGACGCCGAATCTTCTTTTGCATCCTCCTGGCTGCCCTAAGATCGTGAATTGATTTTGTACGCCGATACCGACGCTCCGCCCGCCGTCGCAGTGCTCAGAGTCGCTCCAACTCTATATCAAAGTCGTTTCGTGTGGAAGATATCGTCACTGTGCGAGTGGCGTTTTGCATTGTGCTCTTAATTGTTTCCTCTAACCCAGATCGTAGGCCATCGCTGCAAGCATCTTCCATGTCAGATTTGAAGTTGGTTCATTGGACTGCTCGAATGGTCGTCCGTGGACCATAACTAGACAAGCCTTTGATGTTAAGGTAGATTGGAATGTGATCACTTCCTCGTGTCTCAACATCTGTAAACCACTTGACGTATCTCGCGAGGGAGTTGGAGACAAAAGCAAGGTCGAGACAGCTGCCGTATGTCACACCTCGAAGAAAAGTGGGGCTGCCGTCGTTCAGGAGAGTAAGGCCATAGTTGTAGGCGATGTTTGCTAACCTGCGTCCTCTTGCATTTGTCCGCGTACTTCCCCATGCGTGATTGTGCGCATTGAAATCACCTATGAGGACCCATGGTGCTGGACACACTCTCAAAATATCCGCTAATCTCCTGGAATCGAGATTACTTGACGGCGATATATAAACGCCTATGAGAGTAAACATGAGTTGGTTCTTTTTCACAGTGATGCAGACATACTGATTGTCATTGTGAGGTGCAATTAGTTGCACAACATACGTCAGTTCACGACGAACAAAGACGATGATTTTGCTGCACGCAACGTTCGTTGAAGACATGACAGCTTCGTACCCCGATAGTCTTATTGGTTTCGACAAATTGGGTTCACAAATGACGATGATTTGAAACACGTTGGTAAACACAAACTGACGAAAATCTGAAAGGCGTAATTTCAGTCCTCTGGCGTTCCATTGGATGACGGATGCAGCCTTGACTTCTTTAAGAAATGTTGAGGTGTGAGTAGCCATCTTCCTAGTTGAGAGATTCAAGCACTGGGCTTAGGGCGTCCAATAGTCCAAGTGCGCTTCGAGCAGATAGTGTCTTCATGTCGACTAATATCGCTCGGATGGCTTCTATAAGGGAACGCAGCACCGAGATCACTTGACGATCAGTTTTAGGCAAATCTTCCATGGTTGGAGACGGCTCTTGTGTGGCCACAACCTGCAGAGGTTCCTTGGCAGAAGAGCGCGTCGGGAGCGTGGGCCATTCCTCCAGAGAAGGAGGCTTCTCTGTTTCTTTCGCAGAAGTGGTGGGCCCTTTCGCGGCGCTACTGGATAGAACCGCTAAAGAGTGGGAAGGAGCGTCTCGGGAATGTGCCTTCTTTGAAGACTTTCGATGATGCCGACGTCGACGCCGACGCCGGACTACTTCGGCTGCTTCCCTGTGTGTTTAGTTGTCTCGGGCCATTTGTCTGAGAACCGCGCGCTCCTTTTGGATTCGAGGACAGTCTTTCGACGAGGCAGCATGAGGACCACTGCAGTTGGCGCACTTCAGAGTAGTCGCCCGACAGGTGTCTTCAGCATGAGGTTCAGCGCAGCGGGGACACAGTCGTAAGTTGGGGCATACGCCCTTGACGTGTCCTAGCCTGAAGCACTGATGACATTGAAGTGGCTTTTGGATGAATGGTCGAACCGGATGTCGAAAATGTCCAACTTTAACGTGGGACGGTATGCAATGTCCCTTGAAAAACACTTTCACGCAGCGCGTATTTCCAAGGCGCCGCACTTGCGTAATGACAGTTCCCTCGTTTGCAGGCTTGATGAGGGTAGACAAGTCAGCATTAGGAATGGCAGTGTCGATGTCATAAATTACACCGGCAATTGATTTGTCATCCATCGGGATAAAGGGGCGCATTTTAATGCCACCTAGCTCAGTCATTTGCTGCAGCTGTCCTAGCGCACTCACATCGTGCACGTCTATGGCGAGAATGTTCTTCCTTGGGTTTACTCGTACGTCCTTAATTTGATGTGGCACCGCACATTCGAGAGCAACCGAAAGGGCTTGCCTGTTCAGGAGCCGCAGGTTGCTTGATGGATCTTCGGGCATGAAGATGATGACGTGCGGCCAGCGCGCAGGCCTTGAATGCACAGTCGCTGTGCTTGCAGGAGCTGATGCTGCTGTATTCGCCGTCCTTCTCTTTGCCCTCTTACCCCGGACAGGTATAAAGCTGCCATCGGATGTGTCGTCTTCCGACATAGAGTAGAGATCGGTGTCCTCAGTGTCACTGGGAGAGCCAGCTCGCTTCCTTGTGGTTGACGGGTGTGAGGACCTGTGACCAGGCGGGCCTCTGGCATGCTCCGTGTCCATCACCGCAAGACGGAGAGGCGAGGCACCTCAAAAGACCGATGATTTCACTAAAATGAAATAGAGCGCTGAAACAAGCGTTCTTCTAAACAGACACTTCTTCCTTACGCTTCTTGAAAATCTCAGAGCGGCAACGACCTCTTTGCAGGGAGGGTTACTAATATCTCATTTCACCTAACTATCTATCTCCAATAATACAAAGTTAACTATTTCTTTAATTGGTGTCGTAATTGATGCCTCGATTCATGCTAAGATGTTCAAAGACACAAAAAACAATAAGGAAGGCAGTGAGTAAACACTGCAGTTTGCTCATTTCTTTGTATTTGCACCCATACATTTTGAAACACCATGTGTATTATCAATGGTATTGTGAGAATGACAATTTACCCCAAGTCTTTTTTCTAGACAAACGTTACAGACTTGTAAGAGCACGAACTTAAAGAAAATCGTGTAGAATGAAATGACACGTTGGAATTTGTACAGGCAACGTTTTCATCGGCGTGCCACCCCCTTTACACCATCTACGCCTTCATTTCACCTGGGTTATCAGATCAAACTGAAGAAACAGTTATTTCATGGCGAGAAAAGTGAAGAGAAAGAAGCAATTATGAGGCTCGGGCTTACCAGTTGGCCCTCCTCGACAAAGTTCTGTGCTTGCACAATCAGCCTCCACCAGTTGTGGTAGCAACTCCTAATGTGCTGGTTGTAGGCATCCTCGTCAGCCGGCCCCGATCCCGTGAGAGGGAGCAATAGACCCGCCACCAGCACCACCAGCGTTGGAATGGTCAACCTGTGTCGCCATACTTCGATGAGAGGTATCTTATCTTCGCAAGAATATGTCAGTGGTATACTTGAGCTGCCAAATTAACATTGACCTTTAAAAACAGCTTATATCTAGCAGTTGCATTAATGCAGATTGACTTCGCGGCACGCCCTCCAAAATATGAACAGCTCACCCTCATGAGACCTTGATGTTTAAGGAGAAACCAGGCGCGTGATATTAAGATATAATATGTGAACTTAATAGTAAGTACCTTAGTGGAAAAGAAACTAGGGCAAGACGAGAAAGCAGGGTGTTGCTAACTTACAACTGCTGAATATTGAGAAAATACGCAATCTATATTTACATATCACAGGACCACCATCGGATATTAGTTTACGGTAAGACTTACAAAAATAAGAGTCATCAAGGCCTCCACAGAAGATCCCTTCACGACCTCCTCGTATTCTTTTTTTTTGTGCCAATTTTTTTCTCTTCAAGCCATGATCATGGTCGCACAACATTACATATTATTGTTAAAAGACTGCCTAATCAAGCTTCACGAGCAAGTGGTCAGTACTGCTTAAAAAACAGTGTTACTTATATTGTACGGCAAGTGCCGTCTTTTTGATGCCTATTAAAGCAGAGTTGTTATTACCGAGGATTACCGTGTGTTGTATATTAAAAGAAAACCGTGATAATCATGAACCGGAACGCGCTCAATGAGCGCCCAAGCCTTCTGCACAGATGGCTAACAAGAAAAACCTGCAAAGTGCCTACGAGCCTTGCTGTGGCTTAGCCTTGTGCGACTCTGAGCAAGCTGCACTAATTTTTTTATGGTTAAGAGTGCACACACAAACGCATGCACAAACACAAACACACGCACACACAAAATGCAACAACGGAATCGTCCCAAAAACAGATGCTACCAAATCTTCATGCTCGACATATCTTGGGGACGTATTTAAACTGCGTGAAGAAGACAACAGGTTAGAAACATACAACACGCGCTCTCACGAGGCTCATCTGTGCACGTGTTTCATGTTTCAACTTGTTGCCTTTTTGCGCAGTTTAAACATGCCTTGAAAATTGATGATCTAACTAGCCCATCAACAAGCATCACTGGTGCACATATAATCAGCCTATGTATCCTGGCAATAATGAAGCGTACGTCCGAACAACAAGCTTTCTTAATTCGGCCTGCGTTCCCTTAGCATTTTGTTCTGTTTCTACTCTGTTCTGCCTGACGCCGAATTCATGTCGCCACCGACAGAGGTGACGGAAAAGAAACTGCGGCATTTGCTGAACAGCCCTCTTTTGGAGTTGTTCCAAGCCCAACTAAAACCCTCTCACTCAATTATAACGGAGGGGGAGGGCTAGGGGGAGAATTGTTTTTCGAGTGATCCACTTCCTCTTGCTTACCTTGCGATGGCTCGCAACAATCTTAGCAGTTGGCAATCGAGTCTTAAATACAATGCATCTTCAGTGAAGAAGTGGCTCGCCGAGCGCTTGTCACGTATGTGCTCGAATGGCTGTATCAACATTACACTTTCATTGAAAATATTTAATAAAATCACCTACATCTGCTCTCGCTTGTGGCTACAGTCATCGAAAGCCAGAATGATTGACAAACAGCCATTTTGTGTTCTGTTCGAGACGGGCACTCTCCAGCTGTTACGAAAAATAAATGTTTTGTTCAGCATATTGATGTACTGCTAAATGCACACTCTGACGTAGGAGTTGTCCGGATTCACAACTTTGCATGGCAGAGAGGCGATAGTGGCACTATCCAAACATTTCGTACCAATGGCGACTAAGGTGTATGATGTTATTTCATTTTGCTGTTCCTAATCACAAAAAGCACGTTCCTTAGAAGTCAAATACTAATCGTTACACGACTCGGGCGTTACTAAGACAGCACAAAAATGTTCTCCTAAACGAAGGAAAGTTTTCATGACAACACTTATTGCCTTAAAATTGAACAATACTTTGTACTGTTAATCTTCGGGAGCAAAGTATAAAGTGCCCCAAAAATAACAAACACAACTTATTGTGAAGTACCCATGAATAAGTTTTGTTAAATCAAAAAATAAATCTTAATACTGCCATTTCCAAGTGAGCAGTAAGGTTTTCAAACATGATATGAAGCAAGGCACCTTACCTGATGTAACGGCGAACTCCTCGACTTATGTAAACGAGTAGCAGGTTATTGTTCAGGACAGATGACCGTGATTCTGTTACCAGATACGAAAGTAGAAAGCCACTGAAAAAAAAGACGTGATAAGTAAATAACTGAGGCCATGTGGGTTATGCTTGTATCAAACGTCCATATTGCAATACTAGGACACACACATCCACAGTCCTTACCTAATAAAGAAAAATGTTGTAACGCTGAGGAAGGCATTGATGATAAACTGGAACGTGAAATTCCATGTCATGTACTCCATGGTGTAAACCGAATCTGAAAATAGCCCCCATGAATCACAGGTATTATGCGTAGTCCTCAATGCTCTATATTTATAGAGTTATTTTCAAATACTACAGCCTCCTGCAAAGCTATTGCAGAAGTGGAGGGCATTTTTATAAACAAACACACAGTGCACAAGGCATAAGATCACAGAAAGAAAACAAACATCAAGATTATCTTGGCAATACTTCAAATACAAATATTCTGATATATATATATATATATATATATATATATATATATGTGTGTGTGTGTGTGTGTGTGTGTGTGTGTGTGTGTGTGTGTGTGTGTGTGTGTGTGTGTGTAGGGCGTTCACGAATGCTGTCCCTTTCAGTGCCTAGACTTCACCTGTGTCAGCGCCAAGCTCTACACACTATAACTGCGCTGTGGACTTCTTTTTTCGTGAATAAATATTTGCTTAGCTTTGTCAAAGTCAATACCTGCAACTAGGCCACCTTTTGGTGGATCCGCATCACTAGGATATTCTCTTTAGCTTATCAGCATCTATTTCAGCAGTGCTGCACGCGAGGCGCAGGGCTATCGCCGTAACCGGTCAGTTATTGCAATGACACTCCCTCATAGAGGGCACATTCGATGATTCTGATAAAGTGGTCTTATGTTCGTCGTATTTCCTATTTGCATGCGTATCTATAACGCAGCACTTTTGACAGCGCTGTTTACTTTATCTGAATCAAAGAAATGAGAAATGTGGCTTCGCATATCTAAGAATCAAGATTCTTTTGGCTGGTCCAACGGGTAGAGATGATGGATATGGCCAGCGGAGCCCTGGAATAGGAGCCCGACCATTTGGAATGCTCTGTGTTATGCGCAAATAAAGTTTTTTTTCTCTCTCTCTCTCTGTTGTACCTTTGTCCTGCAGACTGCTTTAACTTTATGGCCCAGTTTACAAACAAACGCAAGTAAACCAACGGAAGAGTTAGATATGAGCCTGGAGGCTGTCTTTTGCTGGTTTGTACTTCTTATCAGGCCGAGCGCGCTTGAAGAGCACTCAGGAAAAAATCACTACAAAGTTCAAAACACTGCTCATCAACTTCGTATGCACGAAGCTCAAGGTTAAAAAGAGAGATTTAGAGTTTGGTGGCCTTTCTAAATGATAAATGTGCATTAAGGGACGTAAGCATGTACTACATGTTAAACTTCGTACACAAAGGAAAGAATAAACTGTGCTACCCGCTTTTTGATGTGACGTATATGATGCATGATATTCGTATACAAACACAATTGTTTCAGTCACTTTAGTAAGACCATCACTTATTCTGCCGAAGGTCCCACAGAAGCTGTTCTATTTTTCTAATCTATTCCTTAAGCTACCTGAACATGCTACATCGGCATCATTGGGCGTTGAGAGATCCTCTAAGACGTGCGCAAAAGGTAGCGATTTAGTGACTGCGAAATTAAAGTACATTATGCAAAGTAAACTTCTTCGGGCACGTGCACTGAAAAATTCCGAAACCTCTAAATTTGTATGAGCGTTAGAGCAGGACAACACTTGTCGGGTAAATATAAAGGTTCGAAAGATAAAATTTACCACAACGTGACGCCACACCACTCCTAATCTCGACACTTTTCAGGACAAGCTTTGTTAGACGAATAGATTTTGAAGCTTCTCCTCTGAATACGTGGCATAAGTTTGAATAGCTAGCAGCTTCGAAGTCAACTGGGTAATATACTTGAGCATTTTTGAAACAGCACCATGACGGACGACGTGTATACGAAAGAGAATAGTAGAACAAACCACAGCCCTGGCTCAGAACTGAATGTTCATTAAAAGCACATGAAAGTAAATGACTTTTACTCCCCTCACCCCCATATGACTTCATTACAGTCAAACAAAGACACAAAAAACCACCATTGCATTTTAATGTTTAAAAAAAGCCGAAAACAGACCTCCTGTAGTTTTTAAGACAAGGAATATTGAGGTACTGTACTATATATCAAAACAAGCTCGCTATGATGTATGCCAATAAAGGGTATGCTAATACACTGCTCACCTTTTTTTGTGGTAATATAAACCACAGCTACTTTTCGTGTGAAAAATCGCGATGTATTCACAGTGCCCTAGCTTCATAAAACGTAGGTGTTAAATGGCCCATCGTAAATGGCATTACTTTTCATTCAAGTTTGCGGTTAATTGGTGTCAAAAAAGTTAGTCAACTTCTGAGTGCTCTATATATACTTTTTGTATCGGGTAATGTCGTCCCAAAAAACATGACAATGCCAAACACAGTTGCGCTCAAAATAAAGTGCATGTTCCAGACATTTTAGTTTACCGGTGGATATTACTATACATTGCTCACGGCTTTCGCCTGCAAGCAAAAATTCACTCACGGAAGAATCCAGTTGGTACAAGTATGTAGGCATGGCCAAGTACAACCCAGAATGCCATGATGACCTTCAAGCCAGCCATAAATCCGAGCGCTTTGCGCTCTGGCTTTATTTCCGTCCGTAGCAGGTACCATGTATTAGTGATAGCCGAGAAGGACAAGATGACTCTGAGAGGACCACCTGTTTGAAACGGGAATAGATAAGGAAAACAAACATATAGCGACATAAACACTGCCAAAAAAACGTGCACTGTTAGCATCTACGTCTTGATAAGTTATGAAAAGTAATTTTTATTGTTTCAGACAAAACAAGAAACAGTAGAAAGCCCTGTAGCTGACGTGAATATTTTTAAGGTCAAACGTGTAAGCTTACTTGCACATTTCTTGCTGGCTGCGAGCTACGTTTGAACTTTCTAAGTCTCTGCACACTAATAAAACAGGAAATAATATTAGACGATGCCATATGCTAGTGTGCTCCAAATAATTCGCAATGCCTCCAGTGGGGCTTGAAACTGGCTTTTTTTTCTACCTACAACCCTCGGTTCAAACTACCTACAACCCTCGGTAGGTAGTTCGAACGCTACGCATGTGCTATGACAGCTCCAGGCATTGACTAAACATCCTAAATACGGACCAACCTGCAGTGCGTGAATGTTTTTCATTGTGGCCTAACTGGCACCCTTTACATGTGTGCATACTGCAGATGTGCATTTAGCATTTTTTGTATTATTCGCACATCTTATTCATCCTTTACACTTAGCATTAAAAGTTAGTAAGCAATAATAAATGCGTGCATTTACAAGTTCCCAGCATACATTGCTTCCTTAGCGGCCTCACATTACTAGCTAGAAAATGGCGAAGCTAATGAATTTTTTCAATACTAACCAGGGAGCCTGTTTTAGTAATTTAAACTTGGAAATAACTAAACCACCTATAGTGCCAGATGTTTCGCAGATGCCGCAATGTATTATTCCGTAATTGTGATGGTAATATGTAAAACTTAGACAAACTATAGTTTTATTGATTATGCTAGAATGACAGTTTCGTGCTAAGTTATGGCACACGTATGTGGAAACTGTAGCGTACAATATACTGGGTAGAACCTATCAATTATTCCTCGAAATAATATGGCTGATAACCGAAACAATATGTTCTATAACAAAGTACGCGCATAAATTAATCAGTTTGCAGTTAAAGTAGAAGGCGCTTGCGCAGAAGCTTTGATATTTGATGCGTGTGTGTATGCACTCGCTCGCTCATGTTCCATTCATGCCTATATGTATGCATTGGTGTGACGTGCAATTACAACGGCAATTACTTGAAGAGATTAGCATTAGTATTCATTCATGTCACATGACGGTGCTGTCGTCACAGTTTTATTATTTGCCTCAAATGGTATGTGCTTTTCATCAACTCGTATACTATCTTGTTATGTATTACACAGAGCGCATACAAACGAAATAGGCATACATTTATCCTCGCGTGATCTTCTGGTGTTAGTACGCTTTCTAAGTTGCTAGTAAGTTGTTGCTGTTGACTAGCTAACGAGGTAGTGTTTTTCACTAACTTGCATTTCACTAGCTTCACTTACTAAGAAATGAGTGCATTTTGGGACTAGTAAACGATTAGTATTTAGTGTATTGAATGTAACGTTTTTTTTATTTAAAGAAAGTATTAGGCTAACATATATAACTGTCCTATTGCTTCGGTTGAAACGCGATGAAGCCACAGTCTGTTTCACCACACGAGCCACAGAACAAAATACCAGGTGACAGTTTGAATAAGTCTTTCTTCCGCCTTTTTGATATACATATTCCAGATTACGTCAACCCCCAATAAATAAGGAACGCCTCCTATATATAGTGTCCAAAACATAAAAAATACCTTCTTTAGATCTTCGGGGCCATTGCGAAAACACTCCATTATACTAGAAGTCAACATTCAATAGCACGCAATTTGCACATCTTTCCTTGTTTTTGATAAATTTACGGGAAATGAAAACATGGACAGCTAAGACATACTTTAAAGGGACAGACAACTGGTACGTTTTTCGCGACCTTTTTTTTTTATAGCGCAACAGAGCGCTCCCCCTTTGACGTCTTTGTAGCTGCAGTAGTTATTATCAAAAGCACCTAGTTATTTTACAAGCAGCATTTTTCGATCTGTAAGGATCTGAACATAGCTGCACCTTTCTTCCGGCAATGCTGACGACTGATAGTGAAGCCGCCAGTATTTATAGTGATTTGTGACAGCTGTCATTGTTTTTATTTAGCTGGAATTTCAATATACTATGCACAACTACTTTTGTTTTGAGCTTTTACACAATTTTAGAAAATGACAAGCTGTTACAATGACATGATGTGGCATTATGCACCTCCCCTGTATATGTATCGGATCGTGTGCGCCTACGCAAAAGGTTGCCTGCGCCTGTGTCATAGGCCGTTTGTCCCAGCCTCGTTATTCTCTCTATATACGAGCCATGCCAAGTCACCGAAAACGTCCCTACGCGTATGCACCACCATGCTGAGCAGCAGTGCACCTCACTACACTTAATACTGACGCAGACCTATAGATACATTTTTATGGAGTAGTATCATTTAATATAAAAAAGCAACAATATTTCAATACTAACAAAAAAACGAAAAACATCGTTGACCACGTAGAGCCATCAACGGTCACGTGGTCATGTATATCGTATCGTTCATTCTCTTGTCACCAGATGTTCCACAGTTCATTTTTCGCGACTTTCAATGAAGAAATAAAAATATAAATCTATCCCTCACGGGAAAAAAACAGGTTTGGCTTCAGTCTATGCGATGGACAATCTTTCCATCAGTAGAACCATCTCATTCCAAGTTCTGGGAAATGTCGGTCTCTTTAGGAATGACTCAAGGGGGTCAAAAACTAAGGATAATGGAATCAGTTTGGCGGCTACCTTTTACATGTGACAGAAATATAGACTTCTTTATTGAAGGACACAAAATGGAACAATATCCTAAAGTATTACCTTAATAACAGATGCGATACTTTTATTACTGTTACGCAAACATATAAGAGAGAGAGGGATGAATCGAGTACAAATGTAGGAGCATACACTGAATATTGTCGTGAGTGGTGATGTTCACGAAGGCTGCAGTAGGTACGTCCCGCATAAAACTGCTTATTTTGTCAAACTTATGACTCGGAAACTGAAGCTGAAGCTGCAGCAAGCAATGTATGTACGCTGTACACTGATATCGGTTGACGATCTGTACACGAAGCGTCGACCATCGAAACTCTTAACTGTGGAGAGGCGTGTCGGCAAATAACGTGGCATCGAACATTCGAGCGTTATCACAGGTGGCCGCTTTTGTTTGAGAACAAACTCAGCTATTCGGGTTTCCGTGTTCAAGCGAAACAAATGATCCTAAAATAATCTGGAGTGATCTCGTATATTCTGGCATGGTTTTCACAAGGCAGTATGCACACATGCAATGAGCCGGCCACAAAAAGCATAGAAATAAAGGGAAGCGTGCGTGTGTGCATGTGCGCGCGCACGCGCATGTGTGTGTGCGTGTGCGTGCGCGTGTGTGTGTGTGTGTGTGTGTGTGTGTGTGTGTGTGTGTGTGTGTGTGTGTGTGTGTGTGTGTGCGTGTCAATATTGCAAATGTCGATCTCGGAGCACCTCAGTGCGCCCACCGACAACTAAAACAGGAAAAAGAAAGGAATATACTTACGTGTTGGGGATTTCTTCTTCGAACATCTTTTCCTAATTATCAACTCAGTTCCTGTGCCGACTAAGACTAGCAGTAGCAGAAAACCAAGGATCGATCTGTAAGAAAACAATGAGTGGAAAGATGGCTGCTATTATGAAATATCAACTCAAGAAACTGCATGTATATTCGTCTAAAGTGTAGCCTAAGCGACAGTGTGAAGGCACAATGTGACAATGTTTGACGAACACTGGGAATCTATTCGACAAGACAGCGTACGACAGAATCACGGGTACTATTGCAAAAAAAAACATACATCAAATAGCCATATATCACCGCATATAAAAGGCTTACTAGGTGTAACATTTTTACAGAAAATATCATATTAATAACCATGTCATCAGTAGACCTTTCTTTTTCAGTGACGGTAACATTAACAAATGGATCGGTTAAATAGATGAAGGATTCCTCGACCTGCCCTCGCGTAGGCAGCACACTCCGATCATTCAACACTTCTGAAAAACTATGTGAGGTACAGAAGCCGTTATTATGTTATATGTTTGAGAGGAGTTCTTCGCACCTTATAGAAGTTACTCCTCTCACCCGGGGTATACGATAAAAGAACACTCTGGGAAGGCCGCACCCATTGTGATACAAAAATGTCCAACTTGACTGAGTGTGTATTGTTTCCCTCGCGGCAAGCTAAAACACGAAACCTTAGCGAAGTGCAGTACATGCGAGAAACAGAGATATATAGAACAACGCGCTATAAAATACTCGATAACGTAAAAGCATAGGATGTACAATCAACTTGCCAAAGCACATCTCATGGATCGCAGGGAATGGTTTGCCATAATTGCTGCCTGCATGTTGACACGCGTGTCTGAATCAGTATACATGAAAAGCGTAAACATCGAACGCCTTGCGAATCTTTTAATGATCTAGTAATCTTTCACTATCCTAGTTTTTTCAGTAAATTCTATAATTGCATGCACAGCCTGTATTTGTGATGCCTGTATTTATTGCCCACGCTACCCAAGCGTGTGTCCAACGACGTAGTTATCACAGCAGGTTTCGGTTTCAGACTGAGTATTCGCTACAATGCAAATGAAAGTGTTATATGTATTCAGAAGATTGAACACATAAAAAATAGGGCAACCTGTGTTTATTAACCTGCATAAGACGAACTTTGTGTTGGCGGTATTGAGCCGTACTCGATATATTACTGCTTTTTTGGACGGCTGACCATGAAGAGGCGTGGTGAGTTTCATTAGCGGATCTATAAACCGAATAATATTGAACTCTTAGCTTTTTTATCACACCAAGTTTTCTCGTAGTCTGGACTTATATTTTGGTAGTTGTGCAATGCTCATTCCTTTCTCCCTACAAAATTAAATAGAGGAGTGAGGTGTCACGTTTCTCGCGTGCTGAAGCATCTGCGGCATTATTTTCGTCAATACCCAATAATTTGGTACCCCTTCGGATACACTATGAGACAGCTTTTTTTTCTTTTTTTATTAGCACTGGCGTCAGCCTTCTTTTATACTGTATAGTAAATGACCACTCGCACTAAATATATCACCTATTTTTGTAAAAAATTAGTTGTAAAATATTTTAAAACCTATATTGATGTCTTATTTCTAAGAATATTTTCAGGAAGTGCAAAATTAGGTTGCGAATCTGTTTCTTAGTGTCATACAGTATATACAGTTGCCTTTAGCCGCTTTCTGTTGGTGTCTTGCTTATTGACATTTGTATAACCAGTAGTGTGCATGTAATATGCCCGAAAAAAAAGTAAAATGTAAGGAGTCATTTTATATTGTGGATTCAAGTGCAAAATCGAAGTCACTGAGATTGACAAGGCACTTGCTGTTTTAGCTCTATTTATAAGTGCGAGCATTCAGTAAAAACATACGCTTGGAAACAAAGTAGCCAACCGAGAAGTGATCGGTACCTACAAGCAAATGATATGGGCTGTGCTCAGCGTCTTCGGATCTTCTGTCCGGCATGAAGTCACTGTTGCGTTTCCACCATAAAGGGTCAATACTGAGGGAAAAAAAGAAAAAAAATTGTTGAATCTTTCACTAAGCCGCGCAAGTCCTGAAACTGTGACCCCGGGTGATTCTCAAACTAGTCTGGTTGCTTCTATTGGTTGTATCTTTGCCTCAGCTATGAGTGGTGGTAGTTATTTTTCCAGGCTGCTTCTATAGGTCGTTGCTAGGCTTTATCTGGGTGATGCTCAGTAGCGTAGCCAGGGAGTGGCAAACCATGCCCGTCAACCCCCCCCCCCCCCCCGAGAAAAAATTTTCTGCGTAGGCCCCCAGTATTTCTGAGTCGTAACTAGACAGATACAGCACCCTTGCTGTGGGCCGGCTGTTCTATTC
Organism: Rhipicephalus annulatus; assembly: GCA_013436015.1. Taxonomy (NCBI): domain Eukaryota; kingdom Metazoa; phylum Arthropoda; class Arachnida; order Ixodida; family Ixodidae; genus Rhipicephalus; species Rhipicephalus annulatus. The sequence continues at coordinate 528,374 of WOVY01000222.1, read as the reverse complement.
GGTCCTTCGTCTTCCTCCACTACGCCCAAGCTCTCCGTGCGCCCGAAGCTCGGTATCCTTCTTTATCATCACACTCGTTCATAATTGCGAGCACGCGATCTGCCGAGAATGTCTCCGGTGGGCGGCACTGGCTGATCCAGAGTAGCTGATGTCTTGTCATGCTTTAACTTCATCTGGAAGCGTGGCGGTTTGGGCAGGTTGGTATGAAATGACGATTGTTAGAAAGCGAGAACAGAACAACGACAAAAGAGCAAAAATAATACGAACGCTAACTTCCATGTTAGCATTCGTCTCTTTTTGTCCCTTTGACGTTGTTCTGTTCTTGCGCTATAACAATCGTTAATATTCATCTGAAAGTTTTTCAAAGATAATTCGGGTGGGCGGCACTGGCTGTTTGGCCGAGGCCGGACGCGGAAACGCTGTGTCTTGGCACGCTGTGACTGGCATTGTTGCCTTGGTCGGTCGCAGTGTCACTGTAGACTACGGACATTAACATTAGCTCGCACCTTGGTTGATGAAGACTCGAGGGTACGAAACTGGCTGTGCCTCGGTGGTCTTCCTTTGCGACGCTACAACTCGGTTTGGAGATTTGGTGGGTGACAGTGGGTGTGATGGAGTAGTCGTTGCTTGCCCAATAGACTATTTAGTGGACCAGTTGTGAGTAGTGGGATTCACCTAATTGCCACACAGATTACGGCTGCCTTGAACACCATCGATGTTAAAAAGCATTTGAATGGTTGGGGTGAAAATTCATAATTTCCAAGTGTTTCTATCGTGCTGTATTGAAGTTATCTTTAGCAGTGATATACCTATAATGATAAACCGAATTGACACGACTATTAGAAACTATCAAAGACGAGTCAGGGATAATGTCTAGACACGAACTGAAAAAAAAACTTGCATGTGCTTGCATGTGTAACCATTTGACGAGATAAAAAGTGGACCATGTATCTATCCGATCGGGTGAACAAACAATAGTAGCTCAAGTCACCAAGCCATCAACCATGGGTACCGGAAACTATTTGAGAGGTGCTTAAAATTTCTTGAAGTTTTTTTTTTGCTTCACTCGACTTTAGATATTGTTGCACATATTTAACTCCTGCCGAGTGGCGTATACACAGCTGAATGTCCAGCAGTGTTTTCATTCTGGCAGGTTGCGTTTAAATTTATAGTTGCGAGCAATTTTTCTACGTGGCTAAGAGAGTTTGTGCAAAAACATGGCAAAAGCTTTGCTGTCATACAATTTTTATAAAAAATAATATAATTGTTAAAGAGAACACTTTATATTTCAAAAACCCAAATGCATGTATTCCCAAACTTTTGTCTTGTAATCGTCGGTGGTCTGAACCACTTGATATTCTTCAGTCAGTCTTTAGCCATGAATGTGTATAAGCCACATTGGCCCGCTTTACACTTACGTATGAGCCGAGATATCGACTTACTAAAATAAAGGATTCCTGGTGTTAACGTATGGTTTGAACCTCGTGCCATATAAATAAGTTTTGTGGGTGGGTGAGCAGATGAGCCGCAAGAATGTTTGCAGAAATATGCATAACAAATGTTTGTCACTTTGATTAAGATCCAGTAAGAAGCGAAGTAACACGGCACTAGTTTTGCGGAGAGGTCATCGAGCAGCATAACTACAAAAGTATCAAAGGTTGTCTAACAATGCACGCTCTCTTTGTCGTGGTTACGAAGACGCTTTGGAAAGTTTGCGAAGTGGAGAGCCCCCGACTGCTTGGCGAGCCGTAGTTGTCAGCGCTATATGGCCTCACGAGCATGCTCTCTTGACGAGTGGAACACCAGTAAACGGGGCTTCTTGAAGCAGGGTGGGCTCAACATCACATAAAAAGCTGAGTATCCACTGAATATCCACGTTTTACATTCTGCAGCTGCATGCTGGAGGTGCATGTTTCTTTATCTATTTAAGAATTTTAATGTGCTCATAACAAACAGCAATGAAACATAATTTTATGGCTGATTCAAGTAATCAAATGACTTCTTTAAATCAGAAATGCTGTGTGCGTGTTGAAAATTAAAAAAAAAACATCCACAGTCTTCTGTACGACTCGGAACTGAAGACACCGAGCGGTGCTGGCGAAGATGATTTGATGAGCATCAGTTCAGGAAGCATTCTTATTTCTATTTATGATATGAAATCATTTGTCCTTAATATGCTGGCGCAGTCACACAGAGGTTCATTGTCATGGTGTATTCCAAGAAAGCTTGAAACCCATAATAATTTTTGTATACGCCTCACCTTAACTAAAACAAAACCGTCTATTTGGTCTCACCTGTCTCACCTTAATTAAAACAAAATTGTCTATTGGTTGTGCCGGCGTCTCTCGGAAAAAAAACTTGTTTCCGGAGTACACACAGTCAGTTGACATCTCGCGCAGCGAAACAGTCGTGCAAGCAACGTTGAAGTTCCGGGAATACAACTTACTCGATCTGATCATGAAAGTCATGTCCTGTTCAGTGCACGTTGAGGGCGTGCAAAGGGCACCTCTCGTGTCGACACTCTGAAATTCATCGGCTGAAGTTGCTGTCAGAGGATTCTTCCGGCCCTGCGATAGTGAGGTACAAATTATGAGAATCTAATGGTTGTGCGATAACAGGCATTATCGATATCTCTTGTAATCGCCGAAGCTCGTCATCCACCATTCTCCGTAATATGAGCAGTTAAAACTTGTCGCCACGTTTTCCGTATTTCAACTCAGCACGAGACGCATACACTGAACCTCCAACTTACAGAAAGAAATAAATGTAAGCTACACGATATTGTTCAGGAACATAAATCATTTTTACCGAGATATTACATAAGCAGAGTAGATATAATTTTCCCTCCTTGGTCGCTGCCAAGACCAAAAAAAAAATCGCGGATCCTACGTACACTGGGAATCGATGATATGCGAAGCTTGTTTGACTGATATGTGGGGTATAACGTCCCAAAACGACCATACGATCACCATTGATTTGTGGGGTTTAATGTCCCCAAACCACCATATGATTATGAGAGACGCCGTAGTGGAGGGCTCCTAAAATTTCGACCACCTGAGGTTCTTTAACGTACACCCAAATCTGAGCACACGGGCCTACAACATTTCCGCCTCCATCGGAAATGCAGCCGCCGCAGCCGGGATTCGAACCGCGACCTGCGGGTCAGCAGCCGAGTACCTTATAGCCACTAGACCACCGCGGCGGGGTCATATGATTAGCAGAAACGCCGTAGTGAAGGGCTCCGGAAAGTTCGACCACCTGGGGTTCTTTAACGTGCTCCCCAATCCGAGGACATGGGCCTACAGTAGTTTCGTCTTCATCGGAAATGCCGCTGCCGCAGCCGGGACTCCATCCCACGACCTGCGGCTCAGCCGCCGAATAGCTTAGCCACTAGACCACCACGGCGAGTGTATGCGAAGCACAAATGAGAAAGGTTGACATGTCACTTTAGAATCAGCACACCGTTATGAGGTGTACGTAAACTAGGCCGTACATGACTTTCATGTAATAATTTTTATGCTTGCACATGGTATTTTTGTTTGCTATCAATTCACCTCGCGTAGTATCAAATTCAGTATATGTGAAGCTAGCGCAACGGCTGCAAGCGCGCTATAAGTTTTGCATGTATTCATGTTTTACGTGACACGCATATCATGATTATTATGTCATTTACTTTTGCCGCCCACTCACGTCACGTAACACCGAATTTGGTGTAGGTCAAGCCAGCAAAAAGACCACGAATGCATCATGAGCGTGGCATGTAGTCACGTTTTTACATGGCACGCGTGTTATTATTATTATGTTTGCACAAGTCATATACGTCACCTTCATCATCTATTCACGTCACGTAATACCAAACTTGCTGTATTTGAAGCTAGCGAAACGACAGCGAGAGCATCAAGAGCGTGGCATGTAGTCATGCTCTTACATGACACGCATGTCATGATTTCCACGTGAGAGCCTGTCAAATATGCTCGTGATGCAGTCATGTCATAGCATACCAGTTTTGTGATATGTCATGTGAACAAAACCATCCCAAAAGCAGCAAGACCATGACATGTAAATCATTTTATTCATAACATACATGTCATGAATTAGATGTTATGACTAGTCAGTTATGCTCGTCATACGATCATGTTATGCCATACCAATTTTGTTATTGATACCAATATTTAAACGGCCAAGAGAGCTAAACGTCGTAAGCGGACAGACAGACAGACAGACAGACAGACAGACAGACAGACAGACAGACAGACAGACAGACAGACAGACAGACAGACAGACAGACAGACAGACAGACAGACAGACAGACAGATAGATAGATAGATAGATAGATAGATAGATAGATAGATAGATAGATAGATAGATAGATAGATAGATAGATAGATAGATAGATAGATAGATAGATAGATAGATAGATAGATAGATAGATAGATAGATAGATACGGTTGAAATCGCCGAAGTTCGATAAGAAATGCTTTGCATTCAAAATACAGTTGTTGGTTGAGGGAATAATATCTAAAAGAACACGTTCGCGACAGTAGGGCAACAACTCGCACTACTGAAGATTTATTCGATATATCCGCAGTGTATTCTCGTGTATTCAGATGGTTCTTGTCATACAAATTCCTCCTGTTCTGCTTTTGTTCTTCCATACTTGGTAACAGAGCAGACATATATATTATGTCATGTGACGTTGTCTATTGCTACGGAACTGTTTGCAATTCTATCTGCGTTGCGCTTTATAGCATCCGAAAAAAAGGCACAAAAATGGGTCATTTTTAGCGATTCCCGTGCCACTGTAGCGTCACTGCAAAGTGATAAAAAACTCTTTTTAAACGCTCCCTTGATATATGAGACCTTTAAAAAACACGCAAAAGAAGGAGAAATGAACCACGTGATCACATTTCAATGGATACCGGGTGACTGCAGGACTCCAGAAAACGCTGCTGCGGACGCCGTGGTCAATAGGGCCCGCAAGAACGAAGAGAGAATTATTCTGCGAATTTCACGCACTCAAATTTGTCTACTCCTGAGACAGATAGTCCAAAGCGTTACCAAAGACAAAGGGTTCGAAAAAAGTCCAAAAGTTCAGACTAAAATTTTTAGACCCTTGCATAAAACTATGCAATCTATCAGAGTTAAAAAAATCGAGATTTGATACATTGGTCCACCGCCTACGGTTCGATACAGCATTTACGCGACATTTACAACACGTAATAAAGAGTGCGACTAGTACAGAGTGTTCCTGTAACCCTGACGAAGATGGACACCACATCCTTCCGTAGTGTTCGAAATATGAGACACACAAAAAAAAAACATTACGAGGAAGTTTGCAACTCCTGGACTAGAGGCCTTCCACACTGACGAAAATACTAGGTCCATGGCCACTTGCAGGGCTTCAGAAAAGAGCGCTTGTCGCCTTCATGAAGTTTCTTGAAGAGTCCAATATTTCATAAAAATATTGACATACCGTTTCCTGAAAATATAGATCTACAGTATGCGATGTCGCTTTCATTCAATAGAGGATGTGTAATATTTAAATAGCGTGTTTCATATGTCCAATAGTTTGTCTCAGTGTGAACTGACCTTGTGTGTGGAATTTGTGTACATATGAACCTATCAGGTTAATCTGAACTGCCAGGTGATGTGAACTGACCTTGTTTGTGGAACCTGTGTACATATAAACCTATTAGGCATATCTTAACTGTTATGTGATGTGAACTGATCTTGTGCGTGGAACCTGTGTTCATATCAACTAATTAGGCGTATCTGAACTGTCATGTGATGTGAACTCACCTTGTATGTGGAACTCGTGTACATACGAACCTATTATCTATATGTGAGCTGACCTGTGACGTTTGGGTATTGTGTACTCTCACATCGTATGTTATACTATCTTGCATTTGAGCCCTTATGGTTCATCTTAGGCTTGTCGTTTCTACTAAGAGAAAAGAAGTACCCGGAGCCAACGTCATAGCACCAACCTCTCCTATTTTACCACCTAATTCAGAAAAGAACATGGAAGATGCGATTTATTCATACAACATTAATGGTTTCCCATTCTGTCCTGGTAATGCAAATATTATTGTAGAGGTTTCATAAATCTTCGCATTATTTAAAGCACGCCTTCTCATGGTTACTGCTTGTGATTTATGATATTCCAGAAAAAAAATAAATATTACCGCATTGGTGATATACCCAAACTAGTGTGCCTTTGTATTGTCGTGCTGCGACAATCATAAGTTCCCTATGGAGGTTCCTTGAATGGTGGTATTTAATCATTCACATCATCTTCTGCATGCAATATACGGGAAAATCCAGCGAGTTTGCAAGCCCTTCTTAATTGTTCTTTTCAAAGGGCAAAACATCCACAGTATGGGCGATTTGTGTTGGAAAGAATACAGCCAATAGCTGCACTAAAATTTTAAACCCTGTTTTGAAATAATCATAAAAAATCAAGCTTTCTGTGTCAAGTAATCTGAGAACTTCTTTTACGCGCACACAAGTATGGCCGTTCAAACGAGACATAAATATTTGTGTACACGCATTTAGCAAGGTTCACGGCATATAGAATACTTCTTTCAGAAAAATAATAAAAGATGTACTGTAACATTACTCGTATTAGTGCTGTGACTTCATAGTTGTTACCCGCCGCGTTAGTTTCACAAGCAAAGCGTCGCGCTGCTAAGCCCAAAGACGCGGGTTTGATCCCAGACCTCAGTGGTGGCCTCCCAATGGGGCCGAAATGCAAGAACGGACGTTTACTTAGAATCAGATGCAACTTTCCACGGTGGTCTAGTGGTTAGTTGCTCGACTGCTGAGCCGAAGGTCGTGCCACAGCAGCCGCTGCGGCCGCTGTGGCACGACCTTCGGCTCAGCAGTCGCCGGCTGTGACCGGCTCAGATCCCGGCCACAGCGGCCGCATTTTCGATGGAGGTTAAATGCTCGAGGTTAGTGCATCTAGATTCAACTGCACGTTAAAGAACACTAGGTGGTGAAAATTTCCGGAGCCCTCCACTGCAAAAAAAAAAGGCAAGGTGAAAGATTGGTGTGACCAAATAGGAAGGACCTGAGCGAGGTTTCTCATCGTCATATTGAGGTGTTGCGTCGAAAAACGCCAACCTTTAATAATAATAATAATAATAATAATAATAATAATAATAATAATAATAATAATAATAATAATAATAATAATAATAATAATAATAATAATAATAATAATAATAATAATTCGATTTATTATTATTATTATTATTATTATTATTATTATTATTATTATTATTATTATTATTATTATTATTATTATTATTATTATTATTATTATTATTATTATTATTATTATTATTATTATTATATTTAGGTGCGTCTCAAATATTCCAAGCTGTTTAAGCTGATGCTGCAGGGCACCCCTCCGTCATGCCCCGTATTATCGTGCCTTTTATCTAAAAAACAACAAGACCTAATTTACACACGATGAGGGAAACATCACTCGAAGACGGGTCCTGATTGCCAAAAAAGAAGATCTTATTGTGCATGCGCAAATATATCACTTAAGAAAAGGAATGGGGCAGAGGAGAGGAGGTAGAAAGGAAGGTAAACCGCATGGGAATTAAAACTTGAGCAAGTTGGTACGTATTTGTCTTCATTTTAGCAGCACACTGGTGGACGAGGACTAAGAAGAAAGTATGTTCACAACCACGGCCGGGCTAGACCGCGCCTGCGTGTGCTTCTTTCCTTGCGGCCTTCTCACCCGCCCCGAATACAACGGGAGAGTTTCTGAGTATGTTTCACCACCCGTCGGCGGTAGGAGCGCAGCGACCCTGACATTGCATTTTCTGCGCCGCGCACACGGCACAAGAGAATTCGTCTATGTGGAACCGTGCAATAAAGGTTCTTGACGAAGAGGGAGAGGAATTATTAAAAAAATTGAGTCTAGATGGAGGATCGTCTACTAAAAGAAAACTAATTTACCAGATGGCTTGCCGCCTAATGTAGGTATATATGTGCTCATGAATAATACAAGCTGAAACTGGGTGAAAATCCCGAAGAATCGGCTAATGAGAGGCATAATTCAGAAGACATAAAGCACTGGCAATGATCAGAGAGATGGAAGAACAATGCTGCACCTGTTCTGCAATCAGAGACCACTAAACACCTTTGGCGTTTGGTCTCGTCAGACAACGACGTCGCAATTAATTAAGAGAGGTCGCTCAAGGATTGACGAGCATGCCTACCTTCTTACAGCTATTTTCTATTTTTCTTCGTTTTTCCAAATACATATGGAGTGTTTTCAGGGGTAATAGCTGCTGTCTTCAGCCTGACTACTCTTTTAAACATGTACGTGTGTTGTATATCGAATGGCTAAAAACTGCGTTAAGGAGAAAGATTTTTTTTTTAAAGGAGAGAGAGGGCCCTTGCTGCTGAATAACGTCTTCGAACGGCACGCACAGAGAGTGGTGGTGTGCATTGTCAAGGTGTTAACACCACCTGGAAATATTGTTTCCGGAGACCCCAAGCCCTTTTGCATTCCTTTGTTCTGCAAGCCACGTCCATGAAGAACGCGAACAAAGTTCGCAGCTGCTTACGCTAGCAAGCCGCTTGCCCCGGAACTAAACATGTAATGCAAATGAGTTCTGTGCTAGCTTTCTAGTTCGTAGAACATGTTTAGAAATATAAATTCACAACATTGCAAGTTTTGGTGAAATAAGCAGCTGTATTTCTGAAAAAATCTGTCTAAATTCTCTTGTTGCCTATTGCTACAAGCAGGTTGTTGTGAATTGCCGTTTATCTCTAGTGTGGCTTGCTTTATTCTGGGATTTACCCCCCCCCCCCCACCGGCTGCATTTTATTCGGTGCTTTGTCAGTGTTCAGTATACAGTAATTTTTTCAGTCGAGAAGGCATTCGCGCAACCTTCAGTGCGCGCATCACGCACATGAATTTACATTACCAGCGTGAACGTGTATTGCTGTGTTCCGTCTCGGCCGCACGATCGCTGTGGTTCCGTATTGCAAGTCCCGTTTGGGCAAAACACCCGGTGTCCCTTCTCACCTATTCCCAAACAATACTGATCTGTGCGACAAGTGCCAAAGGATATTGTGAGAGAAACCTCCTCATTAAGGACCAGTCTGAACTGACAGTCGTATGCAGCAGCCACTTGCGCGGTGAAGACTATGTGCCTGCGTTCCGCAACAAAAAACTTATTCCTGACTGCGCGCGTGCCTACTATTTTCGAGAACTATATTTCCTACACAATTTAAGGTGCATAGAAGCCTCGCAAAGATCCTGCTTTACGAGTTTTGCCCCTAAGTCACACATCAAGGAAGCGAAAAGCGGAGACCAATGAAACAGATCAAGATGTTGCAACTTCACAAGACGTTTTCACTGAACAAGAAGCAGCAAGAGTTTGCACGAAAAAATGAACAGCAACGCTCATTGGGTGGGTCGATACCAGACTATGATGGGACGATTGCGCTCCCAAGTGTCCTACCATCGTTCCAAATGCGACAAAGTGCAGTGATTGCTGAGAGAAGAAAAAAATGCGCCCCGATATTATCACGGAAGCAAGGACCAAGCATGCGTTAAGAAAATCGCAGCAGATGCACAGAAAGGAGAGAAAAGGGGCGTTTTTCTTTTGCATCAAATAGAATGTGACGTAAGAAAGCGCTCAACGTACCCATACGATATTGTAAGGGGTGTGTGGTATGCCGCTTTCTATCGGAAAGAGGCTACGATCACGCGCGCAATTCAGGGCTTGTGACACTGCCAGCAAAGTGCACCCTTCAGAGGTGTATAGGTTCAAGCCGAGCATCATCAGGTATGCGCAATGCCACAAACCATTTGTGCGTCCTAAATGATTAAGCAACTTGCTTTTCAACGCGCGGCGAGTAGAGAAGCGCGCCCGAAATCATGTGTTCGCGCGTTGTACGGAGTGGCGGAACATGGCAGGGTCGCAACGCCCCTTCAAAGGAGTGGTGAGAGGCATGTACTACACCCGTTGCGAAGGCCGTAAGAAGGGAGCGCGCAGGTGCAGTTAGACCGGCCGTGGCACAACACGGGCGCCCGTGTTGTGCACATTCTTTCTTCTTAGTCCTCATCCACCAGTGCGCTGCTTAAATTAGGATAAAAAAAAAGATCGTTGTAGTTGCACGTGGTACTGGCGATAAAATTCAGCAGAGTGAAGGTATTGTGGAAATCTGTTTCATGCGAAGCAGTGAGTGAGTGGCTGTATATATGCTGAATGTTTTGGCAATATTATGGCTTTACCTCATAAATACTGCCCCCCCCCCTCCCACATCCCACCAAGAAAAGGTATTAACTGTCAAAGACTAGCTCACTCATAAAACATAACTGATGGTAGGCAACAAAACATGTGATACAGCTCTGGCCTGTCCACTTATTACCAGGCAGAAGCAGATGTAATATTATTGTGGTAGCAGCTCTAAGCGTGTCACTCGGCTTGGAAAAAAAAGTCACAGAAACCATGAAAAGCAATAGGTGGAGAAGGGGCACACAAGAAAATGCGTTGGTTGCAAATAATTTATGTGTGCGTTTGCTCGTATTTAGGTGCACAAAAATGCATAACAACGCTGAATATATCTCTGACCAACTTCTTGCGCGAAGAAATAGCTTTTATACATACAAGTCAGGTCATTGCATATTAGGTCGCACATGTTCAACTTTGGCTGCTTTAAATAGTCCGGTGCTTGAAATTAAACGAACGTCACTTACAGTCAACTCTCCAATCTCATGGAAGCGTTTGATGAATGTCTCGAAGTATGCTGGTGGCAGCTTGTAGAACAGCGAACAGTACTGGCCCTTGAAATCCAGCTCACCGTCGGCCAGATAAACGCGCGTGCGCAAGCACTGGTCGTAACCTCCCATGGCCACGTACGTGCCCTCCAGTGGGTTGCTGGACAGCATGGCATTCGAGAGGATCACTGTGAAAATGGTGAGTGGTTGTTTTGTAAGCTGGTACGGCATCGTAATGAAAACTTGATGGTGAAAAATAGCATACGATGAAATAGAAAGAGAACATTGGTAGTGCCATTTCACAGCATCATGAAAGTGAGCTTAGTCTATGACTTTCATGACGTTTCATAATAATGAGACGGTGATTTACTTGTGTGGTTATGCTAATGTTAAGCATATCTCACAGATAATCTTGACTATATCTGTATTACTAATACGTACGTGAAAGGGTCATCTACCCTCTTGTTTTACTGTATCAATTGAAATCGGTGTTGCTTTCAAGATTAACCAAACTGAGAAGATTTGTTGTGACGGCACTAACAAGGTAAAATAAATTAGTAATTGTTTATCCGTGAAGATACATTATCACTGTTGACTTTGTGGATTGGCTAGTATCATATGGATGCGAGGCCGTATAGTAGTTATCACTGTCCAGAACAGGTAACGGCCGAATATTGATTGATTGATTGATATGTGGGGTTTAACGTCCCAAAGCCACCATAAGATTATGACAGACGCCGTAGTGGAGGGCTCCGGGAATTTCGACCAACTGGGGTTCTTTGACGTGCACCCAAATCTGAGCACACGGGCCTACAACATTTAACGGCCGAATATTGCATGTAGTGAACAAAAGCGCAACATATTAGACAAAAGATACTACTGTTGTTTGTGGAATGCGCATTATTTTTGGTGCCAATTTCTCTGTGGCAATGTGCAGAGACGCCGTCTACAACAATAAAAAAAGTTTATACTTGATGTCTATGCTATACTGTCCAAACAGTCTCCCTGTAACATTTAAAATATATTCTTTCGTATACTGCTTTTTCTTCCCAAAAACATTACAATTACTTTTAATAACATCTCCTATACGCCTCTCGGTATCACTGTCTGTTAGTTCTCATTATGTTGTGTCGAACAAAGAAAAAGACGCGCTCTAATTTACACTTCTTTTTTTCACTCTCAGAAAAGGGCATATTTGAGGCGTGCTTCTGTCGTGCAACAATAAATTTCAGCTATTTATTGTTCCGATCTTTACGTTATCACGGCGTCCCCAGCAATTACAGACCACTAACGGCGCGCATGCTGTCAGTGTAACATAATATTCTTCATGTAAATGTAGCAAGCGCAAAGTTGTTGAGAATATTAGGCATAAGCGAAACATATCGATTATTGTTGCATGTAAGATGCTAAAACAATCTTGTTTAGTATCGGTTAATTTAAAGATAGTTTGGTGCCTGTGCGTGGAGCCGGGTACCTCTCATCGATTCGCGATAGTTTTCGTCTCAAGTTGACAACCAACACACAAATTGGCAAGTAAACTCGGGAACAAATATTCGTATCCTCCAATTGTCAACGCTTCAAGTAAATGTTCACGTAAGAGGCGAGTACACGGAACAAAGACTTTGACATAACCAAAACACAACCGATGTTTGGCACTTGCAAATAAGGTTATTCTTTATTATCGAACAGTAAGAACAACACTCGCGTACGCATTCACAAATGTCATGTAACCGCAAAACTACAAGAAACAATTATTTAGGCGTACCTCGTATTTCAAAGCCTGTATACATGCTTGAATAGCGTTTCTGTTCAGCGTGCTCGAACATTTCGTGATTATATCACATTTCGGGATTCCTGTTCTAAGTGATATCATAGTGCCTCTTCGATTTCTGTAAAGTTATCTTTTTGTGTGTGTTAATAACGCTTGCAACTTAGTCAACAAAAGCACTAGGACAAAACATTATGCATGCACTTTCTCTACTCAATGAGGTGCGACAATAATCCAATACGGCAAATTCTGTCACAGAACATGCATCCATGATATTCAAACGAACGTGTCTATTCTGCTCTTTAAACTTTTTTGTCATTTCACTGTTCTTAACATGTTCAGAGAGTCACTTATGGCTTTCTGCGTAATTCAACTACTTTGCGTTGCTTCCATGTCCCTTTGCATTGCTACCATCTATATTAAATGCGAAAAAAAATCAAAACGCTTTTTGACGTTGCGCCTCGAATGGTATGCAGGTGACGTTAATACTATAAGAACAGTAAGCCTATAGTGTGTTGTACTCGTCAGACTAACAGGCGGGAATCTAAAATAGGCGTTATAAAACGGGCGTTCTGAACGCAGCATGTATTTCAAACTGGAAGCAGCTCTAGAAGCCTTGTGAACATTATGTTAATTTTTATGTACTTTAAGAGCTATGCAGTCCTCGTGATCGAAATTCCCATCGCCATATAGATTTTTCTTCAGGTGTACTCGAAAGGGGAAATCCTACGTGTGTGTGTCTGATATTAGTGTCTCGGCTGGCGCCAATTTGCGTGTTTAACTCGGGAGTTTCCCAGATAAGTGAGCGAGTGCTTGAGCGGCTTTTATGCTAAGTACGGGCGCAGAAGCGTAACATGAATGCGGGTTCGTGGCATCAATTATTCCGGGGGCGAGCTCTTGTTTTCTCTCCAAGGCCTTTGTAGTCACTCAATTTTTTTTCTGACGTTCGTGATGACCCTGGGAATGCCACTTCGCATGAAATAGTGCACGACGTTGCGAAACAAATTATCTATTGCGGCAACTGTATATAAGGAAATACGTAGCACGTTGTTTACCCTCTCGCCCATACACAAGCATCCAGCGTCGATAGCTGAAACTTCGTCGAGCGGGAAAGAACAGACAGGTACGGTCACACACGCGCCTCCACGTCACGTACTTGTGCCCTCATCTTGAAGTGTACAGATACCGGATGTGACCGTTAGCGATTTCTTCTATTCATAGTTGCTGCCAAAGTGTTTCAACGCAAATGCCACCCTACAGAGCAGCATGGCGACCACTACATGCCCCCTGTCTTCTTTGTTTGGGGGGGGGGAGGGGTAATGCATGTTCTACGGTTCCGCTCGCAAGTCTTGATTGTTATTGATATTTCTTCTTACATTGATTTTCAATCTATGAGTTAACCTACGGTCACACACGATGATATTACCATGGCAGTAAAATTAATTAAAGCTGAAGCAGAAACCATCTGTTGGTACAGAAACATGTCAGTGGTGACAAGCGCAGAGTTTAGCACGAACTGCTGATGATTCAGTGCTACCAGCGATACGACGATATTGCTTCCTGTGCATGCCACATTAAAAAAAAAATGTAGAAGTTCTGGCTGCTGACCCACCGAGCTGCGCAAGCCCCGCTTTCTTGGCATTTTGTTTTGTATGGCAATTTCTGTGATTGTTGGTGCACTCCGAAATGGAAGCACTCGGCTCTGTCCTTCTCTTTTATAAAATATTTTACGAGAAGCATGACATCACTGGGCACGGATGCTCTCCCATATTTTCTCATGAAGGCAATGTTTTACACTTAGAAAATAATGAGCCATCCTCTCCCTACTGATTTAAGTGTCGAACATAGACCTACATTCATGAGAAGCTATATTTTTTTACCACGTAAGCGCCGACGCTGATTTGTTTATACATGCTGATGCGTTCTGTTTTATGGTACGCAGGGTTTTTGTCTGCGTTGACAGTGCCACATGCTCATGAATGTTAAATGTAACAATTAACGAAATATTGTAGTTCAAGATATCTGCTTTAGAGGGTTTTAAACCACACTGTTAGCTTGGTAGGCTGCGTAAAAGTGGCTTATAGGTATTAACTCTATATTAGTTACTCGCGAATGCAGTGGTCTTAAAGAATACTCCATAAAAGCATTACGCACATAAATACAAACCTGCCAGATACACTTCCTCCATTGCCTTTAAATACAAAGCGAGGCAAGTTCGCTTCGCGTGTGAAGAAGTGTCACTGCAGATTCTTCTGGTTAGAATTCGTGCATCGGATCTCGTGCACAGATAAGTCGCTATGCATAAAGATATTGCAGAATGGCTAAAACGTATTTTATGGGACATTTATGCACCTTGGTTTGTATTCACCACCAGTGTTGTGGAAGTCTTGGGGTTTTCTGTTAAGGGGGTGCTTATGAAGGACACAATGTCGGGATTTTTTTAAAGAAGATAGTCTTTCTTGGGGTAATTCGACGCAAATAGTTTGATCTGTCTGTACATTTGTCTGTTTGTCTGCCTTAACGATACTCCAAACGGCACCAAACGATACCGGCCTACCCCATCCACACCACCCACGAATATTGCTACAGTTTGAGCGTTCATACTTTTGCGATTATCAATTAAAATGACATTACTGCCCATATCTGAGGCACCATAACAACAAGTCAATATTTTGTATGTGTGGCTTTATACTAGAGAAGGCATACATAAGTAACTATAAGGACCATAGCGTTTATTACGCTGCGCTGACAATGCAACGCGACGCTCAAAAAACAAGTGTTTCCAACGCGTTCCTAAGACGACATGGTGGTGGCACCTACCCGTCGCCTTGCGTTCTACAACTTATCGCCCACAAGACGCGTGCGCATGCCTTCCTTCGTTTTTGAAGATAACTGCCAGATAGCGGTCTTGTCTAACGTGCCTCGATGCGCTCTTTCGCCTTGGCTACACGGATCGAGATTCCCTAACGCAGCGCCTCCAGAATACACTTCACCAATTTTCTCGCGCAGAACATCAAATAAACGTTTTTTTTTCACTGTCTCCAGACGCAAGATTATCGTCTATCAACGACATTTGCAGCGAAACATGCAGATACGAGGCCGATTTTCTTCCTCCTGTACAAAACGAAAGAATGCTGTTACTGGTTGTGTGTCAGCAGGATTACGCTGTTTTTATTTACCCCACTTGTGAAACCACCTGTCTTGGCAGAATGGACACACCATATAACGTGTCCGACTCGGTCATACCATCCAGCGCATCGTCACTGCGCCATGACCGAAATGCTCATGTGCGCTGATGCACGCTTTGAGGCGAACATAACTTTATTTTATTTGTCTTGAAGCAAAATAAATATTTTTCCTCATCCAAGTTTATTAAAGTAACATTCGCAGCTAATTCGTACATTAAAGCAAGCATACACCTATGCGGAGAGGTAATTCGATGCATTCACCACTCGAATTTGGCGAGGCATGAGTCCTTGAGTTCTCGAAATTCCCCGAGCCCAAGCGTATTTACGACGTATATGTCACCTTGAAGGCGACAGAAAGTGCGACATAAAAAGTCATGACGTCCGAGTCACCACACAGCGCCCTTGGAGCAGCTCTGTTTGTGCTTTGGACCAGGCGAACACAAGGTCTGTGAAAAATGGCTGATCTTCGTAAAGCGACGAGCCGTGGTTTTGCCAGCCGCGCCACTCAAGCATACCACGCCTCGAACTTTGGACGGCAGTCCAAGTGGGGTGTAGAATCGGTGTCTCCATTTTGCGTGCGCCATTCTTTCACGCGTGAAGGCTGGCATTGTCAGATGGAACGCAAGATTTCCGCATCGGGTTTCGTTTCCTTTGACGGTGGGAACTACAGAACGAGTGGAAACAATGCGAAATCCTAGATCTCTCTCCTTCAGAATTGTCCTTAGGGCGAAACCTCTACTTCAAGCGCTTCACGCAAGAACCAGAAAACGGACAACCAAGAACAACAGGGGCCTTCTTCGAAGGCACACACACAGTACCGCGCACGTTGCGTGACAATCCAAAAGGCTACGTTAACTGACGCGGCACACCTACAACCTAATACATTCCCATGGATTCTGCGGGGAAATAGCTGTTGTTGTCTAACATTAGTTAGTAGTTGCTGTTGCCGTTTCTTTGAAGTGATTGGTAACATTAATTTGCATTCCTCTATGCAAATATCTTGTAGTGTTGAAACCACGCTTGCTTACCAGTACGACAACGTTATAATTTGAGCCCTTGCAGTTTCGACGGCAAGAAAGTTCACAAAATTTCTGCATAAAAATTTATGTAGAGTTTTTGTTGACATGCTTAACTATGCATATGCTCCGGGATGTGTTAACCTCGATCATGCCTAAATTGATTACCATTTGATCGGCATGTTATAATGCGCACGAGTGTACAACGTACGATCAAATCAGAGGGAAGAGGAGGAAACTGCACAGAGAAATAAAAAAAGAATGAAACGGTGTATAATAACGAAGAAAAAGGGTGAAAGCGTGACAAGCTGGCAGGAAATGTGAGCGTGCACGGGCTAAACACCATATTTGAACGCTCATTTTACACAAAATAAGACCTTCAAAGCTATAGTGCTACAGCACCTATTTTACATTCTTTGACGCCGTAGCATAGCCAAAGGGATCGTTTAACGAAAAGGCCAGTGATTTCGCTGATGTGTGTTTCAATAAATAAATGTGCGTGAGATCGAATAAAGTGAAAAGGGAGGAAAACCAACGAGAAAAATATTCTGCAAATTTTTGGTGAGCTACCAAAAAATAGATAAAAGTGAATGCAAGTCCGCAATGATGATTACTTTTTTTACATTATATTTAGGGCTCCATGCTTGCAGATCTGATTTCTTCTAAACCTCAGGGGGCGTTTTTCGCAATCTTTTTCAGGGTAAATTTGGCAATCATTGGAGAATATTTGTCGTAAGTGTCCAATTATCTAAAACTGCATGTGATTTTTAGTTTCACATAACAAGTCATTGAATTAGCATACTTCTAATTTTTGCTTCAATGAAATTGAGTTCCAAGGTTGCCGATCAATTTGTTTCCCATTTCTTTATTTTTTTTCACCTCCTGTTAATTTGCCTGGCTAATAAGGCTGTTCATTCGTTGATTTCTACTGTTGTAAACTCGCAAAAGTTCACATATGGGGGAGCAGGAACTTTAGGTAGTCGAGCTGCTTCTCAGTTCTTTCTCCAAGCCTCGCTCATCTTCTTGAAAAAAAAAACGAATAGTCTATTATTTTTACTGGTATTATTCTGTATACTCTGTACTCTCAGACGAAATTATACCTTAACATAAAAACTTGCGAATAGAGTGAGTTTATTGTTAGATTACTGAAACGTTTGAATGCTCGAACACACATACACACAAACGGAGATACTTGAGGACATAACAGCTACCTTTGTTAATATTACCGCAGGAAACGTTGTTGCAATAGACGCAGGCATACTTAACGTGGTTGCTGCCACTAATGGAGGCCCGCTCCTTCAGATTGATGATTCTCAACTTCAAAAAGTGCCCTTCGAACGTTAAAATTTTTTATATTCATAGTCTATTGAATAAATCCAAATTTTCGAAGATTTCGCCTGCCCCACCGCGGTGGTCCAGTGGCTAAGGTACTCGGCTGCTGACCCGCAGGTCGCGGGTTCGAATCCCGGCAGCGGCGGCTGCATTTTCGATAGAGATGGAAATGTTGTAGGCCCGTGCGCTCAGATTTGGGTGCACGTTAAAGAACCCCAGGTGGTCGAAATTCCGGAGCCCTCCACTACAGCGTCTCTCATAATCATAAGGTGGTTTGGGGACATTAAACCCCCGCATCAATCCAAGATTTTGCCAGCAATTTTTTCTTTAAATTTCCAGGTTTATCCAAAAACACAGAGCTCTGGCTATATTTCATTTCTGTTGGAAAGTTTTAGAAATAATAAAGATTGCTGGAATTTTACGTCCAGAAATCACGATATAATTCAAAGGACGCATTAGTGGAGGGCTCCGGAAATCGCGACCGCCTAAGGGGTTCTTTAACGTACACCTAAATCGAAGTACACGGGTACTCGCCTTCATTGAAAATGCGCCCACGGCGGCTGGTACTAAATTCTGCGACCTTCGATTCAACAGTCGTGCTTCATATACACTGGACCACTATGGCAGGTAGCCATAAAAAGAGGAGGAGAGCATGAGAGAGATAGAAAGCAATATACAGTGTGATATGAAAGTCAGCTGGTTGTTCGAAATAATAGCTTTTACATTGATTTAGGTGTTTTGGGGGACGAGAGTAAAAAATAAAACTGTGGAATTGTGGTTCCCTAAGGGTGAAAGTGGCCTTCTGAATGAGCATGACATCTCAGGGTCTCAAGATACGGGGCAAAAATTTTATAAGGATGTGACGATAGCCTTTTAATTATCTGGCTGAATACGCGGGTTGGGTGATTGTACCAAGATAACATTTTCAGAGAAAGCTTCAAAAATAACATGGATAAAAGCTCCAGCCATGCCATGATTGGCAAGCCCACGCACACCGCGATTGAGTGCGGACCCCATAGTTAATAGTTTGAGTGATCCGAGCAGAACTTCAGCTTCTGAGGCCACTCTCAATTCAGACAACTGAGGCCAGTATTCGCGAAACGTGTGTAAATAAGTATCATCTCCTAGGCTTTCCCAGTGGTTGTTTTGTTATCATGAGCTTAGTAAGCTTGAGATTATAGGAGGACAGAGGCAATAAAAAAATCAGCAGTCACCAGATGTAACAGATGTAGAACAAATCAAGACTAGTAAAGTATAACTAGAAAAAATCCAGCTCAGCTGAATGAACAAATAAATCTGCTGGTAGGCCATATTATCTCTAATTTCTCTCCTCGACATCATGATGGTCACTAGAAAAATAGAGGCCTGCCTTTGTAAATATAATGTGGTTCTTTGAAATATCGCTGCTCTTTCGATATTCCTACTTTTGATGTAACGATGGGATGGTTTTAAAAGCGTGCAGAGCTATTCTTTTCTGATTCGGTGCTATCCTTTGATTTCTCGGTAAAGCGAGTGACGATGAGGCAGCCCTAGGGAGCGGCGTATTCGACATATTTTTGTTGAGATCATAACACTGCTTAGCCACGATCATTTAAAGACTACTACTAGAAGCAGGATAAGCGTCAAGTGTAATCCTCTTTTCTTCTTTCGTCTATAACCTTTAAGATTACGAGGTGCTGATTGCACTGTCCTTGACAAGCGCCTCTTGTCGAAAGTGTCGCACAAATAGGCTTTTTACACACTTCTTAACGCCATGTCAGCGATTGCAAGTCATTCCTGTCCTTGATGTGTCTGTAAATACTGAAGCTAGCGATCAACACCTCGTGTTTGTGGAGAATTGGAGGCATTCTTCGTGAATATACGCATTAGATGTTGATGCCGGTAGCCGCCCTTGTTCACAAAATCACTCCTATCGCGTCGTATGCGGAAATCTTTCTCACGCCTGTTACTCTCACATTTCTTCGCGAACGCACGTGCCCCTTGCCGCGAGTTAATGTTGTTCCGTGTGCTGGCACTCGTCTATGACCTGCAGCTATGCCATCCGCCTTTAGAGTCTTTTACGAACGCCTTAAAAAGTTCATATTAAAATGGTTTACATCTGGGTTGGATGGTGCTCTTGCATGTCGAGTGGTTGCAGCAATTTAAAAACGGACGGACGAAAGTATAAGAAACACGAAGACAGCGCCACATATTCGGGTTTTTTTTTACTTCATCCGTGCATTTCAATATTGCTGCAATCACTCAAAATGACGGTTCAAATTATCTGCGAACTGCCCCGAAGCATCGGGTACAGCATTGCGGAGTCGTAGCTGAGGAATCTAAAAAAATTAGCTGTGCGTGGGAACATGCAGAAACGACTGCACGCAAAATGTAATATGACCTGTCTAATTAATATTTTCTTTGCGTTAACAGACAACTTTTCAATATCAAAGTGTGGAGCGTGTCTAGGCCTGAATTAGGGACGTAACAGAGGAACAGAATATAATAATAGAAGCCTTTACTTCAGTCCCGGAGGCCATACGCCTTTGTGGGCTCTGATGAGCCGTTGATTATAAAGCAGTGTTTTTCGGACGTATTGCACGCATTCCAATGACCATTCTAGGAAAGCGTCCACCAGATCAACTTTCGGCTGTGTAGTTTTTAACATTTGATTTGTCCAGTGAAATGTTCCTGTTGTTCACGGGCCAAATTCACAAAGTTTCTCACTTTTAGGAGGTTTTTTTTTTGCTAGTGAAACATTTTTAGTGAAATGCTTTTTTTACTGCAGTTTTCATGTCCAATATTGAAGAACGGTAATGTAAGATGTGGTTAGACTGCGAAGAGGTTGCGGAAGCTTTTCTGTCTATTGGGGTACTTTTATTATGATTAAATGAAGTGGAAAATGCTTAAGGCTCATATGCTCAGATTTAGGATCACGTTAAAGAATTTCAGGTGGTCGAAATATCTGGATCCCTGTACTACGGCGTCTCCTAATCAAATCGTGGTTTTGCAACCTTGAATTCCAATAATTCTTAATATTACGTTTAATACAGTGACATGAGGGCCCACGCATATCATTCTACCCCTAAATAAAAGAATTCTGGGAAGATTTTGTGCCTTTAAAATCAACATATATGCACCCGAGACAAGAAAAATAAAAGTTAAAAAAAAACAAGAAGAAAGATTTATTGGAAGATTACAACAGCGAAGAAGCTTTTTTTTAGCAATTTATATGTTTTCCGCGTGGACATTGCTTTCGAAGAGAGTTTCATTGGGCATACTAGTAATGCATGCAATAAAAGCACCTCAGTACCTGTATTTAGGCTTAGATAAAATACCCCCCAAGGGGTAGGTATAATCCAGTCTCCTGCGACGAGCGTGCTTCAATGTCACATCATAATTTCGGCACATGAAACCCCATACTTCTTTTTTATGAAAGCCATTAACCCTCGAAGAAGGTACGCAGTAACAGTCCCAGCGAAAACAACAAACTAGAAGAAGAGGAAGACATGTACACGCATGTGAGTATTTTCTGCCAATATGAACTGCTTTCTGCCCGAAAGTAGACGTCGATTAAAGTAAGGCGTCTAACAGGGAAACGTGTAGCTGTGCTTATCAGTGCACAACTAAAACAAACTCGCCTCGTACATGTGACACGCCGCAGCAGCTGCGTTAGAACACGAACTCACATAGCTTCCATGTTGCAGGGTAGAAAGGTTGGCGAGTTGGTAATGAAGCAAATATACCTTCGACCTAGCATTATTGACAGTTTTGCTTGCCTTCAGCTTTAAGCCTTCACCACCAGCAAGGCAGGTGGTGGTGTGTTCTACTATCTTTATCAATCACGCTGTATCGAGGATATTTCACGTGCATCTGTTATCACGGTGACAGTGAAATTAAGAAGCGATCCTACCAGGTAGGATAGAGCCCAGCACGCGAGACCCCAGATATGGAGTAAACTTCTTCAGCGGGTAAGGCGCTTCGCTTCAAGTTGGAGTACAGAGGGCGGACAATCACCGAGGTCGAATTTCTTTTATGCCGTCTACCTAACGCCGTTGTTCCGGGTCTAACATTTTACATTTGAATAGTCAATTTACCGACGATCTGTTGCTTAGCGTGTAGAGCTGAGGCGTCCCGGTCGTGCCCCTTGGTGCTCCAGAACCAGTTGCATGAACTTTGTTCGAAAAGGTGAGGGTCAAGTTACGAGGGAAGTTAAACTTAGTTTGGTGGACACAAACGTAAAGCATGTTTAGGTGCGGAGAAAGAAATGATAGCTTGGGCTGTCCGTTCTTTCTCATGCGCGCTCTGAATTTTCACTTACGCTACGCATTTTACTCAATTGAACTAGAATGTTTCTCAAGTAAAAAGGAACAAAAAGAAGAACGCGTTTTTTTTTAAGTAATAACGAGAGCATGCAGGACAAACAGGTCACAACAAAACACAGGATAAAATTGATCAACAGTGGACAAACAAATCAGAGGCTTAGCTTGGAACCAACGTTCCGACAGGAGATATGAAATGTGTCCACAGTGCTGCTTCTCTTGTTCTCCCACTGTTCTCCACACACAGAGAATAATGCCTAAAAAAACACACGTTCAAACGGACGTTACTCACTTCGGTACGCCCATGCTCTCTGTTGCCGCAATCCAGAGAAGGTCTTCAGTAGACTCGATGAGCAGTCCACGGAGAGCTCGGGACTCGTCACGAGTTCCGAGACAATGGGGAAGAACTTTTTGATCACTACTTGTGCGATATCTTGCAGGTCCGCCTCGTAGCTCCTAGTGACACTCTCTTGACTCGACACACAGAGTACGAGAACGCTGCAAACGAGCGCCCTCATGGTGACGCTCTTCAGTGAAGCACGCATGTTGTATTGTTGATTTTTCTACTATAAAGGGGAAATAAATAAACCAAGTGTTCGAAAAGAATACTGGAGCACGATGAATGGGCAGGCCGGTTCGTGAGCGATGGCTTCTATCCACGTCGTCTCTCGCGAAGTGCAGCGTCCGCGGTGTGGGCTGCGTGCGAACACGCGCAGATCACGGCGACAGCGGCATAAGTTTAGCCCTGGCCTGTTTGTGCGTCAGGGCGCGGACAGCTATGACGGTGCTGTGATTCCTCGCTTTCCAAAGTATCCGCTTTCACGCGCGCACCCTCCGCTTAATTGGTTTGAGTCGCTAGCCTCATGACTTTGTAGAGAGTCGCCTTTAACAGCGTCAGGCTGTTTGAGAGGGTTTTCATTCCGACTAGCGCTCGGAGCCACGGTAGTAGGTGCTCCACGGAGTGGACGCACCACCACTTTCACTCTTGGCGCGCTTGCCGGACGCGGTGCTCTTCGTATCACCTTGACCAACTCTCGCCGCGAAGCTGCGAATGATTGCGTAATGGCGCATTTCGTGAGCGGTCAAGTGTGGTCAAAGTAATTACTCCCTCTCCCCTCAATATCTCGTGTTTTACCACTTTCTTAATACATGGATGAATGAGTTATTCACTTATCGATAGGCTGAGAATGATATTTTGAATGCAAAAAGAAATTTTTCTATAAAAATTCTGGCAAAGAGAAAAATAACAATAGTGATGAAAAAAAGCACACACTCTCTCGAAGAGACGTACGTTACTGGTAGTGTTGTATAATGTCACTTACAAAATCAGCGCATGTAAGGTTACGTTGTGGTGTATACATGATTAAAAAGGAAATAAAGGTCGTCGTGTACAACATTCGTGCTGCTGACTACCCTATCATTTCTTAGTCTGAAAACGTCACGATATTAAGACCACTAAAGGTTTTGTATATTACATACTGCGTTTCTTCGTTTATTTTGCAGAGAGCATTTGTAATGACGGATAAAAATATGACTAGAACAATTCTACTGAAACAGCCCATTAGGTTGCGGTCTCCCATCCGAAAGAACAACGCAATCTGAGTGCCAAAGCCTGAGGCAAATGCAAGTTGAATAACACAGTTGTGTCTTTTCACTTAGTAAATGTCTACGGGCTCTATCTTGCTAATAAGTGGCCCATTTATATAAAGCTCTGGTGTGAAAAACTGTTTCTTACGCTCGCAGTCATTCCTATATTCTCATTGTTCAAAGTCGGAGGAAAACAATACAGTTGTAACCCTAAAAAATCATTTCATATTTAAGCAATTCAAGCTGATCTGCGTTTCGACAAACAAAGTCACTAAATCTACGGATAATGTATTGTGCAATAAGAACAAAATTTACGAATACTCCTCTCTATATTTCTCTGTGGTATTTGTTAATATAAGAGTGGGGAGGGAAATGCGTGGCTTCAAGTAAGTCATAAACACTGCTCAAGGACCCCTGCATACGATCATTACCATTGTCGAAATCGTTTTTTTAAGAAGTAGCATGTTGCATTATACTCAAGGGTCGGGGAACGAGACACCAATTCGAAAAGTCATTTGCTCACTACAAAGGCATGCGCGTACAGGCTTGAACGAACCACCGTGTCTCTTAAAGCGGCAGCAAGGACATGGGCCGGTGACATGGATATACCAAACTGAAAGCTTTGGAAATGCACTTAATATTTGAAATTTGCTTCACATTGCCTTAGACGCATTGAGAAAATTTTACGAAATCATTTCTTGCGTCACTAAGCCGCAAGCTTCCAATGCTTCCAACGCCTCGCTTGGATTTAGTGCTACTTGCGGGGCAGTTGTCACGGCAGTGGACGCACTGAACACGAAAGGAGATAAAACAGCATTTCATTGTCGGTGTATGGTTCACTTTGTGGAATGGTACACGCACACGGAAGGCGATAGGACAACGCTTGCGGTCCTTTCAGGTTCTCGTGTCAGTTTTTCTTTGTAGGCCATCTCAGAAGTGAAATCGTGCGCTTTCAATGGAGCCATTCTATGAGGCCCCCGTCTAAGCAAAGCCTAACGTACTCCTGATCGTCTTTTTTTATAGTACGCTAGCGAAAGGTAAATCTGCGTTGAACATGCAAAAGTGAGCGACGATCGCGCATGGTCGACTTCATAAGCCCCATTGCTAGCTGCTTCATTAACCGTTAGAGACGCCACGCTTCACACAAACGAGAGCACGTCGCACCCATGCGTAAGGAGCAGGTTTACATCACCTAAAATCCTGGAGAGCAGGGAACAGAACGTTCCCTTCACCATCCGCACGGCGCGCTGGAGAGGTCAATCGAAACACAACCCCTCACACTCCCGCACAGTGGCGTTCAGCGTACCATTGGTTCTTTGCACTCAACCCTCTCCCTTCTTACACGCACCACGCATACACGCGCACATTTACTACGCTTACTTTCGGTAGCCCATAAAGCAAGACCGTACTCACGAGAAAGGGAAAAAATAAAGAAGCTGAGCGGGGCTGCCCGGCCACCGAAGGTCGCGTTTAACGCCGCGTCTGTGTTTTCATTTGAGCGCAGAGAACGGAACGCTTAAGGTAGCGAGCTATTAGAACATGGATTTTCGCACATAAGCGTTCGACCTCATTATGGGGGATGCAACAGGCCAGGCGCGGATGCCAAAGAAGCTTTTGTGAACGTAAACCACCCGAGACAGCTGGCTCTCTCGATAAGCATGTTGCGAAGAGCAATTATAATAGGGCAAAACAAAGGAAGATAGAGAGAATCCCTGGAGCGTTGTTGGCATAGAAGGCACTCGGTAATGACTCGGAAAAGAACGCGCGGCTTTCCCCGACTCCTGTAAAAGCCAGGACTCACGCGATCCGCTGATTACTCGGGAAGTGGTTACGTAGCTACGTGCTGGAAGCGAACTGTTTTGTTTTCAAAGAAAAAAAAAGAAGCTGGGAGAGCTGAGCTATGAATATCTTGGAAATACGTTTTCGGTTACAGAATGGGTTTCAGTGTAATGAGGTTATATAATCACATAATGCTATTCCGGAGAAGAGGAAGCCTTACAACACACAAGCGCTTTGTCTACGTTAACAGAGAGCATGAGACATTCGGCCGCCTTCGTCTAGATTTCCTACTTAGGCTACTTGCCTGCCATCAGTAGTATATTTGGGTATATATAAGCTCCCGTGTATGCTGCCTACAATACAGCGCCACTGACTCGAAGTAATTTTGATTACAAAAATATCGTTATCAATTATGAAACTGTATGCGGCATTTTACGCTCCGCACTCGTTGCACCAGAACGTGATGTTTAAGGGTAATATTGCGACTCCCTTATTCTTGAACAGATAGCTACATCCTTCTCTTTCAAAGGTGGCGGGTGCAGTGCTTGATTTATGGTGAAATATATATTCGCACTTGCATATTACTGCTGATTCTAATGCATGGTGACCTCGCGTTGACAGCACTCTACGATTAAGTTGTGCATCTGTAGAAGATTCCGCTGCAACTTAAGCTGATATTACTCGTACATTCAGCGAGGATATCAAGTCTCAGATGATTTCTTTGCATTATCCTAATTATGATGGATAAGAAAACTATGGCATTAGTTTCAGGGATTGCAGGGACACCATTTTTAACGTTTTTTTTTTCTAGCAAGCCATGAGCACAGTATTTGTAAAGACCCATAATCGAGACCAGTAGACGAAAATGAGCTAGCAAAACTTGCAAAGTTGAAGAGCATATATCCTCGTCTGTAAACTCAGTGCTCGTAGGGTTCTTCACCTGCTTACTGCAGTACATAGACAATAATATTTAGGTGTCTGGAGTGATATTAACAATACTAATAGGTGGGCTGTAACGTCCCAAAACCACAATATGATGATGAGAGACGCCGTAGTGGAGGGCTTCGAAAGTTTCGACCATCTGGTGTTTTTAACGTGCAGTCATATCGCACAGTGTATACACGGGCCTCTACTGTTTCACCTCCATCAAAATGTGACCACCACGATCTGAATCGAACCTACGACCTTCAGGTCAGCCGCTGAGCATCCTAGCCACTGATCCACCGAGGAAGACCAAGTGTCTGAAGTGAAAAAGCTTCGTTCGAAAGGAAGTAGATAGGGCTGTGCCAAGATTCGAAAAAATTCGGATCGAATAGTGTGAATCGAATCGAATAATAATCTATTCGATCAGTACTAAGATCAAATCATGCATATTATGAGACAACCTCAGGTAGAAAGATTCTTCTTTTATTGACACTTGAGCCTGACCACCATTGCTCAGGCTCAAGCGGAGATGAGGTGAATTTGCAGGGGATAAAATGAAGCATACGAAGAATCTTACGCTAATTTTCTCGTCCATGGAAGCTGCCATTCTGATGTCGCTTAGACTGCAGGTAGAGACGTCGAACGAAAGGCCTTACGACGCAAGACGAGGACTATACCTCAGAAAATGGCAGAGACGTTCGGTAGAAACCTCAACGAAAGTGACACGATAGTCTACAGGAGATGTTTGTTCATTAATTACTGAGGATCCAAGGAGTCGTTACTGAAACTTCTCGCACAATCCAGGAACACGAGGTGGCGTACACAGGCGCACTTTTGTCGCCAGATGGAAAGAGATGCCGTTATGGGAGCTGTCATATCACTGTTTGCGATCGTGCCGACTAGCTTCTGTACTGAGCCGAGCAAGTTGCCAGCATTTGCCAAGTCTCGAAATCAGCTGTTCGGGTAGTCAGTGGTACTATTAAAGAATGATGCGTCTATCGTGAATGTTGAAGTGATGCGTCTATCGTGAATAGGTGTAATGGTAGATAGCCAGTAGTGCTTTGAACGGTGGTATTGTGAGAACACGTGACAAATGACACGATGGTCCCAGTTGTCGTGAGCCGGCTCTATATACAAGAATAACATGTCATTAGCGTGTGGTGGAATAGCTCTGTCATAGGTTTGAGGGTGGTATGCGGACGCTGTCTTGTAAACTGTGTCACAAGTGGTTAACTCTTAAATGACAGTGAAGAGAAAAGTCTTGCCGCTATCGCTAACCATGATGTGGGCTGCACCATGACGCAAGACAGTGTCTTCAAGGGAGAAGGAGGTCATGTCAGGGGCAGAGCTCGAGTGCACAGCAGTGGTCTTTGCGTACTGCGTAGGATGCCCAACCACTGTCACAATTTAGCTGTATGCTTCAGACATTACGGGAAGGGTCCGACTATGTTGGTTTTAATAAGGGCAAGATGTTCTTCTGTACATCGTATTGCTTGTAACAAGCAAGCAGGAGGTGTAATCAGACACTTGCGCCATTGAAATATAGTGCGCACAAGAGACGTACTTAGCAACTAGTGAGGGGTGGCCAGGCTAGAAGAAGCGGCTCCTAATGTCGTTATGTTTTATAGAGTTTTTAGTGGCCAGCAGAAGGTCGTTGTGAAAGGCCTCAAATACTTGCACCCGTGGCAAAACTGGAAGAACGGAAATTCAGCGGCGTCCATCTTCATTGTGAACGTACCGGTGCAGTACGTTGTTTTGAAGTTTGAATTGCCTGAACTGTCGGCGCAACCTTGCCTTAGGTGGTGGAAGTTTCCCGCCGAGGCGTTGAACAAGGTGATGGCAGTATGGTTCTTGCTATTCTCAAGAAGTCAGCTAAGTGTAAAGATTCTAAGACAGTTAACCACTAGTTTTGATAACATAAGTGGATGCTTAGCCTCATCATTGGACGTGCAGTCAAGAGGCTTGTTAAGAGAAGATGGCAGTGGAAGAGGGTAATGAGAGAAAGTGTCAGCATCTTGGGATTTTTTCCGCAGATTTGTAAACAACGACAAATGTGTACTCTTGCTGCCGGAGCACCCAGCGGCCGAGGCGTTTGGTCAAATTTATTAATGATGACAACCAACATAACGTGTGATGGTCTATAATTACGGCAAAGAGACGTCCGTAAAGATATGGGCACAGTCGTAGGGCGCCAAGAAGTTGTCAACGTCATGTCCACACAGGCCTGCGGGCACTGGTGGATCCTTTTGAGGGGTGGTTACCAAGAAGGAAGGGAATCCCATTGGGGCAGCTGTCGGATTTGCGCCAGCGTTGGAACTCTTGTCTTGTGTCATTGCGGAGTTCAGTTGGCATAGACGGTGACCTGAAAGAACCACCAGGGGTGGATTGTAGCGGAAGTCGTAGAGCAACCGGTCATCGAAAGGACTGAGGGACCATCCACTCGTGAGACACCGTTCAGGCGGCAAGACTTTTTTATCGACACACGAGTTCGAGCTCTACAGCTCAGACCAAAGCCATGATCATGAGTATTTACAGGTGATAAGGTAAAGCGCACGAATAATTATCACGATAGGCAAAATACCGAATATTTTCGAATAGATTTCGTATAATCAGCAACGACGACAAATTCTCGAAGGAATAAAAAATGGAAACAGCGAGGGCGAACTTTCTTGTTTTCATCATGTAATTACTCGGATACATGCAGTCCATGTAATAACAAAAATATCGACGCCCTATTAATTATAGTACCACGAGTGCGTTTTGCTTATAACTCTAGTTTCACTGAAGCAACAGAGTCAGCAATCTACCATCTTCGCTATGCAATTCATAATGCTGTGAATTCCTGAATGTTGCCTAATATATAATCAGCTTCGCTGCTGACGAAGACTTTGAATACTGTAGTGAATGGTACCCTTCAGCCTGCAGTTAAAACATTTTGAAGCCTCTATATTTGCTGCGAAGTATATGTAAATGTTGAATTTTTTTAGTTTACAAGTAATCAAGAGGTTTCTTTGTTGAGTTTGTGAATAATTGTTTCAAATAAAATGTGCAATTCTTCGGATGTTTTCAAAATGGCCACCTTATGTCCACTCTAAAATTATCCTTTTACTATCCGAAAACTGTTCAAATAATATTCGACTTGTATACATATTTTATTCAATAGCATCACCATTTGACTAGTATGCAATTCGGTTCAGAACATCACTATTTGCACTCGACTAAAACCAAAATATTGGAAGACCTTTATTACTACTGATGCGATCCGGTTATAGTTAGCATTGGTGAGCCCACAGATTCCATGACGAGATATACAAGGGCTTTAGAGAAAGTTGAAGCTTTAATACTGTCATTTATGCCCACGCTGCTACCACAGTAACACTAATTTTTGCTCACTGAATCAGAACGGTCCCCCTCTGAATAACTTCGGTAAGGTGCTGGGCTGCTTACCAGAAGGTCGAGGGTTCGATACCAGACGCGGCAATTGCATTTTGATCGAGGCGAAAAGCCAGAGGCCTGTATAATACGCGATGTTATTGCACGCTAAAAAAGTGAGACGGTCGTGATTTCGGGAGTCCTCTACTACGGCGACTCTCATAAACGGATCGTAGTTTTGCGACGTAAAACCCCAGTTATTATTATTATTATTATTATTATTATTATTATTATTATTATTATTATTATTATTATTATTATTATTATTATTATTATTATTATTATTACGAAGCATCCAAACAATCTCTTAGCAAGCTGCAGTGTCCACATCTACCTTGCAGTCATTTTTTTGTTCCCCATTGCCGAAAACAACAAGAACTTGAAATAACATAGTTTTCACACAAAACGAGGTGAAGTCCGGACATTAAAGGCAGCTCTCAAGAGCATTTAAAGGAAGGTTTTGGGGCTTATTCAAAGTGGTGGAGTGTTTTGAAATTGAAAATGGCAGGTG
Source organism: Rhipicephalus annulatus (assembly GCA_013436015.1). NCBI lineage: Eukaryota > Metazoa > Arthropoda > Arachnida > Ixodida > Ixodidae > Rhipicephalus > Rhipicephalus annulatus. Next base: position 497,783 of record WOVY01000222.1, on the reverse strand, counting down.
ACAATTAGTTATATAAAAATAGTTGCATTGTGAAATACGCTCAAGAAAAAAATCACTTTTTTTCAACTATCACATCAATCAATGGTCAAACTTTATCGGAAGTCACTAAACACAAATATATAGCACTAATACTCAAATTAGACCTAAAACGAAGTGAACACATTGAATATATCAAACAAGGGCAATGAGAAACCTTGGTGACTCGTGAAGGAGGCTTGTGAATGCCACACCGCACATCAAACATCTCGCATACAAAACTTTTTTAGACCAGTATTAGAATACGAAGCTGCAGTGTGGCATCCTTTTTTTTGAGTCCAACTTTAACATACAAGAAATGATCCAAAGAAAGTCTGTTCTATTTGGGTTTAATTGATATAGTTGGCCAACATCACCTTCAGTTTTTTAATTAATGCGGAGCTCATATACACGGTAGAGAATGAATGGAGAGGCTGCGGCTTTTCTACTTCCCTTTCGATAACAAAACTTGAATTAGCAAAACTGTCCATATTAGCCAAACAATTGAATGTGCTGTGCGCACGTATCATTCAGTTAAAGTTGTAGATTGAAAGTTGTAGATTGCGTTAACTGCACAATCAGGTATTCCTATTTTTCCAGAACTACCCATGGGTGGAATGACCTATCACCCGATGTTGCAATGTACAACAGTTGATTTATTTCTAATTTCTCTCAACAACTATTACCAAATTGGTTTTTTTCTATTGTATGATCAAGCACTTACCAAAAATATACGTAACGCTTCTATTTGTTTCAGTACTTTTCAGTGACCGAAACTATTCTATTTCTCGAAATGTTCTTCTTTTGTTTTTTGCTAATTGCTACAAAAATGTTGAATCCTAAGCTTTTTTTGTTGTATATAATGTTTTCTCATGACTTTTTACCATTATTACCTACGCCACTATCTGTGATGCTAAATATGTTGTTTTTGCTGCAAAGATTTCTGTATGCCCATTCCTGCTCAGACCTGGTGAACAGGCCAGCAGTATGTAATAAATAAAAAAAACAAAGTTTACGTACTAGAGTCTACGTAGAAAATGACAGAAGGGCCAATGAATAATTTTCAAAAATAAAGGTGCCAGAGTTTAAGTATCGGTCTTATTTGAAAATTGGAAGTAGATGAACCATTTCTTCTAGTTGCGCTTGCGATGCTGAAGCTGCCTTCATACCATTGTTACAGGGAGTGTTCAATGGAAGTGGTATCTGATACTGATGGCGGTGGTATCTGATGTAACAGTATTTGATAATGCACTGGCTATGCTTTTCTTTTCATTCACCAGGATAACCATTAAAATTTTTCACTTGGTCTCTATAGCCAGCTTTACATTGTTCTAATGAAAGATTCATGGGCCAAATTCAATGAAACGGGAATGCTTCTTTAGAACTCAGCTTTTGTTTTTATGTAAAGAGCCCTCAATGGGAGACGCATTATGAAGAAGGCTCTTTTGGGCTCAGACAACAAACGGGACAGTGTGTCGTTACTTTGAAGCCTTCGCATTGCAAGCCTCTGTCTATGACGGTCGATATCCTCGCCCTCCAGATGACCAGGCAAACTGCTTCTGAGATAACAGTACAGAAGAGTATGGCATTTCCTTAACCCACAGACGAAAAGAACTGCGCAAAGAACCATATGTCTCTACTTACAAACCTTGTATCGACTATAGAGTTTACGAAAAAAAACTAGAGGGGACTCTGGCATTGTTCGGCAACCATGGGAATGATGGGTAGTACATGGATTTGCCTAGCCTTTGTACTTGCGGGCGGCGAATCGCAGTTGTGGTTTCGTTTATTGCTATGTTTAAGTTGTGTTTAGAAGGAAAAAAAACGAATTTTTTTGAACTTTGTGACCCGATTGTAAACGGTAAGCTTAAATTGTCAAGGTTGTAAAGTGCAGGCGCTGAACAAATGCCGATTGTCGTTTCGTGAGAAAACAGCTCCTAATTACGCGAACACACAAAAAGCCAGAAGTATGTAGATTAGGCAACTCCGTGTACTAACCATCATTCTCAAACTCGCTGATGCGCCATTCGTTGCAGCTCTCATAGGCACTAGTACCAGAGTTCTCTCTATAGTGTGTATTTAGGAAACTCAATGGTACCGACGGCCTGTGGCGAGTCGTTGTCTAACAGATCGCTCTTTGCTCGCGTAGGTGGGCGGAAAGTCGGGCGCAGGAAAGCGTAATGCAGCTCTATCGCGCAGCTGAAACAGCTGCCATGTGTGTTCTTACTCATGAAACTTTTACCACGCTCACGTTTATGAACTTGAAACCGGTCAGCCAAAGAGTAGCATAAAAGGTCAAAAGGACACTTCCATACGCCCCTGCGGCTGGTTTGGGTTCACAGTGCACCAAACGGGTGTGGTAAAATTTTCCAGCATCAGAGTTGGCAGACTGCCGAAAATATTGTCTCGAAGGCCATTTTGTAGTGACTAGAAATATTATACAGCCTCCGAGAACACTTCTGCGTGCGTGCGCATCGCTGAGGCCATTTTAACTTTTCAAACGCATCGTTTACATGCATCGGCGAGCTTCATGTCACCTGCACTACTAGAGCGGCAAACACATCATGCCATTGTGTGGCTGTGCCAACATCTGAAATAAAACATGAGAGTCATTTGAGGAAAGAATGAATGAATAAACTTTATTTAAAGTACAGCCGTTTTCAGCGGGTGAGGTGGGGGGAAGAGAGGATTAACCACCGTCCCATCCCACCCTCCATTGATTATGATGGTGGTGCCTCAGTCCTTGGACCCGGGTGGCATCTTCAGCTTGCTGGACGGCCCAAAGCTGGTCGGCCAGATGGAGCGAAATTTTTTTTTTTCAAGTAATATTTTTGGTAAACACATGCCCACTTTGCTAGTGTTTCATAAACGCAGGCACGAAGAGGGGTTCATTGCACTGCAAGACGCGAAAATACAATTGCCATATTATGATTATTAGCTGCACACAATATGGAGGCGGAAATGTTGTAGGCCCGTGTGCTCAGACTTGGGTGCACGTTAAAGAACCCCAGGTGGTCGAAATTTGCGGAGCCCTCCACTACAGCGTCTCTCGTAATTATATGCCGGTTTTGGGACGTTAAACCCCAAAAATCAATCAATCAATCAGTTGCGCACAATAAATAAACATATAGGCAACAATATAACAAGAACCGCAGCATAATAAAACTGCAACAAATGAACACAACTACAAATATAGTGCACAACGCGACGAAGCCATATTTGCCTCAGCATTTGACTCCGGCATGAACCGAAAAAAGAAAAGAAGAATGTTGGCTACGTTTTCTCGCCCACCTTTGCACTAATTTTCTCCTGCACACTTTACATCGCTCTTTCGCGCAAAACACCACAAGCACTTGCCGCAGCAAAAGCAACGCAATTTTAAGTATCATGCAAGCCGTTAACGAGGCAGGAGTGTTTACTCAAACATTACGTCTTAGCTTTAGCTAGCAAACCTTTTCTAGATTCACCACTTCTCTTCTTGCGCTCGTTCGAGATTCAAGCAATTTGCGAAGGACTTAGATAATGATACTGAGCATAGCTGCACTTTTCCCGAAATCTCACTCATGCAGTGAATTCGAATACATGTAGCGGCACAAAGGAAACCTAAGAACGCGAGCGGCGACTCAATTTCTTCAGAAAAGAAAGAATTTCCTCGCAAACGTACTGCGAAGCATTCCAGACAGGTTTCTTTCGAGTGAAGCAATCCACAAAAACATTACGCGAAGTTAATAATAAAACTATCTGGGGTTTTACATAACAGTCCACGATGTGATTGTGAGGCCCAAAGAAAAGAACTACGAAAAATATGACCCCCTGGTGGTCCTCTACAGCTTTACCTGCATCGAATTGTGACCGCTGTGGTCGGTACCTACACCTTTCGGGTCACCAGCTGCCGCTCACCATAGCCTCTCTACCATCGCGGTGGTATATCTACAATGTCGTTACAGCCCCCATAGTCTTCCATGAAAAAAAGGAAACAAAATTTTACTAGGAGTAATTCAAGGCAGTGAGCTACATATACGCAATCTCTTCAACGTTATTCACTGCAGCTCTACATGGGGTTTTCCGAGTGTTGCATTGCAAATAGCATGGGATAACAGTTATTAGAGAGTATAGTAAAGTGCGGTCCGCTGGAGACATATGCCACGTTCAGTAACTCGGGCAAACAATTGCAAATGACAATCACTGAATTAGACATGGAAAGCAGGACTTTGGAACCGAAAATATTATACGAAAAACTAAAGTAATGTTAAGCAGCCTTGAAACAAAACAGTGGTTTGCGATACCCATAAAGACACCATTAGTAGTAAAGGAACACGTCCAGTTAGGAAGATCTGTGAGAAAACCGCAAGTGGACATGGAGGAGCCCTAATGGTGAAAATAAGAACGAAATAGACTTTATAATGAGTGCACACCCTGGAATCGTGCAGGATGTGGTAGTGATTGGCAAGGTACGATGCAGTGACCATAGAATGGTATGGTCTCGAATTCGCCTAGACTTGAAGAAGGAACGACAGAAACTGATACGCAAGAAGCCAATCAATCAGCTAGCACTGAGAGGGAAAGTACAGGAATTCAGAGTGTCGCTGCAGAACAGGTACTCGGCTCTTGGTGAGGAAACTAACCTTAGCGTAGATACAATGAATGATAATCTGACGAGTATCATTACGGAGTGTGCAGAGGAAGTTGGAGGCAGGGTAGTTAGACCGGACACTGGCAAGCTTTCCCAGGAAACGAAGAACCTAATTAAGAAGCGTCAAATCATGAAAGTGTCAAGTGCAACAGACAAAATAGAACTGGCAGAGCTTTCGAAGTTGATCAATAGACGTAAGATATGCGATGTAAGAAGGTATAACATGGAGAGAATCGAACACGCTCTGAAAAACGGAGGAAGTGTCAAAGCATTAAAGAGGAAACTTGGGATAGGAAAAAGTCGGATGTATGCACTAAGGGACAAAGAAGGAAAAATAACTACCAATATAGATAGGATAGTTAAAATAGCGGAGGAGTTTTACAGAGATCTGTACAGAAGCCGAGACAACCACGACCTTAATACTATAAGAACTAGCAGTAACCCAGATGACACCCCACCAGTAATGATAGAAGAAGTCAGAAAAGCTTTGGAGAGCATGCAAAGGGGCAAAGCCACTGGTGAGGATCAGGTAACATCAGATCTGCTGAAAGATGGAGGACAGATTGTGTCAGAAAAACTAGCCACCCTGTTTACCAGGTGTCTCCTGGCGGAAAGAGTACCAGAGTCTTGGAAGAACGCTAACATCATCTTAATACATAAGCAAGGAGATGACAAGGACTTGAAGAATTACAGGCCAATCAGCTTGCTCTCTGTAGTATACAAGCTATTTACAAAGGTAATTGCTAACAGAGTAAAGAAAACATTAAAATTCAATCAACCAAAGGAACAAGCAGGATTTCGAACAGGCTACTCAACAATTGACCACATTCATACTATCAATCAGGTAATAGAGAAATGCTCAGAGTATAACCAACCACTATACATAGCCTTCATAGATTACGAGAAGGCGTTTGATTCAGTAGAAATATCAGCCGTCATGCAAACACTGCGGAATCAGGGCGTAGATGAAGTATATATAAACATCCTGGAAGAAATATACAGGGGATCAACGGCTACCATAGTGCTTCATAAAGAAAGCAACAGAATACCAATCAAGAAGGGTGTAAGGCAGGGGGACACAATTTCCCCAATGCTATTTACCGCGTGCTTACAGGAGGTTTTCAGAAGCCTAGAATGGGAACAGTTAGGGATAAGAGTCAATGGATAATACCTTAGTAACCTGCGCTTCGCCGATGACATTGCATTGCTGAGTAACTCGGGGGACGAATTGCAACTCATGATTACGGAGTTAGACAAGGAGAACAGAAAGGTGGGTCTTAAAATTAATCTGCAGCAAACGAAATTAATGTACAACAACCTCGGCAACGAGCAGGGCTTCGAGATAGGTAATGGTGCACTTGAAGTTGTAAAAGACTATGTCTACTTAGGGCAGGTAATAACCGCAGAGCCGAACCACGAGATTGAAGTAACTAGAAGAATAAGAATGGGGTGGAGCACATTCGTCAAGCACTCTCAAATTATGACAGGTAGATTGCCACTATCCCTCAAGAGGAAGGTATATAACAGCTGAACAGCTGTATCTTGCCGGTACTTAGCTACGGAGCAGAAACCTGGAGACTTACAAAGAGGGTTCAGCTTAAATTGAGGACGACGCAGCGAGCAATGGAAAGAAAAATGGTAGGTGTAACCTTAAGAGACAAGAAGAGAGCAGAGTGGATTAGAGAACAAACGGGGGTTAAGGATATCATAGCTGAAATCAAGAAAAAGAAATGGACATGGGCAGGGCATGTAGCGCGTAGACAGGATAACCGCTGGTCATTAAGGGTAACTGACTGGATTCCCAGAGAAGGGAAGCGGGTTAGGGGAGACAGAAGGTTAGGTGGGCAGATGAGATTAAGAAGTTTGCGGGTATAAATTGGCAGCAGCAAGCACAGGACCGGGTTAACTGGCGGATCATGGGAGAGGCCTTTGTCCTGCAGTGGACGTATTCAGGCTGATGATGATGATGATGATGATGATGATGATGATGATGATGATGATGTGATCGCAGATGCGAACCTTGAGAATAAAATAATAGATGAATGAGAATGCTGTGGTGTAGATTTGACACTTATTCTGAGATAATTAATGGCAGTTTACGACTATATTTCAAGAGAAGAGATTGTAACACCTGTATTTTACCGGTACTTACTTATACGGGAAGAAACATGAAGGTTTACGAAAAGGCGAAGAGCGTTGAAGCTAAATTCAGTGTGAGGCCTCGTGGCTTGAAAATATTTATGATAGGTGTAAACTCATCATGGGCAACAAGACAGCAGAGTGGGTGAGAGAACACATAAGTGTTAAGAATGACTTGGCCAAAATTAAGAATGCAGCGAGAAGGCCAGATACTTGGTGGCCGTTAAAAGAGATGTAAACAGAACGCAAGCGCGAAAACGGGAGACAGAACGTTAATTGGGCAGATTACATTCATAAGCTTCCGGGGTATAACGTGGGCGCAGTATGCACAAAAACGGACTGATTGGAGAAACATGAGGGTGGCATGTACCCTACAATTGGCATAGTCAAGTTGCTCGGGACGTTGATGATGACGACCGCCCACTTGTAAAACAAAAATGCGCAAGTTTGAATTTATGATTGATACACAGTTTCAAATCTTTTTTTTATTAACCTCATGGTTACCGCGGCAAAAAGCGTGTCAAGAGGTCAATGAGGTTTTAGCCTTAGCGTTTTTGGCGAGTGTAACATGTAATTAGAATTCATTCATTCGTTCATTCATTCATTCATTCCTTCATTCATTCATTCATTCAACTCAAATGCACTCGAGTGCCTTCACATTCTAGAAGAAAGAGAAGACAGTGGAGTACATATGTGCAACAATAAGATGAATACTAATGTTTAAGTGAACACTTTCAATTATATGTAAAGGTTGGCTGCCGGATATTGTGCAATTTCCGATCGTGAGCTTGTCTACGTGGAGAAATAAAAATTACTAGTAACACAAAAATTGAAAGGCAAGTAGAATAACTAACAAACACTCACTAGTTTTGCGTTCCTAAGTAACTGAATTATCGCCACCATTTTCATTTGCAAAGTTTAGCCGTGGATTTCGCAATGTGCATCCGCCTGGAGCAAATTCCTATGATGCCACCAGTTTTGATATATTAATTTTAGAACATCGCAGAAAGACGCATTGTTATTCAATTTTTTTTCTTAAGAAAACGTCATTTCACGTATTGAAGCGCGAAATTCAGTGACGGCATGGTTCAACACGACTTCATACAGACCTCGAGCAGCTTTATCAACTTCACCTGTCGAAATAGTGAAAAAAAGAAACAAGGAAAGAGAAGAACGGCGCAATCGCCAAATTTTGGCGTGGTGTACGGCTTGCTGAACAAGGTCACACGTAGGGACATCTATCTCTTGCGTCGTATAGATGATGCCAAGACCACCGGCATCAAGGATCGTAGTTTTTTGTTTGTTCGTTGGACCAGGGCTCCAACTACTCGCAGTCCTGATGGCTATACTTTACCACTCCAGGACAACTTTTGTTACACCCATTGGCTTACATAAATTTATTGACACGTGATTCGTGCTGTGCAACACACTAGCAACATTTAAACTCATGATCGATATATTCTTCGTGGCTTCAAGTGGCAAATGAATCTTTGCAACCTCGATGGTATTGTGATATTTTTCAGGCGACTTTGGGATGCATATCTATACAAAAGCTCGAAGCTATCGTCACTAGCCTCAGCTGCAGTAGCCTTGGCGCATTAATGCGGTTTATTCAGGGCCCTGTTTACGTCCAAGATGGCGTACTTCTGGATACCACTACACTTTGTGCTGTTTCTGCATTTCCTAAACTGACAATGAAATGCGTTCGCAGCTTTCTGTGCATTTGGTTTTATTTTACACGCTTCATTCGCACCTTCCCCCCAACTAAAGCACATTTTGCTGACCTCCACAGCGGCGTGCGCGGTCACCACATGTGGCGATGCATCCAGCAAACTCCACTGCATTCTTACGTCGCCTTCAATCTTGCGAAATATTGATCAGCTTGCCCAAGTGAGAGACAGAGAGAGTGAACATTATTTTCACAGGAAAGCGGACCGCGCCACAAATGAAACAAACCACTGGGGGTGGCGGCTATGACACTGTACTTGCCCAGCACAAGCTTGGGTGTGGCGAGTCAGTCGTGTCACATGTGCATCTACGAAAGCACGTGTGAAAATACATATGTGTGGTTTAGCCCCGAACCCTACCCCCCCCCCCCCTCCACCTAAGAAAAGTTCCAGCTAGGGTGCTCGTGTACAATCAACATCATAAACTTGCACGCGAAGTTGGATCCACAACAAATGCAAATTTCTGCTATATCAGTGCCTAATGCTTGTAATCGAGCTGGTGACTGTTTCGGTGGGAACACCAGGTGCAGTATGGAACATTAATTTCGAAAACACATTCCCAGACAAAACGGAATTTAAGCTTTATCAAACATATCGCGTCCCGCAACCTTTTCTTGTTGGTAGTACAAGTGCGACGCGTTCCCACTCACCGCCACCGACGTGACTGTGGAGCGAAGCAGGAATCCCTGCATTGCTTCCCTTGTGGATTTATTGCGTGAAGTAACGCTTCCTACCATCCATAAAAAAGTAAGCCATCCAAGGCACTACTTCAATCTTCGCGACAGTTGTGCTATAATCGCAACTGCCTCAGTGACGGACGCAAGTGACTCTTCTTCCGTGCCATCTACGTTAAGACATATGCGCCCTCAACGCTGACTCCCAGTGTCAGCTTTGAATGTACCGCTGCGGCCACCTGTGGCGGAGCCGGGGGGGGGGGGGTGTTCAAAGCTCATCCTACACAAAATTTTTTTCAATTTTGCTTGCGCATATATACACGAGCACATGCAAAAGCGCTCATAAACATACATTGACTATGGTAGTGCCCCCCCTCCCCCCTTCCAATAAAAGATTTGTGGCTACGCCCCTGCTGTCTACCGCTACAAGTGTTGCATCGTGCGCTGTGCCGTAAGAATCCCCCTTACCCTTTCCTTGCTTTTTGACGACCACGGACGCCCTCTCAGACCTTTGCACTACGCCGGTGATCATTCGTATGCTTCTCATCACTCCTGCCACCATAAAATAGATGATTGTTGGCATCGATCACACGCTATAGTCAGAGACTTCTCCACCACCATCTGCAACATCTAAAGCAGTGCGCATGGTTCCCGTTGAGGGGGGGGGGGGTCATCGCAGCGCCCCCTGTCTATTCATACAATGCATTAGGAAGATTTTGCGCCTCCCTCGCTTAGGGGACTATAGGAGGGCGGCCCATTCCTTATTGAATGTATGGAGCAGATTTTGCGCCCTCCACTTTGTTGTCTGGGGGGGGGGGGGACCACGCACCCTGCCCCCCTTGTGCGCATGCCTATGCAGATCACATCATTCTACAGCACGGCGCAATGCGAGAGCCACTCATTGGCCGAAGGACGTGTATTTTCGTCTGACGTTGTCAATCAGTTCTGGTCATGCAAGGTCTTTCAACAGACCACCATATCTTACAATCATGAAACGAATGGTTTAACAGAAATATCTAATCGAACATCAGATAATATGTTGACGATGCATGTCACTACCGATTACTAGGACTGGTGCCATGTGATTCTCGACTGCTGGAGGACTCTAGCACTTCAGTACGTTATGCATAATAGCCCCATTCTACGCTTATGTGAGCGAGTCGACGGCAGTTTACCAAGCTGTTAACCGTTGAAGAAGGTCGCCAGAGAACCTGATCTCGTGCCGCTGGCAGCGTTAAATACAACATAGAGATGTCTTGAAGCCTTGTAAGATCGTATGCCTATGACTGAGTGATATGGCTGAGAACTCGTTGAGCAATCCCCGGTTGTCTAGCCCCTTGAGTTTTCTTCTATTATAGTAATCTAGAGACATGAAAATGCGTATATGGAACTGCTAAAACCTTACAATCATTCGCTGAGCCGCGGTGTTCTGCCTGTAATTCTCCAGGATGACTTGGTTACGGAAAAGAAAAGCGCCGCTGCTTCCGCAGCAGAGAACACTGCTCAAGTAATAAAAAAGACGATTCAGCAACGCACACTTTGTGCTGGTTCTTCCATTGCTGGTCAGTCTATAATTGTATATAGTGCATGTTCAAAACGCCTAATTATATTATAGAAGGCTTCCAATATGCTTTCCTTCAATTCGAGATATGTTGTTTTATTGATTCCGCAGATCACTGAATAGGCCCCTGGTTCCACTTTTTTGTTATGTAAATAATGAATAGTGTAATAAGAAATGAATAATACAACTAGGGAAACACGCTTGCTTCATTTTCAGATACAAAACTGGCACTGCAGCAAAGATTTTGGGTGCAGTGCTTCAGCGCAAAAACAATCAACTAAATCTTCAGCAACCATGCACAAGCAATAATAATTGCTGGAGCATTACGTGCCAAAACTACGATATGTTAATGAAGCGTGCCATGGAAGAGGACTGAACTGGGAAAATCATGTCCTACAGATTACAGCACGCACTGAGCGCGTAACGGGCGTCTCCCATTCTCTGTTGTGGCAGAAGGGGGTGCCTGAAATTTCGATAATCTCCGGTTATTTCACATCAATTTACAGCGATGTTATTTCACTTAAATTTCACCTATCTAGTGACACCATAGTTCAAGCATTCAAATCTAACCACTCTAGGATTTTACCTACTTAGAAATGCTAGAGCCGTGATCACGATCAATGATTGATTTGTGGGGTTTAACGTCCAAAAACTACCATATGATTATGAGAGACGCCGTAGCGGAGGGCTCCGGAAATTTCGACCACTTGGGGTTCTTTAACGTGCACCCAAATCTGAGCACACGGGCCTACGACATTTCCTCCTCTATAGGAAATGCAGCCGCCGCCGCCGGGATTTGAGCCCGCAACCTGCGGGTCAGCAGCCGAGTACCTTAGCCACTAGACCACCACGGTGGGGCTTGTGGCCACGATCAAACCCGTGTCCTTCGGCTCGGCATTGGAGCACCAAAACCACCGATAGAAAATCTGTAAGTCAAGTTTCAGCACGTGATTACGAAACTTCGACTGCTGACCCGCAGGTCGCGGGTTCGGATCCCGGCTGCGGCGGCTGCATTTCCGATGGTGGCGGAAATGTTGTAGGCCCGTGTGCTCAGATTTGGGTGCACGTTACAGAACCCAAGGTGGTCCAAATTTCCGGAGCCCTCCACTACGGCGTCTCTCATAATCATATGGTGGTTTTGGGACGTTAAACCATACATATCAATCAAATCAATTGAAAACGTGAGAGCTTTCAGCCATGGCCGCTAGGAGCGGTGATCAGTCAGTGTGCTACCCTTAGGTAGCAGAGGCGCCTAGGTCCGCTATCTTGCCTACTGAGACATGTACGTCATGCAGAAAAGCCTCCCCTTCTGTCAGCAGCACTCGTGTTTCCACGGCCGAGTTCATGGCATCATCTCGGCGTCCGTACAAGAAACGCCACACGAGCCCAGAGTGCGTCCGCTCGCTCTGTTGCCATGTGGCGTTGGTTAGACGAACATTTAAAAAAACAAAACTGAGCTCGTGAGCCGGGAACGCGTAGCGACGCATCGCCAGAGAGAAGAGAGTGAGCCGAGAACGAGTGGCGTCGGACGCATCCGAGCGAGCTCCTGCACCAAACCGCGTTTCCTTCTACATGTAGCGACCACGGATTGACTTGTAACTTAGATAAAACGCAGTTTAAATTTTAAATTGAACCTTGTCTTAACCTAATATTTCCGACATCACTGAGACCTTTCTAATGTAGGAGCTGACGCAGCTCTGCGGCTCCCTGCGTTTTATCGCTCATTCATAACCTGTCGTTGGCGCAATGACTTTCACTTGGAAGAAAAAAACAGTGAAAACTCTAATAAATATTGGTCTTAGACATTACTAGTACTATAGCTTCTTCGATGAAAGTCACCATAGAGAGATATTTTTGTTTGAAATGGCAAACAAGAAAGCCTTGACATAATTTGTCGAGAATCGTGTACACGATTTCCGACAACTTAAGTTCCGCAAATCGCTTGTTTCACGTAATTTTTTGCCGCAAAACAATTACTAGAGCTGTACTTCGGTGTTTTACAAATAGCACAAGCAAACGAAAATTTTTAGCATATCTATACGTAGTTGTGGCATCCTGTGATCGTAGCAACTACGCAGCACTGAGTCACGGCGCTGCACAAACACTCTAACACTGACGTCCACTAAAAACAGACTACATAAGACACAATCACAACACCAGTGAAGTAGTACTCATCGGTATCTCCTCGCTGGACTGCTCGGGCAGATGGCGCAACTCTACTACTTAAAGGTGGCATGTAGCGTGATTCTAAGTGGCCTTGAAAGCTGGATATGCTGCATCTGAGACATGCCAGACGGTAATCAATTGGAAAGGAAAGTTGTCCTAAATGTACCTCGTTTTATTAACGCGAACGCCTTATGTGCCGCATCAGACGCTGGCCTTCATAACGCGTCGTGAGGTATGAAATCTAATGGTGGCGCAGAATGGGCAACAAAAACCAGGGTTTGTGATTCCCAGCGAGCCTCCTCTTCTGGGCTGCACATGCATATTATAGTGTTCACCCGTTAGGGGCGGAATTGAACCAAAACACTTTCCGTTGCACTCAAGCAAACTACCACATAGCCATTACCAGCAGTTGAAACTTCTGCGGGTCAAAGACCCTATACAGGCGTCATATCGGCCAAGGAGTAACAATAAAATATTCCCTATTGCCTGGCAGAACTATAGCGGCGCAACCGGCGTCTGACTCTATGAATTGTGTAACGAGTATGTAACTGCGCTACCACTATGGAGGGCTCAGCCATAATTATTCATAGTCATCGTAAGCCCCCTCGTCAACATAGCGTACAGTTACGAAGTGGCCACATTGCCTTCATGATTGATAAGTGGGGTTTAACATCTTCAAACCACCGTATGATTATGAGAGACACCGTAGAGGAGTGCTCCGGAAATTTCGACCACCTGGTGTTCTTTACCGTGCACCCAAATCTGAGCACACGCGTGCATACAACATTTCCGCCTCCATCGGAAATGCAGCCGTTGCAGCCGGGATTTGATCCCGCGAACTGCGGGTCAGCAGCCAAGTATCTTAGCCACTAGATCATCATTGCAGGGCGCCCACATTGCCTTACAGATGCGTATTGGGTCCTTCGCTACTTCGCCAAATGGCGATAAATTATGACGTACTACATGGCCTTCGCCTACGAGTCCTCTTACGTGAATGCATAACGAATCCTGTGAGTTATTTTTTAAAAATATTTGTGTAGTTGAGAGACTGCAGTCACAGGACTAGTAAAAAAAGTGTAACGAAATATTTGCAGCACGCGATTACGAAACTTAAAGTGGTTGTATTTTATTTACACCAGGCAGAAATGTCATGAAATCATGCAAAATAGTGAATGAGGTTCACTTTGAAATACCAATAGTTCTTGCGTTTATGCGTAGCATTACAGTTTCCCTGCTTGCGTTGCCGAGGGCTCATTCGCAAAATGAAAATGAAAGTGAGAGAGTGAGATAGAAAGAGAGAGCGGCACTGGAAACAGAAAGATGATGGCGACCTTACATCCTGCAGTGTGATGTTCAAGGATGAAGAGTGCATTGGTTGCCTTTTACTGCCCTGAGAAATGTTCTGTCTTAGAGAATATGTCACAGGGAATGATCATGAATGTGCTCTAGTGAAACAATCACGGATTCAAAACCACCTCGTACAAATAAAGATAACGGCAAACTTTGTCTAATGCGTGAACCAGTTACTGTTGCAGAGAGCTTCGCCGTTTTTCATTTGCGCAGTTGGTCCTATCAAGACTTCACCAAAGAAAAAGTTGTGCAATACAACCAACTTTTTTTCGTGTCAAACATTTATGTACAGTCATCAGTAAAAACAACTCGAATGCTCCACAATGTGTCCTGAAACCGTTCAATTGCCGCCTGCGCCGCATATCGTTTGGTTGTGTCACGGAGATGTTACGCATGCGTGCTGACATACTAACCAAGATACCTTGGTATTATCTCGGCAACAACGCCCAGCGCTTCGTGGCTCGCATAAGTCAAGTCACTCCAAGTCACCCTGTAGAGCATTAGAGTTAAGCTTGCTGGAGACTGCATATCTCAGCTGAACGTTCCCGTGGTTGCATTGTGATGATTATTACGAGGAGCCGTGAATACCAACAAAAAATCCTTTGTGTGATAGCTTTGTTGTCTTGCCATACTTCAGGGGATGCTGTGCACGTCGCATCAGAACGCTTTTCGGATAACCTCGCTTCTAGGAGCTTGGAACTTAAATGTCATTCAGAAATCCATGGCTCGCAATAGAAGCTGAGCAAAGGGAAAACGCGTATTGAGGTCGAGGCGAAGAAAAGAACGCGATAACAGCGTCCACGTCATTCCGTATTTTTTGGTTGTTTTTTATAGTTTTAGATTTTTTTCTTTAGTTTTCCTCAAGAATCCACGACTTCAGAGAAGTAAGCCGAGATGTTCCAGCTGAGATCAGTATACATCACACGAAACCACACGCTGTCGTTTGCATGCGCTCATTACTTCGTGCCAGTGCAGCTTTATTCAGGCATTTGCCACTATTTGATTAATTCTAGCGTTGAAAGCAGGATAGAGATATAACAGCGACAATGACGGATGGGAATAATAATACGTGTGGCCACCTTTTTTTTTGCGGTGCTTAACACCGACACGTATTCTCCTTACTCCACTTCGCAAAACTGATGTTAGGAGCTAGCTAGTCTTTAGTCAACCATGGTTTTTTTTTATCCGGTACTAAACACGTCTAAAAACTATCCGTTCATTGTTTGCGAGAGAGAAGGCAACACCGTATACAAAAAAGGAAAGCAAGAAAAAAAACGAATAATGAGGAATGACGGATCCTTTAAGTAATTGCCCCCATTATCGCGGGGCTTAGCCAGGAGCTCCTTTCATCCAAGGATAATGGAATTCAGTAGAGCTTGACAAGGTCACTCAGATCGGGAAGGACGATTATGTACGCCTAAGAGAAGAGTCATGTTTCTGCCGCTCGCATTGCGCCGTTGACTTAAGCTGCTTTAAAGCGACATTTGAAGGAAGCCAAACGTTGCTCTTATACGCAACCTTTTGTATTCACGGTCGCGCCGACGACCTTCGTTGCACGTACTCGAAAATAGAGATAGGATTAAAGAAACTGGTGCCTTCCTCATACACGTCATTGACCATGCACAAATCTTCAATGAGCACAACATAATGCGCAGTTATCGCTTTCAGCAATTTATTTTATGCGCACGTTGCTGCCCTCGCCTGATCTGTATCTATTTGCTCCCTGTTTGTGCGTGCTCGTCTTCTCCTTTGTGCGATCGTATTACCATACATTCATGGTCTATGGTGACGTCAGGATGTGTGGCCGCGGATATTTTCTCGCAGTTGTCGTAAGAGCATTCAGTGCCTTGTACCTTGTGCAGAAGGTCACTCTTGAGCGAATCAACGACGTGGTTATAGTTACGTGCAGCCTTTGGGGCTCGGGAGGTAGATTAGCCCAGGAAGAGAACAATTGACGTTTGATGTTGCAATAGATAGAGCAACATGTGAAAACAAATTGCGCATTCGACTACTGAATGAACACACTTTCGCGGGGCTGCTACGCTGCGAGTTGTCAGTATTAATAAAAGAATAAGGTTAATGGCATCTGCTTCGGAAAGAGACGAAATAAAGGAGAGTAATAATTTTCCTGCTCCCACAAAATTTACTTTACTTATGGGGAGCGTGACTACCTTGATTACGTCGTATAGACAGGAGATGCACAGCGTTTGGCACACTGTATTTAGAATAAGACACTTGCTGGCATTTCCTGCAACTTTGTCTCAATAGCTCAAGTCATGTTAAATGTTGGCGCGTCAGAGTTTACTCCAGATCATTGACGTCGTATGTCTATTTATTTTCTCTGTATCTGTGCGAAACAGTAAAAGTTTCAAAAGACGCCGTTAAGAACAGTACAGACTAGCTATGCACACAGTAAAATGATACGCAGAAAGAGGAGCGAGTCAAGGATACTTCGCAGTCATGTTTTGCTTCTTATTGCTAAGCTTAGGCCTAATTTTTCCATAAGAGGCTTGAAAACAAATACTAACTGGGACTTTAGCTCAGCCTAGTAAAATTACCACTTGTGAAGGTATGGTTTCTGTTAGACATTAAGATTTTTAGAACATTGCTTTCAGCAATACTTCAAAGATATTTGTAAAGCTGAAATGAAACAAAACTTTAAAGTTAATGCACCTATTTATGTTCATTCGGCAGAAGCCTGTGATTAAGATATTTCATTTTAGATGTTGTATACGAACTGTGCTTTCAAGTCGTGACAACAAAAACAATATATAGTAAGGAAGAAAATATCTATGCTCATGAAAATCGTTATGTGTTATTGTTTTCTAATAGGATCATTGATTAAAACTAAGGCACCTTCACAGTATAGTGGTGCCAGCCTGAAGGCAGTGCCAAGCTTGTGTTCATGCGTTTCTCAATATCTGTTTTTCTTTTTTGTCAACTTATTTCTACTTTTGTCTTTCACTCTACTTTTGCTATTTCTCACTCTTTCCATCTTCCTTTCACTTCCGTTTCTTTCTCTCCCCATTTCTCACTTCCCCTGTCTATCTCTTTCTTTTAGACCCTGTGTACATTTCTTTCCTTCTGTTTTTCTCTTTGTCTTGCTTTTTTATGCCTTTTTTGTCTCTCGTATTCTGCATTTTTCTCCCTGTGTCCATTTTTTTCAGTCTTTATTCTTTTCCCTTCTCAATAGCTCTCTTTTTCGCTTTCTCCCTATTAGTTCTCTCTCCAATCAAGTTATTTCATTTCACTCCGAACAAACCAGCACACACTATGGGAGCGAGCCACAATATGTGGAAGAAAAAAGACGACAAAAAGAGCGCGTGCCAATGCATGATGATAATAGTGTCATGTTCGCTCCGCGTATACTGTAGTTTGGCTTGGACAGCTTTGCTCTTAAAATAAAATTTTCTCATAGCAAGAGAAGTGGCTATCCGCTATGAAAAGCCTCGACGTCGGAGATCAACTTTGGACTGTGTAGAGTGTCCATGACGGGACGGTAGGGCCTTTTCTGACTGACCCAAAGTGAGAGCGTCCCGCTGCGCGTTGAGTTATGCACCTCACGACTAACAATAATGTTTCGCTATCCTTATTGTATCAGCAGCAAGATTAGGAAAGGCATAAGCTTCCTTTGGTGACAAAAAAGTCACTGCTTTGCCGCAAAGGCGAAGCCATGAACGCGATAGCAACAAATTGGAAGGTCACGCGCAGAATGGAGAGCAGATCAACACTTGTCTCACGTTTCACGTTTCTCACGCACAAATGACGCACAAAACGTACTCTCCTATACAGATGAACGCGAATAAGCGTCTCAATTGTTACTGAGACGCTTATGTGCAACGATTGCAGTGACATTTGTGCGCCCGGTAACTACAATAGAATACGTTCAAGACGTATGATCCTCCCAACTGCAAGATATGGGCGCGCGAGCCAGTTACACCCCCTTATTCTTTAGCAGGCCAAAGTACGCGTGAAAGATTAGAGCCGCCGTGTGCTCATTGCGCCATCTTGCTGATAATGCTGAAAACATGATAGCTCCCCCCCTAGATGCCTGCCAACAGAGGTAAGTGGTAGATATAAGTAGCTTGCTGCTTGAACGTCGAAGGATGTACCCCACAGTGGCTCAGTGGTAACGCCTCCTCGCATTTACGACGCGGAGGTCCCACGTTCTATTCCGTGCGCCAGAGTCGTTTTTCTGCATTTTTTTTTGTTTCTTGCATTTTCACGTATATATATACATATATATATATATATATATATATATATACAGTGCATGACGTTGACAACGACGCTAACGCCGTGGCGGCGAAATCCAGCCTGTGAATTTCCTTAAATTGCTATCGCAATAAAAAGTTGAGTCATTAGCCTTGCGGCATATTGTTGCTTTTGCCCGATAAACCAAGAGCTGCACATCTATCAGATGCGCTTCTGGCCAGGAGGCGCTGCCACGTGCCGACGCCGCATGGCATGCAGAGATAGATTGCGATCGCGTTTCGAGACCACATCGGTGTGCTCACGACGCACACCGATGTGGCTTTTTTCCCACTTTGTCTTTATACGCCTCCCTTCATCTGCACCAGAGTAACTTCCAGTTACTCGTCGGCATAAAACAAAATACAAATCGCTCAAAGCCTGCGACAAGTCTTAGTAAATTCGCTCGTTCCTGTCGGGTTAAAAAATGCAGTGACAGGTTCGTGAGACAATAGGCTTGTCAAAGTCTGTTGTTTATGGCTGGAAACATAATGGTTAATAGTTTAAATAGGCGGCTAGATAGATAGATAGATAGATAGATAGATAGATAGATAGATAGATAGATAGATAGATAGATAGATAGATAGATAGATAGATAGATAGATAGATAGATAGATAGATAGATAGATAGATAGATAGATAGATAGATAGATAGATAGATAGATAGATAGATGCGCTCAAAGTGGCCGAAGTTTGCTAAGCAATGCTTCGCATTCAAAAGTGGTGCCAAGTTCCTTTAAACCTATTTACTTTACATCGCCTGTGACCTATCACGGTGTTAACAAAGTTTTATTGAATGCTCCTCAAGACCAATTGGGGAACTTTGTGTGACGTTGATGATGTGAAGAGCCTATGCATTATAAGTTATCGCTACACTAACCAACGCCTTCTCGGGCCCATCGCATTAGACTACGGAGATGCAAGAAGCGCCTTCACGATGAAGCACACGTCAGCGTATATTGCTGAGGACTCGTTCATGTTATTTACCGGCCAAGCTACCAGAGTTCGACCGCTAGACCAATGTCGGTCTGCATGTCTCTCAGGCTCATAATGTTATTGCTATATTACCGCAGTTCAAGCCAACCGACGGTAATGAGCGATGGCGGCTTCGATTTGCTCGTTCAAATAAAAGTCAATCTTTCTTTCTTTCTTTCTTTCTTTCTTTCTCTCTTTCTTTCTTTATTTATTTATTTATTTATTTATTTATTTCTCCTGGCACATATTCTTGCGTTAGTACAGCAAAACATGTGGGCGTCTGACTGCTGAAAATTATAGTAAACATTTAAACGTATATAAACATAAAATGTTCAGAGGTATAATGCTGCAGCAGAAAGCACAATACCGGGTTGATTGGAGGATAATGGGAGAAAGCTTTTCCCTGCAGTGGGCGTAGTCAGGCTGATGATCATGATGATGATGTTCATGTCAGGTAATGTACAGGGCTACTGTCTGCTGTGTACCTGAATTAGGACAAAGTGATAATTATTTTTCTTTGCTTTTTTTTCTTTTTTTCTGGCTACCGGGCTATTTCTTGCACTGGCTGCTGCTATCATGTACAGAAGGATCAACTGTTAAAGGGAACAGCAGAGCATGAGTCGTCTGCTCGGCGCCACCTACAGCTGGCTGCGGCAACTAGTTTCGCGCATGAGCAGTGAACGCTCTGGGCGGTGCTGGTTTGTCGTCTGCTACGGTTGCGGCCGCGTTCCGGACTGGCGCGAAGCGTGGCCGATGTCGCAAAATCATCAAAATAGTCGCCTTTCTTCGAGCTAGAAGGAAAATGACGAGAATGATTTTTATACAGATAAATGTCACCTGGCGCATTAGCCGAATGCTGTCTTTCGTTCGTCTTCTTGTGAGGTAAAGAATCACGCGCTTCGAGAAATACTTCTTGGTTGGCGTCGATTACGGTAATTCTACGATGGCTCGGGTACCACACGTCGAGAGGCAGCGTATTGTTGAACTGTGGCTAGGAAGTTAGTCAACGTGATATTTCAAAATTAACGCACAGGCCACTCAGAACAGTGAACTGCTTTAATCAAGCATACAAGGTCGACCAACGGATAAAGGACGCTCCTCGGAAGCCACGGTGTCGAGCCAGAATCCAGAAGAAAGACGTTGCATCATTGATGCACATTCCTAAGAGTACTGCTCGAGAGATCACGGCCAGCCTTCAGCTGAACGCTTTGAAAAACACCGTGAAGCACCGCCAGCATGATGCAGGTCTCAAAAGCCAAACAGTGGCACAGAAGGTCCTCCTACGGAGCACCACCAAGGGCAAGCGAATTCAGTTTGCCCAGTGCCACGCAGGCTGGACTAAGCAGGACTGGAAGAAGGTAATCTTTACAGGCAAGTCCACCTTCATGACCTGTTGCGACTAGAAGACACGTATATGGCGTTGTAATTGCACTCGGTAATTTATTCCTCTACTAAAAAGCAGCTCATTCAAAAAATTTTGCTTCACAGTGTATTAAAAGAGTTCTGCCAAAGGTTGGCCTTAGTCTCTCGAGCAGAACTCCTAAGGCTATCCACCACAGCAGCTACGATAGCAAGCTCCTCTTCCTGAATTCTGGCTCGACGCCGTGGCTTCCGAGGAGCGTCCTTTATCCTTTGGTCGACCTTGAAGGTAAACATTCGAGAGAAGTCTGTCTGGTTGGGTATGAAACTTGTATAAAACCTTGTATGCTTGAATAAGGTGGTTCACTGTTTTAAGGGGCCTGTAAGTTAATATTGAAATAGCGCGTTGAATGTAATTCCGTAGCCACAGTTCAACACCTGAGCCGTCGTAGAATTGCGGCAATTGACGCCAACCGAGAAATCTTTCTCGAAGCGCGTGATTCTTTATCTGACGAGACGGCAAACGAAAGACAGCAGTTCGGGTAATGTGTTCGGTGATATTCATATGCTTAAAGATCTTTCTCTTCGTTATCCCTCTAGCTCGAAGGAAGGCGACTACTTTGACAATTTTGCGACATGAGCCACGCATCGCGCCAATTCAAAGCGCGGCTGCAACTGTAGCAGACGACAAACGAGCCCACCCACAGCACTCACTGCTCATGCGTGAAACTAGTTGCCGCAGCCGGTTGACGGTGTCGCCCAGCAGACAGCACGCGCTCCAGTGTTCCCTTCAACAGTGGACTCCTCTGTACATCTGACCAGTTCAACATATAGCTCAAACTAACTCCGACGTGGTTAATGTAAGTGAAGGTTTAAAGAAAGATAAGAAGAAGAATCTGAAACGCACATTCAAGCAGATTGTCGTCATTTGTGCGCTCTCTCTCCATTGATAAAAGTTCCAATCCTTCCTGCGATAATTCTTTACTTGCGCATATATATATATATATATATATATATATATATATATATATATATATATATATATATATATATATATAGGGTGCCCTGATTATGTTAGATAATTAGATTATGCTCTAAAGCTAACGTATCATTATTGAGCACAGTGTAAAGTTGGGCTTTTGCAAGTCTAGCTATCTGGGGTTGTTTGACGTGCTAGTAAATCTCACTGCGTGTCCTCCCATTTCGCGTCCATTGAAATGCGGCGTCCATCACGACAGCGAATAGAAAACGTGCCCTCACCCTTAGCAGAAAAACGTCATAGATGCTACGTCACCGCGGTGGGTCATTCAATGAGGCATAAGCGGAATTTAACGCTTCGCTTTATTGGAAATGGCGAAAGTACGCTCTGTCTGGCTCTTTTTCTCTCTTTTATCTGTAACACCCCACTCGTAATTTATACAAGGCTCAACTTTGCTGAAATTTGCGAATTAAAAATACGAAGTCAATCGTATGTGTCCTTTTTGAGAGGCACATCGGGTGCGGCGAAGTGGACTTACCTTGCTTTCAAAGTAATTGATATGTGGGGTTCAACGTCCCAAAACCACTATATGATTATGAGAGACGCATTGCTTTCAAAGTAGAACTTTCGTCAGTATACTGCACGTTCGCGTAACTTTCCCAATCACCTGCAGCTTTCGGCGTGCCCATGTCACAATTTAGTCCGAAAACGCATTAACCCATTTGTGTTGCAATTACAGATCTATAATTTATGCTCACGAAGGTGCTTATACCTCGTGTTATGCATTCTCCTTAATTTTCTTTCGCTGCTTTTTTTTCTTTTGTTGAGGCAGTGCTGTATAAGTCTACTGAGACAATTTTATGAAGCCAAAAAAGGGAGTCGGTGTTGGCTGGTATATTTTTCGTCCCTAAAGCTTTCACACCTCGTTCGGAGCCAATGATAATCGCGTGAAGCCATAGCTAGAAGGTTGAGTTACCAAATCTAAAAGAAATGTTTTCATTCCACATTCATGCAAGGATCCTTTTATTAAGCAAGATACGTTCGCGCAACGTGTTCACCGACTTTTTCAACTGTATCGGTACCTGCTGTCTTTTGCCTTCGTGATTTTTGGCTGAATTACCGGCTTCGTGGTCCCACATAAGCATAATGCTTTTGCTATTGCAGAAATACGATAAAGCCTAGCCTAAAACACCGCCGTAACGTCATTCTAAGGCAAGCGACCCACACAAAACTAAAGAAAGTCTGATAAATAATAAGACCTCTGAGCTGGATGGCCGATTATAGAATGACCTTCAGCTGCATAGAATAAGGCTCCTGTAAAGCCGTCGGCACAACGAGAATATTGAAGTAATTACATATGCAAGACGTGGTTAATCGGCTAACGTTGGGTCTTAATAGGTTCAATGAGACACGAAAAAACGTTACCATTATAGTCGGCTTTTGCTTTTTTTCTTCCTACAACCACATTTTCCTTGACAGCGCAGGCGTATATACCGCATTATCACTGTACCTGAATTACTAATCAATGGCCTTTTGATTCAAGCAATTTCTAACGTCACTTCTCAAATCCTGGCTGTCCAGAGGGCCCGCGCGAAGACGGTGAGGTTTAACCTGACCATCCCCGAGTGGGCCTTGCAAGGTGACGCCGAGTCGCATGTATTGTGGACCAAATAAAGTTATTTCACTCACTACACACTAAGGCATGAGATCTGTATTTAAATAGTTGACAAGCAACACAAAAATTGTTTCATCCCATGCAGAAGTAAACAATCTGAAAACTGGCTTTATTACGTTAGTTTTGCCACAAAATGCCTCTAAAATGGTTCACAGTGTTTTTAATAAGGGCATTTTTGCAACCTTCCCTGCAGATGTTGAAGGTCGGTGTGCGCCGGCGTGGTCGATGGATGGATGGATGAACCTAATTGAGTTCTTCGGAACGTGCTTTAGCACGTTGCGGCATGGTCGATATCAAATTTAAATGCAAAGCAACGTGTTCAAAACAGGAAATCTGCGTTGGAACCAAATCGTCAATGACTTTGGAATAAAGATTGCCTTTTCGTATGTATGATTGGAATAAACAGTACCTGATAGGTTGGAAGATATTTCACTTAGTAATGTGGTATTATTGTTTCTGACATCGATGGTCCACCTGCTTCTGTTGCAAGTCAGATAAGAGTTCGTGGGGCTGATGTTGATGAAATCTTCTACGATGATGATGGTATGCAGAGAGCAGGCCAGCTGTCGTGGCTGCGCTCGAGCGCGACAGCAACGTACTAGCGGTGCCAGAGAGTCACCACACAGACTGCTATTGGCCTTTTCGGTCGGTCTTAACATGGCAGCACGTTTTGCTTCCCAGAAAAAAACACTTCCGGTCACTTCAATTATCGCTGTCTACATAACACCGAAACAGATGTGTTTTTTCAAATTGCAGCAACGCAGGAAATGAATCCTTTTTCCGCTTTCAGGTAAAAGGAAGCCTCTTAACGTTAAGGACGAACTCTTAAAATGTATTGCGTGTAGCTAAAAAAGGTATTTCAAGTATTAAACCAGACATAGGGCGAAAAGTACTGAAAGTTAGCGTGCTACTCCCTAAGGTGTTTGTACCCTGCAAATGCTACTATAGGGTGTGCCGGTGCGAAAAACCCGATGCCGTTCAATACCTGTGTTTGTAAACAATGGAAGGGTCGATACCATGTGCGTATAGAGTGTGGGAGAACTCGCTTGTATATACCTTCGCCGTTTTGATAAAGCAGCTGCTCTTGTATTTTGATTTGCAGCTGTGGATAATTTTAGCGCGATGAGCAATATAGAAGGCTTGCGTCGCGGAAGTTCGGGTGTCGTCGTCGGCGTCGTTAGTTGGGAGTGAAGAGCCACCATTTTCCGTGAGTTCGCCCTTAATATTCCCAACACGGCTTCTAAAGCCATGTTGCCTATAGACTATGCTGTTATGTCAAGCCATGTGAACATTGCGGGTATAAAGTTTTCCCCCAATTTCTATAATATTGTTATAGCGACAATCACACCTCTTGTGGATAGCTTCCAATGGTGCCTACCAGTTACAGCTTACCTAAGTTCGCACGATAAGGGAAAGAATACGTTTTCATTTTCGTTCGTGGGTAATCAAGGTTCTGTGCAAATAGGTGTTCGAAAGAAAGTAGAGGAAAAGAATAAAAACAACGATGGCACCAACAAAATATGAAATGGAAGGTGACATACTTTCTTGTCCTGCTGTTTTACACTCGTCGTGACTTAAACAGTTCTCACGTGAAAGACTGTACGTGCGAAAATGACTTAAACCGAGCTTGTCGCTGAATTTTCAGTGTACACAGTTCACAATGTATAATACACGTCGGTCCCACACTCGTGGCACAGAGCCTGTGCCCTGCCACGATATGCGTTCACTTTACTTCTAGTCAAGGTCCCAGCGAAACAGTCACAGCGAAAGCTGGAACGGTGGCTTTTTCAGAGATTAAAAAAATATATATTTGACTTACTTTTACAAGCACACTTCTAGAGCCTGCACCCACTTCGCCATTACTCATAATTTTTGCTTAGTAGGGAGACATCTACTATGCCATTCTTCGTGATTCATCGGAGAATCGTGCTTCCGGTTACACACTTGGAAAAATTTTGCGAATTTTTTTATGCTGTGGCTGACAACGATCAAAAATTATTCCTGAACCTTTTGTGATATGTTGGATCATTCGATGACCCACTCGTTACGCACTTCTCATTGTGGTCCGCGAGGTTGTTCCTTTGATGTAATCAAACGCTTTATAACTCATAACAACGTGATTCCTTTCCGGACATCGAGTCTGCCTAAAGACAGTTTGCAACAGAGTTTCTAGAACTGGCGTAGCTCAGTGGTAGAAAACTGTGCTGACGCGCAAAGAACCCTTGTTCTAGTCTCATTGTGTCCTTGGTGTTTTTATTTACTTGTTTTCGTATTTTGAGCGATAGTGGTTAGGGACACCAGCAGCGGCGGACAACTACGGTGTACGTGACCATTGTTGTGATCTCACAACAGCAACCTCCGTAAGTAAAGTGAGCAGAGGTGTTGGGCTAGTTGGTTTTTCATGACAGAAAAATTGCGCTACAATTGCTGCGGAAAACAAAGTCAGGAAAGAGACCAAAACGAATTGCTCTCTTTCCGGGAAGCCTTCATTCTTCTAAGTTCTTTCAATAAAGTTCAGTTGATTGTTTGCGCTTTTACTGTCCAGTTCTTTTTTGTATCCTTCCTGACTTCGTTTTCCGCAACATTTGTAGCGCAATTTTTCTCAGACACTTCTGCGTAAAAGTCCGTCGTGGTAAGAATAACGAAGTTAGTTCGGATTTTGCTGAAAATATTAGAAAACACCTATTAAACTTTTACCGTTGACTGGCATCTTTGGAATCTTGAGAAGATGTGCGAAAACAATTGATTTTTTTCTCTTTTGTATAAAACTCACATAGCGCTAAAGATTTCTGAACGCAGTGATCTAGACTAAAATTGTCTATAGAAGGTCACTATAGAACGGTCACATTTAGCATGCTGATCTAAGGAGGTAAGACACAGCAGTCTTTCTTAAAGGTTACCCTTTAAGCCTCTATGAAGCCCCTATCTTTGGCAAGTAGGTACGATAGCCGCTGGTCATTGAGGGTAACTGACTGGATTCCAAGAGAAGGCAAACGCGTGAGGGGGAGCTAAAAAAGAAAATTAGCTTAAAAGAAGAGATTAAGAAGCTTGCAGATATATAGGAATGCGTGTAGGATGAAGCATACGAAAATTGTATTATATTTCCTGAACTTCATCTCGCACAGAATGTGTGCAACGTTTTAGTAAACTCCACTGCAACATTTTCCGCACTAATTACAGTTATACTGTAGAGTATTATGTATTTGGAACCACTCACTCTATCTGTTACTTCATAAATACAAAACTTCATTTGGGCCTTGCTGGTACAAATTGTTGAGGTTAAAGCAGCAGATCAAACACAAGACGTCCCACAAACAATAGACACGGTACACACAAGCGCTGTATATTAACTACTTTATTACTGCGGAATGAAGCAGTTATTATAGCATCACAGATTTGCTTAAGAAAGTTCCTGGAAAACATGGTGTTCCTCTGGTTTTGTGTGCGCCGAACAAATTTTCTAAACTACGCTGCCACGACTGTGTTGTGAGCTGAGGAGGATGCCAAATCCGGCACGGTGTTTCCTACGTCCCGTCAGCTGTTGACGTGCATGATTTAAGCAATCCTGCTATTGTGTGGGAGTACCTACGTCGTTAAAATGAGGAGATGAGTCAAGGAGAGGTTCAGAGAACATGTGTAATAATGTTAACAAGGATGCTGATAAAGGACGCTGTGGTTCGTATCCTTCCTGCAATTGTGAGGCACGATTTGAGAACACTTCGATCCTAGGCAGAAACAACAATATGAGCATGCGCAGCTGGCTTTAGAAGCTTATCACATTATGAAAAGAGATGGACTTTCTATCAGCGTACATTTTTGTCTCTGCATTCATCGAAATACGAATTACTGTGCTCGCGTGTCAAACAAACGGATTTCACCACTGTTCACTTTTGTTTAGAGCTATTGTTGTATGCGCATGCGCGATAAGACTGCCTTGGGTGTGCATTGACATCTGAATTTATACAGCATTTCATAGTCAGCGCTTGTACGAACGTTTTTTTTTTTTGTCGCCTTTTGTGTTTGCCCTGCTACTCGAACTTAAGGAATTTCTTACTGTTTTCTTTTACTTTTCCATCAGCACTAATCGCACTAACTATAACTTTGCTATACTAAGGAAATAAACTGGCACCGTTCAGGTACAGAAGAACATTTATGTACAAAACGAGATGACGTATACAAACATCTTGCTGCAGACATGGTCGATTCCAAGTGAACATCCTCTCGACTGCCCATTTCATATTGCGCACAACACTTGAGCGTGCAACTAATCGTGGCAGACTGATGTGGCGGAAATATAAATAAAACTTGCTCACGGAGCACTGGTCAAATAACGTCCTATATTTCTAGACGCCACTCCACTCGGCTCTCATAAAATGTTCGCACCCTCTTAGTGACGGAACATGGCTGGCAACGTCGGATGCCTTAATGAGCCATTCTTAGCACATGTCGTAGTTGATGCCGTTGCGCTTCGTTATCTCGCATGCGAACATCATTGAAAAGTACAAGCTTTTCAGAAGTAGGCGCCACCTTATACAAGACGTACCTGCTTTTACAGACCGCCGAGACCTGCTAAGAATGAGCACACCACTCAATAAATTGGTATGATTCGTATTGGCCGCTCCTCTCTATCTAAGCGTTCTGGTTGCTAAGTTTTCCATCTATTTGGCATGTTTGAAAGCTGGTGTTAGCGGGACATGTCAGAGATGACTCCTCTGGGTGCATTCTGCGGCCGCACCGTTCCTCGTGGGTGCAGCCAAAATAGTCGGGACTTCGCACAGGCCGGAGCTCGTTTGCTGATCCGCAGCCTTAGGAACCACCACGGTCAGGCCCGCTGCGGTACCCGGAGAGCCTCTTCGTGGGTTTCCGATGCCTCCCAGCAGCGTGCGCTCAAGCGTCGCCACGGGAGCTTCGCAGAACAGGTACAGCAGGTAGGCGCAAATGTACGACGCCATCACCACCGCCAGGTAGTTCATCGTCTTTAGAAAAGAGTGATGGTGAGGATTCACATGAACGGGATGCGGCGTATTAGGCTAAGGCAACACAAGCATCACACATATATGTAGAAACAGTGTTTCGTTTATTTTTCAATTCGGATGTCAATATAGGTCAATACTTGTAAGCCTTAAAGGAGCACTGACATGTTTTTGAGGCTCCGCAATAAGACATCTCTCGCTTCCTTAGCGTGCGGTATTGACTTTTTCTATAGACAGGAGTGGGAAAACGCGTATAAAATATTTTAGTTTAATTTTAAACTTTTCGTCGCCCAGCATCTGCAAACCAGCCACGAGTTAACACAGTTCACTGGGTTCGCGAACTCTGAATCCTGCACGAGGCTTATAAGTCGCTCGATGGACGACATCTGCCTCATTTTCGAACAACGGCTAGTGTGCTCGGCTGCTGATCTGAAGGTCACGGATTCGATCCCGGCCACGGCCGTCGCATTTCGATCGAAGCAAGATGGTGCTATGTCACTGTACGTTAAAGAACAGCAGTTGGTCAAAATCTCCGGAGCCCTCCACTACGGCGTCTTTTATAATCATATCGGGGTTCTAGAACGTAAACGCCAGATATTATGACAATTGCCTTATTGTTATAGTTTACGTGCACCAAGTGCAAATTATTTCAGACAGCAGAGCTCCTCTTTTAGTCGGTTACGAGTTTATGTCCCAACGTGATTCAGACCCACGACAGACTGCGCTGAAATGCAACTGTGAAACTGAGCTTTCTGTGTCAAAGCAGAAAGCATTTTTTTTAAGGAAATGACACTAAATATGTTCGATGTCTTCTGAGGCACTCTGAGACTGTTTTAAGGTTATTGACAACACTTCTAATTCACAATAAGAAAACTAGATACCTAAAGTTTGTACCAGTGCTCTTTCAAGGTACACGTCGTATATGACTCAGCAAAGTGAATGACCTCACGCTTAGGTTAGCATTTAGTGGGCCCTCTCTCCTGTGGTTCTCTGCAAAGTAACGTGAAATATCGCACCTTAACCATATAGGTGTAGGCGACTCTCTCCCGGTTGGTCATCATCTGTGCCAGCAAAATGACCACGTGTGACAGGAATGCTCCGTACGACAGCCGGCTAAGAGGCACAAGCGCCCGCCACGACAGCAGCGACATCACGATGCCTGCACGAAGCAAACTTGGCATTGAACGAACCACACACATCCTGGCCCCATCAGAACAACCAGCTCGCGGTCAACGATAGCAGTTTTTACGTTAGTAAAGCTGCTACTTCTTATTTCTCTCCTATATTGGAACGTTGAAACCAATGAAATGCATTTCTCACAAGTTTTCAAATAACTTTCGCACAGCAACGATAACAAAAAAAATGCTTCCTGCAAAGGAACTAAGCACATTGACCGGCAGACAGCTCCCCACACAGAACGTGATAGTGTTGACTCCAACATTTCCTCAGTAACCTGCCGAGTATATCAGCTTTGTTCATTTCCTGTAAAAACGCGCTTCGCCAAGCATCGGTATCACTGCACGTAAGTACAGGCTGTCGAATCAGTTTAATGTGGTTCCACTCATTCCTATTTTAACCATCCACTTCGCGTTCCACGTATCATATGAATGAAAGCAGCTCCGATTTATTATCTCTTACCGTTCACATGAGGTATTTTTGAGCCCCGCCGCAGTGGTCTAGTAGCTAAAGTACTCGGCTGCTGGCCCACAGGTCGCGGGATCAAATCACAGCAGTGGATGCTGCATTTTATAATGAGGTGGAAACGAAAATGTTGTAGGCCCGTGTGCTCGGACTTGGGTGCACTTTAAAGAACACCAGATAATCGAAATTAACTGGAGCCCTCCACTACAGCGTTTCTAATAATCATATGGTGGTTTTGGGTCGTTTAACCTCCCATATCTATACCTAGGTATTCTTGAATGCGCATATATGTTGCCCTAGCGCGGCTTTGGGGCTTTTTCTGTTCATTCAGTGTCGTTCATTCTTTAGAGACGATAGCCTTTTTGGGGGACCTTTGACGCAAAAAGTTTGGTCTGTCTGTCTGTCTGTCTGTCTGTCTGTCTGTACACTTGTCTGTTTGTCCACCTTTAACGATATCCCAAACGGCCGACCCAAAACGGCCAACGCCATCCGCAGTGCCCACCAATATGGTCAAGATTGAGCGCTCCTACTTGTGCGATTTTCAATTAAAACACAAATACTGCGCATAACTGAGGCACCATAACAACATGCAAATATTTTAGATGTGTGTCTTTATACTGGAAAAGGCATACATATGTAATTCTAAGGACTGTAGCATTTATCACGCTGCCTGACAATGGAACGTTTGCACGAAAAGGCAAGTGTTTTCAACGCTTTGCTAATATGACACGGTGGTTACACCTACCTGTCGCCTCACTTTCTACCCCTTACCACCTACGAGACGGACGCGGACGCCACGTGCTTCATTTTCCAAGATAACTGCTACGCAGCGCTCATGTCTTACGTGGGACGTAACTTGATGCGCTCGTTCGCCTCCGCTGCAGGCTCAAGGCACTCTAACGCAGCGCCTCCAGAATACCATTCACCGACTTGCTTGAGCAGGACATGAAATAAACGTTTTGTTAACTCTCTCCAGACGCAAGACTATTGTCTTTTGACGAAATTTGCAGTGTAACACGCAGATACGGGGCCAATTTTTTTCACTTGCTTTATTGTTTTTTTTTTAGTGACGCAGATCACCACATGCGAAGCGGCGCCGATAGTTACTGGGGCCGCCATAGGCAACACGCTGACACAATAACCATGCAGGTTGGCCCGTGAAGACTCATCAAAAAAAAGAAGGTTCAGGCACGGGAGGGGGGAGTTCACTAGGGGTTAAATTTTTATGCAGGCTAAATGTAAAGATGCTCGGGTACTTAAAATTATGTACATTTCAAAGAAATTGTTATGCACAAAACTTATTGAATAAAGTACTTCATTGGTGACTTGAATTATTTATGTACATGCAACTTCAGCATGCCTAATAACCAAACTCTGTTATTCGAACACAGAACCCCTCAAATTAATATTTATGACTATATGACACTTCTAAATAAATTTGAATAAACGTTTTATATGAAAGATGATAAGAGAAAGTGGCCGTTGTGAACTTCTTTGCAATTGAAGGCTTTAAATTGCTGGGTAAAAAATTAATAATAAAGCTGAAGGAAACTGCAGTAAAACAGTTACATAAAATTAACAGCGAGGCATACTTAAGTGCTACATACTACGTAACGTTGAACTGTGCAACTCCGTCCGATTTATATAGAAAAATAATGCAGTTTCTTTTGCAAAGCCTTGAGCAGGGCAAGCGACGCAGGACGTCTGTATAATACATTGACACGCAGAGGATATTGTTTGTTTAACATTGTCATCAAAACCAAATGAAGAAAAAAATTGCGCATTCACACGTGATGAAAAGAACGAATCGTCAACAAGGCACACCTGCGAAAGCAAAAATTTTTACACCTCTCTGTAAATTTTATAAGTTCTGTAAAAATTATGAGTGTGGTGACGGCTGTGTAACTGAATAAAAATCATTTTTAGTCAACAAATTAAAGCGTAATCTATGCATTGCTCTGCAGCGAAAAGGAAACTTTCTTCTCTTTTATTTCAAATCCAGGTCATGGGGCTAAAATGTTCTTAGATAATATCCGGCCACAATAAAAAAAGCGATTGTCCGCAGTGGTTATTGAAAAATAATGGAGGATAGAATATTGTCAAGCCAGAAATAGTGCATTATTTTGAAACCAATTGTTCACTCTTCTGGCAAAAGAAAGTGAATTTGACCCACCTCCGCTTCGCCAGAGCACTATATTACAATCGTATTGAAGTCTAGCGCAACCTAAATAACTAAGACGTATAAATCCCCAGGTATGAATCACACACTGCACCAGTTTATATCGGCATGTGTCTGTTCATTCTTACAGAAACATATTCAGTATTCATTCGCATGATCGCATGCCGTGAGCACGCACTCTGATCGAGTGCAGTGATTATCCACAACCGCGTTCATATATAGGTTTTGTGTCTGTCAACTGTCTCCTTTAGGCCTGCCTGTCATAAAGCCTTTTAGACAATGCTTATATCCTGGATCACTACCCTGCCTCTTTCCTAATCACTTTTCTCTCCCTCTTTTTTTCTCTTTACTATTTATTTAAGGACAAGCATTGAACGGTGGGGATGATTTTCGTGCGAACTAGTTGAATTCCTCAGTGTGAGACACATAACATGCCAATAGTGTGCGCTCTACAACCATATCATCAAATTCGTCGACAATTCTTGTCGGAAAGACACCATTCCTAACGTAGAGACGTGCAAGAGACTCCCGAGACTACTAGATGCGTGTGCGTACGTACCTCCGCGGCCTGTGGCGCAAGCGAGCACAAGCCAGGCGACGCCCAGTGTCCAGGCGACGCGGTGAAGGGCGGCGAAGAGCAAGCACTCGGGTCGCTCGATGGAGTAGGTGTGGTCCGTGTACCACTTGTGCGGTGCGAACACAATGGCGAGGTTGCACGCAGTCGCCGCACACCAGCACAGTGCCTGCACAGGCTGTGGTCCAGCGACACGGCCATTTGGTTCGTGTAAGCAGCTGGAAGGGGCTATGGCTTCACTTCAGGGCTACTTTCGTGACAACAATCGTAACACAGAAGCCGTTCAGAAAATCGTTCCCTGTATGGCGAACCGAAAAACTCGGTCAAGCGTGCACCACAGGATTTGGGAAGCACCACTACCGAGTAAAAACAGAGGCCAATTTCTTCGTGAGGAGAAACTTCATCGGTAGAGGAAAAAACTGTCATCATGAGCGCAATCAATCGTCCGGCACGCGCTCTTCGTCCTCTTCTTCCTCCTCTGCTTGGCTCCCTGAACGAACGCACGTATGCTCTGAGCTACGGTCACACGGATGTTTTCTTTGTCATTGAGGAATTCAACAGTCAGCCTGAAAGAATATCTAGCAAATTTTTTTATTCTTTCAATATATTATTATTAATAATTCATATTAAAATTTGTTATCTTAGTTACTTCAAGCTTTTATAAGTAATATACTAATAAAATACTGATAATATTCATCTATTACTCGGCCTATCCCCTGCATTAGGTATGAGCCATGAGAGGAGGAGAAGAAGAAGAGCCCATCAATTTATCCGTCGTGGGATTCAATTACTCATATGGGCAGAACAACGAGTACAAAAGAGGAAGTCAGAGAGCGGGAGCACGCATACATTCTTCCGCTTAATATATGACTATCCTGCCGCCGGGTTCTTGGCCGATCCTCCTTTGTGGGCGAGTTCCAGCAAAGCAAAAGGCTTATCATCATCATTATCATCATCATCATCATCATCATCTGGCATTCGTAGACGCAGCAGTGACACTAGGCATATAAACGGCGTTACATGTTTCAACAAAATTGCTGAACTTGTCTAAAAGCAAGAAAAAGTAAAGAAAAACATTTTATGCAAGTCTACGCGGCATCGTACAGTTATTACGCATAGTTCAAGGAAAACGCCACCTTCACCTGCCAAAGATAACAAAATTGCTCTGGAAATTGTTTTGCACGCTGCTGATGCAGTGTATCTTCACAGCTGACTACCCACCAGTCAATGAAAAGCGCCTCGATAAATACTTCTCATCCAGCAAAGCTATTATATGCTAACACCGAGCAATAGCCAATATCCTGAAACATACTACTCCCGTAAAAACTTGAAAGCTGCAATTCGTTTAGCTCGTTCAAAACACGCGTGACCAAACTTTTGAAATTTACAAACAGCGCATGGAAAGTGTATACGCCGAAGAATATGCACGTTCATAAACGTGTAACTGCATAAAATATGGACGGGGCTTTCTGTTAACGGGGTATCGAAAAAGAAAACACACTTTACAAGGGAACTTGTTTACGTAAATGTTTTAAGATAACCGAATTAAAAGGTAGGTCAAGTAATAAAATGAAAATAATAAGGAATTTAAGAACAGCCTTCGACTCTCATCTTTTTGCCACTTAGGATCTTCACAAAAGATTTGAATAAAGTGCTATAGTTGGCACAAATTCAAGCCAGGTTAAACAAATGCTCTGCAACTCTAGCTACAGTTCACCTAAAAGTGCTTCATAGTAATGTTGCTCACTTAAGAAGAAATCATCAACAAATAAAAGCAGAGAAGAGGAAAGAAAGCGAGATGAAGGTAAAGGAAAGAGAGGGAGGTTAACCAGAGGAAATATCCGATGGGTCACCATTTACTTGCGCGCGGGATAGATAGCATCGTAATAGATGAAATGAAACAGCCGAAAATGCATTATATTCTTGCGATAAATTCAATATAAATACGAATCAGTACAAAAACGGCTTCTCGAGAAAAACCGCACATTGGAAGGTTTTTAAAGTACACGATATGACGCGTTCTTTTTTTTCTCCCAAACAAAGGTGGATAAATTTTAATACTCGCCCTATTAAAGAACTAATAGAGTCAATAATGAATTTGCCTAATACGACTAAAAGGCGAGAGCCACCTTCTTTCTTTTCTTCTCACTCGATGTACTGTTCAGCCTTCACCCCTCTCCGAACACTTTATGCACCTAAATTGATTTAGCACTGCCTCCGAAAATGATTGATGATTTGATTGATGAATTGATTTGTGGGCTTTAACTTCCCGAAACCCTCATATGATTATGAGAGATGCCATAGTAGAGGGCTCCGGAAATGTCGACCACCTGGGGTGCTTAAATCTGAGCACAAGGGCCTACAGCATTTTCGCCTCCATCTAAAATGCAACCACCGCAGCCGGGATTCAATTCCACGAACTGCGGGTCAGCAGCCGAGTACTTTAGACACTAGACCACCGCGGCCGAGCACGCCTACAAAATCGTAGCTGTTGCAAGGTTTCTGCACCTTACCCACGATTTACATGGCCTCCGTGATCAAACCACCTTTCACCAAGCTTCGATGTCGAGTGATGACTTAATTTTTGACGTCATGCTATGAGGCGTCACAAAGACGTTGCATTGGCAATCTGTCGAGTCTCATGGAGAAGTATTCACGGGATGATTTTTTACATCACTGTTGGCGCCACCCATGCGGGCCGCCGAGGCCGCCGACTGTCAATGTTCGCGTTTGATGGCGAATTTCGGGCTTTCGTCGCCAAAAAATGTAACGGTTGCTCATGCACCACAAAGCACCTAACCAGAATGTGTTACCCAGCTCGTAGTTTCCGTATTCGTAACTTCACAATGAAGGTGCAACAAATACTCGTCAGAAGGAGCCAAAGGGGTCGCATGCGGTGAGAGATGCAATGGCTGTCTAACGCCGAAGTCTCAAACACGCGGCCTACCGATTTCTCACTAGCGGCCCGCGGCTCGCACATGATTCTCTTTGTCTGATATTAAAAAAATTATCAGTATGTTTACGAGCTACAGAGACATGACTAGTAAGTATTCAGCGTTCTTTTTTTGTGAGAGGCACACCTTGTCGTCACTATAGTTGATACATTAGTCATGAAACAAAACTTGGGGAATGTGTTGTTGAAATCCTAGTTATCAATCCCGTTCAGCGACAACTCATATATGGTATGAGTTAAAAAACAAAAAAAAAGTTATATGAGAAGACCCATTCAAGTGGCAACGCTAGCTGACATTGTGTGCAAGCTATAATCACTATCATGACGCTTTGGCCCTTGCAGGAGTATAGTTTAACGACTGCAGCCCGGTAGCTTAGTTGCCTTAATAAATTTTTTTGTTTCGCTTGTTGGCACATCTTTACTGAAAAGAAAAAAGACGAATACCGTAAAGAAAGAAAAATTAAGGACAAAACAGAAAGGGCGTCATTCGCAACTAGCTTCAATGTCATAACATCAGCGACATATATAACCATAGCAACCATGCTTTCTGCTTTGTCCTTAAAGGCCAAATCTGGCTATTTTTTGACCATGTCGAGGTAATGGTGTTTTTGTGCTCATGGGACACTCTTGTCACGAGCCCAATAGCTGAAATGCTCAGGAAGTTATAAAATACTTTTCAATAATCCCAAATGTGCAAAACCAAAACCGAAACCTGACCAGGCACCATGTATGCGTATGACGTACTATTTGGTAAGAACTGGAGGCGGTATGCTGGTCCCGAGGACGCGTAGTATAAAAACTGTTAAAGCCAAACCAGCGAAGCGCCGGCCAAACACTATAGATGAAGGAAGAACGCTTTCCCGTGCTATACCCGTGCCAAAGACCAACGCCGTTGTTTGTGGACCGCACAATAAATGCTGTAGTGGCCGAAGTGGCGATGCCATCGGCTGTGTCACTTCGGTTGACATGCCAAACATCACGTCACACAGTGTTGCCAATAATTCTGGAAAGCGAGGTGAGCTTTTTGAGGCAATTTTTCAAATTTAATTGCAAACAAACAACGCATCTCTCAAGCCTGTAATTTAGCGTAAATGACGGAAATGTACAAAGGAAGGTACCCAGCGATTTTTGTTGAGATCCATTGACATCGAAAAATCGCCGGAGTTGGCTTTTAACTGTTCTGCCTCGATTCCACGCGCACTATTGTATTTAAGTTAGCTTAGGAGAGTTTGAGACCCCTGGTTTAATGGGATCTCTGAATTCGCCTTGTGCAATGGGGAGTGTTAGCAAACAAGTACACCTACAATAGGCAATTTCGGTGTAATCGCACTGGTCCGGTTACTCGAAAAATATTTATTTATTTATTAAAGCGAAAGCTTTAGGTGCCTTGCAGGCCACGAGCCTGAACGAAACATTGAAAGTAGTGTAGTCTACGTGTGTGGCTGTATGCGCTATGTATTTATCACGGTATGTATCACAGTCATCACCCAGTATATCGAGTAGCACATCAGGCGAAAAGCCAAATAAACATCTCCAGCTTTCCATTAAAACTAATTTTTCTCTTACGTGGCTCACCAAACACAAAAACTGACCGCTGCAGTCAGTGGCGGCGTCGAAACGAGTGATGAAAATAACTTTAATCACGAGTCACACACATTGCAAATGTTGCAGTCATTATGACATCACTATGACGTCAGTTAACGCGTCATAATCATTTCGTCATGACTTGAAATCATTGTTTATTTAAACGGGGGCCTATCTCTGAGGCACTAGACAGCCCGGTAAAGTGTAGAAGAAAACATGCAGTGCCTGAGATCTCAGAGGCAGTGCTAAACACGTAAGGAGCAAAAAGCTTCCTAGTGGGTGAAGCTGGGGAGAGCGGGGTGGCTGGATGAATACAATCGAGTGAGAAGAAAAAGATGAATGTGGGTTTCGCCTTCGAGTAATCTTACACAAATGCATAAAGGACAGAGTGAATTTTAATGAATTAATTGACAAGTGAAAATGAGAATTATGAAGGCAATGGTGTAAAAAAAACTTAACCTCACTTATAAGGTTTGTGACCAGTACTTGTTTACCTTGGAAAGCTTCATCTTCGGGGCGACGTAGATGTAGTAGCCCAGCAGAATGCCGATACAGAAGGAGCCGATGTGAGCGAATGGCTTGAAGTAGATTTGGTTAGCAGTTCCAATGGTGTAACTGCATGCAATTGCGAGAATTTGAAACTGCGGCTGTGTTTTTATTTGCTTCACAGTGTTTCTCTGCTTTAGGTTTTGTTTTATTATTTGTAAGTGAGGGCTTCGAGCTTGT
Source organism: Rhipicephalus annulatus (assembly GCA_013436015.1). Taxonomy (NCBI): domain Eukaryota; kingdom Metazoa; phylum Arthropoda; class Arachnida; order Ixodida; family Ixodidae; genus Rhipicephalus; species Rhipicephalus annulatus. The sequence goes on along the minus strand of WOVY01000222.1, from coordinate 459,649 downwards.
ACATACCACTCACTGTTTTTTTCCTTTATTTTCTTTTTGTCGCGCACCATTTGGGACGTTTATCACACTTTTAAACTGCTACTAATATAATTATCAAACACAAAAAAGAATAACAGCTACTATGCAACTTTGTCGAATGTGGAACTCTCAATATTTGAACGCAATTGTTCGAAAGATTGACAACACTATATTCAAGCTGGTAATTGAATTTCAAGTGTTCTATGCATACGCTAATTGATATATTTACGCGTTAACGAGCTGACACTCCATGACTATACTAATCCAAACTCATCATTGACCAAGTAGCTGTGCAGTTGGGCATGGTGCTGTGAAAAAAAAATGTATTGTTAAGAATAACCATGCTAACCTCACATCCGTATGGGTGAAGATCACAGCGGGCTGATAGTTGTTCAAATAACTTACAACACCAGTGTAAGCGGACGACACTACCGTCAGTAATGCTGCCAAAAGTGCTCCTAGGTATGGTCGTCTGAAATGAAAAAGAAAAATAACTGATTGGATATACGACGAAGGAGTACCTTGCTCTCGCTAATGGTGCATTTCACTTCAAGTCTCGGAACACCCAAACAGCACTTCAAGTAACGCCTAAGGAAGCATTTAAGGCTTACATAGTCAGCACAAGCGGACAATAATCATACAGTAATTATGCACAAAAAAAGCTCTTTGAGGTGTTCTCGTAAAAAAACAGATTTAAAACAATGTTTCACTCCCTTACGATCATAGTGAGTGCACTCTGTATCAAAAAAAAGTGGTATGCCATATGTTTACGCGTACATACCAGTTGCTTACGTGCGGCCAATTTTAAATTGTATTTATTTCTCTTACCGAATCATAAGCAGAGGGATGAATAGCAAGGCTACGTAGAGCTGAAAGTCTATGTTGATGTACCACAGGTGTCCCAGGCACTAGAACCAAATAAACAAAACAGATAACTATTTCAATACAAATAATAGGAGTCAAGCGCATTTCTCTTTAGTTGCACAGTTTAACACTGAATGTAAATGGCGAATACTTCTATTTCCGAGTGCTGTTCGACGTTTGATCCTTTCTTTTATTTAATTAGCTCATGATTCAGCTTTTTCCTGATGCAACGTGGTTTCTTTTTCTTTTCTGAAGGGCCTCACTATACTGAGCTATTTGTATTGCAAATTCATGCTAACCAGATAATAATTGGCGCCGATACTCTGGACATCCAATTTCATGATTTCTTGTGTCGACATCAACCAATGAGTTGGGGAAAAGCCATCTGAATAAAATATTTGTTAAATGACCTACAGCTCCATCCAATGCTGACGCTTTGCAAAGCGTTTCTGAAAAATAAGCTCGTTTTGCCTTGCTTCTATTCTTTTAAATCGTGAAAACAATGCATGGGAAATAATTTCCGAAACTTGATCTGTCATGCCCCTCATATCATGTTTATTCTAACAAAACTAAACCTGCAAGGAAACGCACACTGTTCGCATTCGTGAGAAACATCATAGCATTAGTACACGGTATAAGTGATGTAGCAAAAGCTGTTCTCGAAAAATTCACACCACAAAAAAAAGAAATATGAAGAGAAAGCTGCATATAAATAAAAGAAACTAGTTACAATTAGAACGTTCTTCTTTTGTTTTTTGAAGAAGTGGTGCGGAAAACCGGGCATATCGCTGATTTCAAAAGGGATTCTGGAATTTGATTATAATCTCTCGTAAGATTCTTTTCATTACGTTATAATTTAGGCACTCGTGTTCCCGGATTTGAATGAAGGTCTATATTATTAGTATTAATGTCAATAAAATGAGAAATTTTATGAATAATCTTTCCGAAAGGTACCCTGTTGTAACGAGAAACAGCAGTGGTGTGCTTGGCGTTGACCCGGTTGAAACGACGACGACGCACGCTCTGGAAGAGCAGTTTGAAGCAAAACTCGGTGTAGCGTTTACTCGAGTAAACGTTTGTTTGAGACGCAAGCACACGGGAGGCGGTACGCGTTGAAGATGCTTGCACTCGGCTTCCTTGGCTCGCGTCTCGTTGGTGTTACCCGCATGCCGTCTGTATTCTCGAGTGAAGTTGTTTCTACTCGCACCTCGTTAGTGTCACTGATCTTCCGCTGCTGACGCTTGCGTTCGGCTACCCTACCTCGCGCCTCCTCGGCTTTGACACGACCGGCTTCGCTAACCCTCGCAATGTCGGCGAAAGCTGGCAAAAGCACACGCACACTAGCGGGAAGCATGGCGCGGCGGCGTCCCACCCGTCGGCGCGGTCACGTGGCAAGCAGCGACCCGCTGTCCCCATTGTCGGCACCGCAAGATTCTCGAGCCGGCTAGCGGCTTTTTGTCGACAGATGGAGGGACGCAGCGCGGGTGGGATCATGTCCACGCGAGGAGTAGGCTCGAGCATTGAAATCGGTAGAGAGGGTGCACAGAGAGAGAGAGCTCACACCCGGCGAGCGCGTGGCAGGGAGGCAGAAAGACGTCTTTGCGCACTGCTAGGAGGGCATGAGCTACTTGGCACCATTCCAACACCTGCGGAAAGGGGAGTGGCGCGGACGGAGGGACAACGTTACACAGGCTAGTCAAAGAGCTGCTTCGCCTCTAATATAAAAGCGCTGTTACGAGCTTACAAGACTAACTCGCAATGCTTTTGATATTCATTAATAGATCGCAAAACAGCTGCTGGTACACCCCGCGCCATGCATCAGCACTGTTGCGAATATGAATGGCTCTGGGAATGTAGACAACCGCTTAAAGCGCGCCGAAGCACTGGTAAAATATTTCGAATATCTCGCGAAGCTAGCATTCTAGTACATGTATATATGGGAAATAAAGGTATCCTCAATAGGCATATCTCACTGAAGCAACATTAGGGGTGGTTACGAATTGGGTGGCCAGATTTATTAATTTCGCGTGTGTTCATGTGGCATCACTGTCACGTCACTAAAATTTTAATGCAGTATTTCACCTCTCACTATCTTCGCCGCCTCACCAGCTTATCTCTCTACCCCAAAATATTGTTCAGCTCTCTTCATCAAACACCTTACTTTTCACCCGCAGAGCGCACATCTAGCAGCCTAGGTCACTCGCACCAAGTCTCGCGTCGACGTGCGCAAACAACTACTTTTCAATCCGCATCCTTTTTCATTGCGATATCAATTATATGGACACTCTCGGCTGGATTTCGCCGCCTGCGTCGACGACGACGTAGGCGTCGCTGTCACTCACCATATACGTATACGTATATATGTGAAAACGCAAGAAAGAAAAAAATACCAGAAAGAGACTCCAGTGTGCGGAATCGAACTTGGCACCTCTGACACGTTAGAGCAAGACGCTAACCACTGAGCCACAGAGGAGCACGTTCTTCAACGTTCCAACAGCAAGCTATTTATGTCTACTGCTTACAGCTGGTGGCGAGTATCTGATAGTAGGGAGAACAATCGTGTTCTCAGCATTAGCGGCAAGACAGCGCAATTGAACACGCGTCGCCACGTCATCACGACACGGCGCTGCTCGCTCTGATCTCTCACGTGTACTTTGCCCCGCCGAGAGGAGGGGCTGGATGCTCCCTCGTGCACCCTTATGTCACAGTGGGGAGGATCGTATGTCTTGGCTGGCCTTTGACTTCAACTCACCGGAATGATTCTGTTGTAGTTACCGGGCAAACAAAGTTCACTTCAACCGTTGCACAGTGTTCTTTTGCAAAAAGGGTGTGCTTTTCAGACACAGCGAAAAAACAACTGAGACGTTTATTCGAGTTCATGTGTACCTGTGAGTACGCTTCGTGCGTTATTTGGTCGTGTGAAACGCGGGGCGCGTTTTGATCTGCCTGCCATTCTGCGCGTGACCTTCCAATTGGTTGCTATCACGTTCATTGCGTAGCCTTTGCGGCAAAGCTGTGACTAATTTCAAATTGCCTCAGACTGGAACGACCTCCCGGAAGAAATAACTGCCATCACCTCCATCTCTCTTTCTACAATGCTGGACAGAATATCTTGAAACTAACAATGCATAAAAAAGAGAGTTGGAACACATGATGTTCATGGCGCGTTATCACGATGAATACTTGGTTGTTAGGTAAATTTTGTTTTTTTTATTTGTCATTTCTCTTATTTGTCAGATACTGCTCAAGAATATATTGCGCGGTTCCAGCAAATAAATCTTGTTGTAAGTCAGTGCTGCTGTCTGTCTCCTTTTTTTCTTGTCTCTCGTTATTGGCGCTGTTTTTTATGTGAATCATGTCGTGCCAACTCGCCCAAGAAACCACCTTAGCATAAAAAGGGTTACAGTGAGGTACTACCCACATTTTATACAATTATATATATTTTACTGTAGAAAGAACATTTGTCTATTTGTTCTTCATGTATCCACCCTTTACGTAATACTTCCTTGGGGTGGGGGGAGGGTCTTCAAGTATTTAAACTCAATTGAATTGAATGCTACATAGAATAATAACGTGTAGGACTATATTTCTTAAAGTTCTGATGGCTTTGTGCACACAACCCACTGACTCACCATCTGGAGAAAAGGGGAGAAATTGTTGGTGTGCAGCAACACAGTCCACCATCTACGCTGACAGGTGTCCAAAAACGTAGCCTTGTAATCGTTGAGCACGGGACCATCAGCCATAAGAGGTAGAAGAAGCCAGACTCCTACCACAAACATGGCAGGCACTGTCAGCCTGCAAGGCATTGCATTACGTGGTCTTATCCACACCTATATTTATTTATTTATTTATTTATTTATACATACTGCAGCCCCCAATTTGGGGCTATGGCAGGAGTGAGCAAATAACAAACAAACAGATCAACAGAGCAATAAAACAAAAGAACACTTAGCGCAAATCAGCAAGGGCAAGTAAAAAATTTTCCAGCGTAAGGGAGCGAATATCACCGGACAGTTGATTCCACATTTCGGCAGTGAAAGGAAAAAAAACTAAATTTGAATGTGTTAGTACGACAATGGTAAGGCTTGATATTAAGGTGGTGATTACTTCTAGTTGTGGACGGCGAGGCAAATGAGATGTAGGTATTGTGGGACATGCGATAGACCGAGTTAATAAAACAGTAAAGCAGTTTCATAGAATCCTTTAGATGGCGCATGCGTAATATGGTTAGTTCAAGAGAAGACAGGGCAAGGGAAGGTGAAAAGTAGCGATCATAGCGGTTACAAATAAATCTGACAGCTTTTTTTTGAATGGCCTCAATTCTATCGATTTCACCCTGCTTGTGTGGATTCCATACGGGGCATGCGTAGTCAAGTATAGGACGAATCAGTGTTTTATACATTAGTAATTTAGTGCTTTTGGGGGATTGGGACAGTGTTCGTCTTAAATAACCTAACTTTTTTAAAGATTTTGTGCAGATAAAGTTAATATGCTGAGACCAAAATAAATTGCTAGAAAGAACAACACCAAGATATTTGTATTCTGTTACTTTTTTAAGGTGGATCCATTAAACGAGTACGTGAAGCAGGAAGGGGACTTACTATTCGTGAAAGACATAAGCACAGATTTGTTAAAATTTATACTCATTTGCCAGGTTGCACACCATTCACAAGATTTAGTAAATGAGTCATTTAGACGATAATGGGCTTCAGGAGAGTCGATGGGTTCATACAAAACACAATCATCCGCGTACAGACGAATTTTACAGGTGACGTTATTAGGCAAATCGTTTATGTACAGTAGAAACAGTAACGGGCCAAGTACAGACCCTTGTGGAACGCCTGAATTAACACTAACAATGTCGGAGTCAGTTGAGTTATAACAAACGTATTGTGAGCGCTCAGAAAGAAAATTAGAAATCCAGGTAATTAGTTGCGGGTTGTTTAATATGGCATTTAATTTGCATAGTAATTTAGAGTGAAGTACAGTGTCGAACGCTTTCGAAAAGTCGATGAATAGTGCGTCAACCTGATTACCAATGTCCATATTGCTAGAAATGTCGTGCACGAATTCGGTTAGCTGCGTAACAGTACTATAACTTCGTCTGAATGCATGTTGGAAGCTAGACAACAAATTGTTAGATTCGAGAAATGCAATAATATGTTTGTATATAATATGCTCTAATAGCTTGCAGGAATGAGGGGTAACAGAGATGGGCCTGTAATTGTTGAAAACTTGCTTGTCACCAGATTTATGTAAAGGTACTATTTTGCCGTTTTTCCAAGATCTGGGAACGATTCCAGATTTTACGTATTTATTAGATGGTATACCTCACCAGTAATTGGCGAATGAGGCAACTTACTATAACACAGGTGAAAAGCCTACAGATTAACTTTTCGTCAATACATACCGGCCATAAGCAATGCTTTATCTAGTGAACTGTCCTTTTTTAACACTTCCGGGCTCACATGCACAGATGCACCCGATAAAATTTACAGATGGCCCACGTTAAGCAAAGGTTGCATATTCAGTCCCTATGGCAGGCAAACCTTTTCACCCAATTTAATCTCTTCAATGTATAATATACTAGAATGCAGTCTACAAACAACGACCACCCGACTTTGACCGCTGCAGCTTTGTGGACCGCACCACTGTTCTCTACCAGACTTTATACATGAAGAAAACTTCTATGTTGATTTTTTATTCAAAAATTTATTATGCCTTGGGGTAGAGTTTAGCAGACTCCCTATAACTTGCATAGCTTCACTGTCTATATGTTATCATCATGATAATAACTTGGAATTTCTGCACCACAGTCAGAAATGACCAATCCCTCACACACTCATAACTTTTGTACACATATAGCGTAACTCGCTGATATCTGCGCATGCACAAAAGAGCGCTAGCCGAACCTGTTCATAACAAGCTCACTCAAATCATGATGAAGACATTCAACAGAAAGCTAAATAACTCGCTGAGAATCCTGACCAAAACCTGACTTCCAAATAAAGAAAACATATTGCACGGCTAACCTGATCAGCGATACTAAATATTCAAGGGCAAGCATATTTGACCTCAGCCCACTTGATAACGCATCTTCATAAAGCTGTGGACCTACCTTATGTAGCGACGAAGAATAATCAACGGCACCCAAAAAATTAGCCTCGTTTTTTTTCTTAACGACTTCTGTACATTGTACGACAGCAAAAAACCACTGAAAGAAAATGGGAAAATTAACGAAATGCATGAATCACGTTTTACAAATTTCTTCAGAATGCTCTGGTTTTCGAAGTACGTTGACCGGAAAAAGTTAAATACATACCTGATGAATAGAAACGTTTCAACTGAAGGGAAAGCATTTGCTATAAGTGTGGTCAAGAAATCTTCCACGAGATCCACGACGTTCATTAGAGACCCTAGCGGGAAGGAAGTGGGAAAAAAATGCAAGAACGCTTTGTTTTCGCCAATCTTAACAAAGGCTACACGACTTGTCTTTCAAAGTAGTTTCAGTGCATAAGTGTGTACACGCCAAGCCCACACACGCGCACAGACGCACGCACGCACGCACGCAAGCATGCATGCGCACGAACACAGATGCTAATACGCCCACCTGCATACACACACGCACGCTAAAATTGCACACAATCCTCACACACTTCAGGTTACTCCTCTCAAGTTATTCGTGGCAGATATGATCAGTGGCATATCTTCCATGATTTCATTATCATTCGATAATTAGATCACGGGTTGTTGGAGTGAAAACTGCGTAGTGGATTATGGGAGACGCTTCAGTGGAGGACTTTTAAATAATATTGGGAAGTTGGTGTTCTTTATTAGGAGCACAACTCACCGGTAAACCAAATTTTTTTTTCATCTAGCTGGGAAGACACATGTCCTTCGTTTGGACCCAGAAACGCGAGCTGGTATATTGGATCCGTGACTTCGCCTTCAGCTACACGACGCCAGAGCAACTGTATGAGTTAGTATTGCGAAGGGTCAATGGCATCGTCGATAGGTATCTTCGTTCTTCGCACGTGCCAGACGGATCATAATGATTCGTTGTAGAACGGACTTAGTGCAGACAAAAGAACAGATCATTTGCATTGTTCGTTCCTCTTCTCTGATTCGTTGGCCTCACTTACTTCTACGATGAACACCTGCCAATTAACTCCCCTTATTTTCGTTCGGAGCTCCATAACTACCGTTTTGCTCATCAATATTCATGCGAAGTTTATTGAACACAGCGTTGAAACTTATCCTTTCTACATCGCTCTATTTTGTGCGAAAAAAATTCTTAAAAATATATATTCAATTGAAATAGCGACCACTAAAACTTTTCTTTTCTCTATGTACAACGTTCAAAGGGAGTGTTACCAGTGGCGGTTGGGTCTGCGATGAGAAAAGCATGGCCTAGCATCACCCACGTTGAGCTGTAGAACCGTAGTCCGTGCACAAACATCAGCTTTGAGTCAGCGGGGTCGCTTGGGTCCGTCTTGAGCAATTTCTCGGTATTAGAAATGATCGAGAAACCCAAGACCACATTGCGCATAATGCCTGTTGTTTAGGAGGGAGGACAAAAACAAATCTGCATTCTCAAATAGCTCAAAAAAAAGGGACGAGCAAGAAATTTGTTTCCTTACAGATTTGAAGAGCGCGTCGTGAGTATGAAACATATACTTCACCTAAGTTATAGGAATACAAGTTCAAACACTCCCCGTTTCTTCATGCGTGTTTTGCAACTAAATGTTCCTCCGCCTCTGCCGACCGAGACCGGAACAAAGTCAAGTCAACGGTGTTGGCTCTCAATAAGCAGCTCCGTGTATATGATTCTTCTAAATGCTGCACCCAAGAACGGTGCTTCGGGTATAATTGCCTAGGTGTAACTGTCTGAAAAAGAAAGTAGGAACAATCATATATTGCCCATGTGACAAAAAATGCGCATCAATAATTTTGTCTGGTATGTATACTTAATAATGAGTTTCATTCGTAGTCTTTAAATACACTTAAAATTCTCAATAGAGAAACCACCGAAAAAAGAATTTGTATTTGTTATCGGGAAAATTTCGTTGCAATAAAAAAAATACGCACACCAGTAGCAGTATGCCGAACCCTTCGGCAATATCCGCCTTTTTTCTGCTTTTCGGGGCTTCGGCGTTGACCATGAACTTTTCTGAAGCGTCAAAAACTGACAAGTTTTTTTTTCGATAGCAATTATATGGACAATCTCGGTTGCTTTTGTGTCGTCATTCACCGTATTTGTATACGTATCTATATATATATGAAAATTCAAGAAACAAAAACTATTCCACTAAAAGACTACGACGTGAAGAATCGAACATCGGACCTCTGAATTGTGAGTGCGAGGCGTCAGCCACTTAGCCGCGATGGAGCACCATCCTAAAAGTTCAAACGGTAAGCTATTTACCTTTACCACTTACCACTGGTAATGGACATCTCGTGGGCAACTATCGTGTTTTCAGCATTACCAGCAAGATGGCGCAATGAGTACGCGTCGTCACATCGTCCCGACGCAGCGACGCGCTCTTTCATCTCCCACGCGTAGAGTTTCTAAAATATACACTGGAGAGAACTCTGATGCTAGGGTCTATGGGAGACGCAACACGTAGTGCATCAGAGAAAATGGGAATTATGAGTATGACATCAATTTGCCTAGTCTTCGTACTTTACGTTCGTTCTGGCTTCGCCTGGCTTGAAGCTGCTTTATCGCGAAACGACAATCGGCAAATGTTCGGCAGTTAGTCTTCACCACCTTAATCTTTTGGGCTTACCACCCTGAATCGGGTCACGAATTGAAAAACTGTTTGTTCTTCCTTTCGAAAGAGAACCAGAACACAGCAATAAACAAAGACACAAGTGCGTTCACCGAACGCAAGCAACAAGACTAGGCAAATCTATGTCATAACCATTATTCTCCGGGTCGCTGAACGATCGCAGCCCCACAGTCCCCTCTACTTCACTTTAGAACACTCTATGTTCCCACGCCTACTTTGCCCCGCAAAGAGGGGGCACGGTGGACGCTCACGCGTGTGCTAGCTTATCTCGCGGTTGAGACCATCTTACGCTTTCGCTGGCCTTGGGATTTTACCGGAACAATTCTGTTGTAGTTACCGGGCGCACAAATGTCCTTGAAATCGTTGCACAGTCTCCGTTTGCGAAAAGGGCGCGCTTTCAAAACACAGCGAAGTAACAACTGAGACGTTTATTTACGTTCATCTGTACCTCTGAGTACGTTTTCTGCATAACTTGTGCGTGAGAAACGCGGGGCACGTTTCGATCTGCTTACCATTCTGCGCGTGACCTTCCAATTTGTTGCTATCTCATTCATTATTTCGCTTTGCGGTAAAGCTAGGACTATTTTTAGGGCGGCAGCTTTTCAACAGGCCAAACATCGCTGCACATAAGCAAAGCGCAAGACATTAGGATACACATGGGAGCAAGCAGTTATAGAATCTACAGCGTGTGTCTTGCCATTACGTCACTTTCGTGGGTATCATACTTTAAAACATCTTAACGGCGTGTGCCGAAGTAGTTGCTAGCAGAGGCTTTAGCAAAAAGAACTGTTCTCGGCGAAGAAATCATTGTTGATATATCATGCGGTGAGGCACATGCGCTCGCCCTTAACAAGTTCTTGTACTTTCTACCCTACGTTCAATTCACCCAAACTCAACATACTCAAAAATCTCTATTAGGCCTCTACAAGGCAGCTCTAAACCTCCCGGTCACTACCTTTACCACTAAGCTCTTTGCCACAGGCTTTTTTCATCCATTACGTTCTCTTATTTCTCTACACCACGACTCTCAGATTGCCCGTCTTTCTCTCACTCGTCAAGGCCAATGATTGTTGGCCCAAGTGAGTATCCCTCACATTCCCGTTTCCGTTCCCACCTTGTCTTCTGCCGCTAGCACCCCTGCTTCTAACCTTCGCATTCTTCCCCTCCCAACCAATATATCTCCCGTTCTTCACGCCAGCCGGCCTCATGCGACAGGACAATATCGTTGCCCTCCTCTCTCTACACAGGGAGTTGCCTACACGGATGCCTCATACATGGCTCCTCGGGGCTTGTGTGGCTACGTTACCTACCATCCACAATTTTCGGCACCTGACACGCACACAAGCAGGCCATACTTGCACCCGATGTTACGTTTGGCAAAGCAATTCATCTGGGCAGACGCCATTGTGCGTAAGCCGGTCTGCAAGGGCGCTTTCAACCCCATCGGCACCCAGTCTGCAAGACGTTGTCTGGTAGACGTTCCGGGAAACATTCGGGTCCTAACGTAAGCTTCGCGAGGCAAGCCTTTTGTTAAACGGGCTCGTACTGCCGGGTAACGGTGCCACTGGGGCAGGCCTCCTTAAGACTCGGCTTTTGTCATCTACGCGAGGCCATAGCAGCGCACCGACAGCCCGGTAGCGTGGGAACGCGTCGAAGAAGCCGTTCACCGGAATTGAGCGTTGGGACTGCCTGAAGCTGAAAGCAGCGTGGACCACTGCTGACCGTCGAGTTAGCGGCCATCTCCTCGGAGGAGCTCAACTTTCTCTCTCCGGACTCTACCTCCTTGCCCTGTGGTGCCTTCAAAGCGTGGGCCAGGTGCGTGTTTGTGTGGTGCGTTCCTGTTACCATTGGACCATTTCGCCCAGCCGAGTGGTGCAATATCTGCACCCTTCCTGGTGAGTTGTCCACAAACACTTCGTCCCTTGCTTTGTGGAAAGAGTGATCAGCGCCTCCTTCGGACAGCGGTGACGGCGGGCTATAAAAGCTGAATCTTGAGCGGAATCTTGTACGAAATCACGAGCAGAACATCTGTTGTACATATTGCGGGATCTTCTGGATCCCTGTGCAGTTCCGCTACTTCTTCAATAATGTAAATAAATTTTTCGTTCTACTTCTTACGAACGCGTCTCCTCACTGGCGAAGATTAGCTATGCGGACGACGGCGGGGTGCCAGCTGCCCTAAAGAGATACCCGCCATACCTTCAACCATCGACCTCCTTCCTACCCTTAAGACCGCCAAATGCACTTTCGCTCGAGGTCCTTTCCATGGTCCATAGCATGCAGTTATTTTCCTCCCTGCCTTTTCTCCCCGAGTACACGATTTACTCTGACTCTCACGCCACCATCCGTCACATACAGAACAACACGTTGCCCCCTGCTCTTCAACAGGAGGTTGAGCGAGCGGTCTCTGCTCTTAAACCCTTCACTGTCTTCCTCCACTGGGTTCCTGTACATTCAGTTATTAACGGCAATGAGCTATCTCATCAGCTTGCCCACGATATATTGCACCGGGCACCATTCATTCCCTGGCCCACACCTTCGAAAGGCAGTGAGAGCTCCACGAATAACGATGGGCAGATCTCCTTGCATCACACTATCAAGGAGGTATATATCTCCAGCTCCGGCTAGACAAGCGTCTCTACTCTCCCCCTCATCCATCACTCACTGCCCTCGAGGCTCGAACTCTACGGCACCTCCAAAGGAATTGCCTGATAACCCCCTCTCGCCTTTTCTTTTATAATAATAGGTCTAACCCCTGCTGTCCCAATCGGCCCTCCCCATATGCCGACCTGCCACACTGCCTGTTTTCCTGCCCAACTGCTCAGCAATCCCGCTATTACCCGCCCCCATCCCTTTCCATCACCTCCTGGCACGACTGGATCGGCGCCGAAGGGGAAGAACAGCGTTGACTGGTCGCACAAGTGGTTGAAATGCTCTGCCTGTAAATTGTGGCTGAATAAAAGTCTATTACTACTACTGCTATCATGCGACCGAATGTAAACAGTATTGGTCACACCGACGCTAGTTGGCGAAAACGTGTGTGCCAGACTTTTTGAAATAAATAGTGCTGCAATTTTACAACTTCAGAATTCCCAATTAGCTCATGTCAAGAAAAAAGAAGTTGAAGATGACTAGCTGAAAAGTTTCGCAAATTTTGAGAGTGTTTTATAAAGCCTCTTCGCTGTGGAGACGGGGCAAATGCATTGAACTCTCTGAGTGTTTTCCGAGGACACCTGATTTCTTCGTTGCTGCAGCGGAAAATTTCATTCGTGAAGGCTTTCGTTATTCAAGGGTTCAACGGTTCTGGCTGTGAAAACCACTTAATCAGTGAATAGAATTACTCAGGAACGCCAGGAGGAGCATCCCCCATATAGATATATATCATTATTTGTGACCACTAAATAGCAGTGCATAAACATGACACAAAAATATAGTATTTACAAACAGGGCTAAAAGTGAGCGCTTTCTTTGTCGAATGTTGTTTTAGCGCGAGCTAATATTATCAAACTATCGATCGGCCGTCTGCCAAAGAACGGATTGAAATAATTGGAGTAAATGGTGCTGTAATTCATAAATAAATATAAATTAACGTATCGTGAAAAGTATGCCTTTCACATTTCTGAGCACTAGCTAGAGAATTCCTGCGAGGTACAGAAGAGTACTCCATTACGCGCTCATGTGCAGTGACAGCGCCCCCTAAGTGTAATTGCGAGTGAACGACGTCTGTTGTACAAAGACTAAACACAAACAAAACTTTGAGCGCGCTGTACTAAATCCTTCGTAGAAAGGCTATTTCCAGAAGATAAAAGTTACTTTGCAAGACTAATTTGAATCAAGACCTTCGTAGGAAATCCACTGTTCATGCTACCATGGACCATTCATTGCAAGATTGTCCAGCTCACGCATACTGTAGTAAAGAAGGCTTACAGCCAAGTTCCCACATGAGCTGAAAAAACCTCAGAGAGCGTGCGGTGAACAAGTGCACCAAGCCTGGATGGCCCTGTGCAATTCTGCCAACGATGTGAACGTGGAAACAAGTAGCTGCCATTCTCGATGTGGGGAAAACCACCAAGAATCTTAGAACAACTGTCGGCACTGATGGCTTAGTGGCACAAGGCCAACAGTAAACTTTTTTTTACAATTTGCCTGATACAAGACCTTAAGAAGTAACGCCTAAAGCTTGGTCTATTATACTCGTGCTCAAAAGCAGTGTGGCTGTTCAATATTTAATTCGAGAAATAGCGTGGGAAATCTCAGTGTAAGGTACACTGCCTTCCCATAGTGGCGTTTCTCCTTCCGTTTTTCTGAATTAACTCAAGGCTGGTGAATAAAGCATAAAAAGCACAAAATATTGAGTATTTTTATCTATTCTTTAAGACAGTGATCATAAAATCAACAAGAACAGACGCAGATAGCAATTTTAAAAATAGAAAAAAAGAAAAAAGATCCAGAATAAACGTGGAAAGTCTGTAGTAATTTTTCGAGTAGGTACACAGTTATTGTACTCTGTTTTCTTTCCAGTGTTAATGTAGATTTGAATTGTGACCATTTTCAGTTCAAGAACACAAATACTCATTGCCCACTTTGTTGTCTCGTTTTTTTGCGATATAGTGAAGATAGACAAGCTCTAGAAGAGATAATGTAAATTTGCTAACGGCTCACACTTGGGCTTGCGTGGCCTCAATTTAAAGGATACTGGAAGTTATTCAGAATGGCGTTCACACTGTAGCGGGCGTAAATCAGTGCTTATATGAGCAGTAATCAGGATGAAAGCTTGGATACAATAGAGTAACCAACTTGAGATACATATCACGCGGGAAGTATAAAGTATGGATAAAAGAAAAACAAACAAATATTTATTCTATTAGTGACTTTGCAGCCAAAGCATGTAATTTTTATCCCAGACCTTTTCTTTTTCCGTGCTTTTTCTTCAGAACAGTCCGCAATGCAGCATCAACCATTGTGCCAGCCACTACCAAAACTACAGCAGTGACCAGGGTGTACCTAAAAAAAAGAAATAAAATTATGCACACTAGCCGCAGCATGCCCATACTGACTTATATTTGTGAAGTTCATGATGTAAACTAACACGCCAATCACTTCCTAAAAACGCACGCTTCTTGTTTTCAAGTTACGTTATAAAGATTACAAATTTGATTTACGTGCATAATTTCCAATAGATAACCCATATAGGTTTCGGATGCAAAACGAAATGTAGCAGCACTAAGGCAACAACCTCGTACAGTCTCCAAAAACAGGCCCCAAAAAATGTTAGCTAACTTTAACTTTGCTGTAACTAGTGCAGTTCACACCTGGAACTTTTATGCGAGTAAGTTCTTTTTCTAAAAGAAGCTGTGCGAACGCGAAACTCACAGTATGCCAGCCTGCCAACCGAGGATCTTGGAATCACCCTTAGCCTTGCAGCCTCGTACGCGGACCTTCATTCCTATTTTCTTGCCGACTGAAAAAAAAGAAAAGAAAACAAGTGTCAATGAGGCGCTCATTCTTGGAAGCACGTAGAGTGCACGAGGAAAGTCTTCACAAGATAGCTATGCCTATACCGTGCAGGCCAGCAGTTCTTTCCGCCATTGAGCAACGCACATGGCTAAATTCAGCCGACAGCGTGTAGCAAGCTTGTCACTTGTTTGTCTGGTTTATGTGTAATTACTGGGTCCAGCTTTGGCTTCGTATATAAAACACTCTTGCAAAACCTGTTGCCGGAACAGAGGGCAGACAAATAGTTTATGTCCTTGACTAAACCGACGTTACCTCGAAACTGTTTGTGCGAGAACGCCAACCACTTACCACGAGAAGCTAATGCCTTTCTTGGCATCAAGGTCTCCCTCCTACGTCTTTCACTGCTTGCCGCATTTTGAACTTGGTTGAACAGTGGTACACAGTGAATTTCTCGTGTGCTTCGTTCATTCTTCCAAATAATGGGAGACCCGTGAGCTTCACCTTTAAAGGAGACCTGAAGCACTTCTTTAAGTAACCATAGAATGGATTCATTAAAGGGCCTATTGCCTCACGAAATCAACACCACAAAAATTATAAGAATCCGTCCAGCACTAGTGGAGTTACAAATACTGATCGCACGTTGCGATCGCATCCTCTCTTCTCTCGTACCGACAAAAGCGGTGCAAGATAAGGGGGGAGTGATGGCATGGCAAAGGAAATACATCACGCACCTCATGACCTTGAGAATTTTTTCTATTTTTTTCGAATACACTACTATTTCAGTGAGATCACGTGCACACGCGTCGACAAGTCGTGGCCTCTCACTGTGATACTTGATTTGACCGAGCGCGCCATGTTAAAGTCAGCCATAGCTGATAAATGACCTGCTACGAGTGGTTTTAGGATTTCCTCCGTCATTTGTCGAGGGAAAAGAAAGCAAAATTTAGCTTACTCAGATCATTCATTGTGCATTCCAGGCCGTGTGTCGTGATATATTATTCGGCTCGCGTGTTTTAGGGAGTCTCTACAACCGATCGGCCGCGTTTTCTGACCGAAGTGAAAAAGTGTTGCAGGGCCGCTTTAATAGCAATATTCTGTTCCCAGTGCGTATTTCAAACAGAGTATGAAATCTTTTATAACTTGTTATGCACCCACTACGTAGCCTTCAGAGTCCAGTAGCGTGTGTGCATGCCTTTTGTAGAGGGCGACTGTCCTTAAACAATGAAATCATGATAATTTCTTGTTCTGACGCCCGATCTGACGCGTGTCCCAGGCGTTACGGCAGTGTTTCATGTTGTATTGTGACACATGTGCACAGGATGTGTGTGTTTGTAAAGCATCCAAGTTACCTTCACTTTATTTTGAAGCATATGAAGTGTTGTTCACTGTATTTGCAAACGGAGGCGTGGCTGTGGCTGTGTGGTAGAACACCCGCTTGCCATGCAAATGACCCGGGTTCGATTCCCACTCAGACCCTGATTTTTTGTAATATATTTTATTTCCATCTTTCTTTTATTTTTCGGTGACTCAGGAATGATTAATTTTCTCTCAGAACCGCTGACGCCGACACCAGAATTTCTGCGAAACGAGCTCTTTAACGCTATCGCGTTAAAATTTGTGCCGTTGATTAGCCTTTTAAACGCGAGGGCACAAATCAAGGTCCAAAATGTTATTTTATTGGGCTAACAATAAATTCCGTTATATGATCAAAAATCATAGAAAGATCAGCGAAAGAACCTATATGAGGAGTTTTACCTTGTGTGCACGTAATTTTTCATCTGACATCAACGTTCTTTCTTGTAGAATGTATTGCGAATACAGCTCAATTTTAAAACAGTGCATATGTGCCATGGGTAATTGAAATCATCCATAGCCGACGAGACATCAGCAAGTATGACCTTTCTTGTTTTTTGCCATGTGCTCAAAAAATTCAAGACGCCAGATCATGTTCAATGTTTATTTACAAGAAAACAAGGGGGGAGACAAAAGGGCGCTCGCGTTTACAAAAGCTTTTGCATTTGAATTGATTCGTGAAAAATAATTCTCTCCAATCTTGACACTGAACACGCCACATGCGAACGCAATCAATAAGTGGCCAAAGCTCTCGCAAAGAAAAAAAGCTTTGTGAATTGGGGTCAGGCCTTTTTACATTGTATATAATAAAATGGGTATTTGGTTGTCAGCTGCAAGTTGTGCGAGACCTGTGTTATTCGCTTTCTCTTTTGAAGGTGCTTTGCCTAGCAAGTGTTACCATGTGTAACTGCAACTTTCAGTACCTTTAAACATCACTAATGTAAATTGCAAGGCATGGCTATAATGGGAGACTGTGGCGTTCCTGACGGGGTGGTCGGATAGGTGTATTTAATAATTAATTCGCAACTTTCTTGACGCCTTCTTCGTTGCACTTTCTTTGGTGCGTCTCTAATAAATGCAGGAAAAGAACTCCCACACAAACACTGAATGCAGCTACTTGATTCAGTTCGGTGCTGATCAAGACCGAGAAAATAAAATTAATTATTTTTTTGAAAAAAATACTACTTTCCTTTAGCTTTGGCTCAATTTTTTTCACCCAAAAAACAGTTTATTGAAGTGTATTTGTCTTATTATTATACATGCCTTTAGATTTGCACTTATGGCTTCAACAAAAGTTCTCTGATGCCTCCCTTGACTCAAATGTATGCCCGACTTGTAGAACACGTAAGTTGAGGCTACCAAAAATGTCAGTCAATGGCTCGTCTTTTTTTTTTCTCTCTCTTTCACTCTTTTTCCCGAAAGCCTGTGAATACAGATCTACGTACGTGTGTTCATTATGTATGCGAGGTCTCCCGCAGAACAGGTAGAAGGAATGCAGGCCGACTGTCGGACGCCGTGGGCCATCTTGTTCTTAATCCAGTTCAGTGGGTTCTTGTAGTCCTGCGTGAAAGGTTTCGTTTTAGACTGTACAAGAATTAATACAGAGGTTGCTGCCATTTTCAGAACAATCAGATGAAAGTGCCAAAATATATGGCCCGTATTTAAAGAGACTGATTTGTGCTAGAATTGTTCCTAAACGAACATTTAAATCGATGCTGACGGTCATATAATATCACTGGCGAAGGCAGCGGGCCAAAAGCACGAAAGACTGAAAAGAAGTAATAATATTACGTGCGCCGTAGTGCTTAACTACAAAGTGTTTTTGTCCGAAGTGCTCGTCTTCAACTGCCCAAACGGCTTCGCTAACGAAATGCTCAGCATCACGATTAGCTGAAATTTTATTTTACGGGCAGTTCAAGATTAAGCATTTTTGTTAATACGGGCCATGCTTTCTTAGATCAGAACTGCAGGTTTGCGTGCATGTGTATGAAACACGTTTACATATTATAAAAAAATTAAATATATCTTCTCAGTCAAGAACAGCGAACCATTTCCGCGACTTGGCCACCAGCTTATTTGAAGAAGTAATGCATCAGTGCAATGTTTATAAATTATTGATCACACCATGTCCAGTGCCGCATGGTCATGGTACTTGAAGAGGCCGTGCAAAACTTATTCAAGTAGCCATGAAATTGATTCACTAAACGAACTTATTGCCTAAGCAACTGACCACCATAAAATTTTAGAATACATCTAGTAAGAGTGGAGTTACAAAGATTAGTCCCACGCAACAACTGCATTCTCTCTTCAGTCGTCCCATCAAAAGCGCCGGAAGCTAAGCAGAGGAATGAAATGGGGAAAGAAAATACGCACTCGCGCCTAGTGACCTTGAGTACTTTTGTCTCTCTTTTAGGGGCAAAGCTCCTTTTAGTCTAACCTTGTCACTGGTCACGCATAACCGAGAAAAGAGACGAGAAACAAAAAGAAGAGAAAAAAGAATGACCATTTCTCGTCTCAGTTCGTAGATGGCGTTACTCTGACGCCACTCTCCGAAGTGTCGCAAGTCTCCGATTGGCTGCTTCGCGTGCTTTGCCTGAGTGCGAGGAGAACAAGTGCCTCTCTCAGTCCCTGGATAGTCGCCGTACGTGGCGGATCGTTAGTGGGGCATGAATGAAACAGAGCGACGGGCGCGTTGAAGACGCTTGCACTCGGCTTTCTTGTCTCGCGTCTCGTCAGTGTTACCCGCGTGCCGTCTGCATTCTCGAACGCGATCGGATGCAAGAACGCATGCACGGGCGTATGAAGGGGCGGACACTTCGTCCCACTGGTAGTGGATATGCTGTGATTTTTTATTAGAACACGTGGATTTTCAGTGCGGCTTTTCAGCACGGCTTTTCAGTCTCACGCGTGGACAGCTCAAGGCCTCCTCCGGCGGTCCCAGTAACTCCGGAACGTGTCATGCTAAGATGCTACATACTGACTTTTCAGTATGTAGCATCATTTGTCGATAAAACAGAAAGTAATTTAACCTGACTTTGAGAACCTATTGTGAATTACAGGCTACATGCTGCCCTATATTATTTTCCCTACGTGTTCTAGGAAGCTTCGACTACCGAACAGCGCTTTTTGACAATACTCAATAAGTGTTACAGGGCCTTTTTAAGCAATAATTTGTCACTGCCATAGCTGCTAAATGCGAACACAAGGTTCTTTTTATTGCTAAATTTTGATAACTCTACTCTTTCAGAATCAGCTTTTACATGTTACGGAATGTAGTAATTTGATTGTAAAAAGCATAGAATTTCTTCTTCTGATGACTTTGTTTGGCGATTGAGGTTCACTAAAGAAACATTTGCATCATTGGACGAGAACTGCGAGACACAAGGCGCGTCTACGAGCTGCTACGACGCAGTCTGAACACTAAACAATCATTCTCAATTCTTTTTTCAATTTTAGAAAAACAGCAGTATTTGTTTAGTTCCTATGACCTATGAATAGTCGCAGATTATTGGCATACTGCGCGAATGTAGATATTTATTTTTTAGACGTGATACACACAGATGTTCGCACACAGATAAGACGCCGGCTACGTTTTAATTCTTAAAGGTGTTTGATATAACAAAGTTCACGTAGGGTCGAACTCTCCAAGCGTAACAAGTCCACAGCACATACATTATACAACCAACTCTCCAAGCGTAACAAGTCCACAGCACATACATTATACAATTTAGCATAACAGGAGATCAGATTAACAAAACAACATATTGAGCAATCATATATATGTGCACATACGGGGATGTTAAAAAAATTGAAGAGCACCCACTGCGTACAGTCAACAATCACATAATTGCCTGAATGTATATTTAGAGTGCCATGTAATACATGACACGTAATTATTAACAGCTGTCCTGGTGTGTAGTGGTCATTAGTACGATTTTATAGCTATGATATTTTATTTTATATCCAACATCACGGAACATTACACCTGTGCTCCTGCAAGCAAAAATAATCAAATCTCTTATTATTGTTTGCACGTATTGTATAATTTTATTTACTGAGTCAGATAGCCAAAAGCAGTGCATGGTGACTACAACCACGGCAAAGTTAAGCACAATTATTGGCAGCACTTTTGAAGACATCTAAGTCGGAATCCAGAAGACATAGATATGAACAGAGCATATAGCGTCAAACTAACCGCTGGCCATGAAGGGAGATTCCAAAAGAAGGCCGAAAGTTAGGTGGGTTGATAGGATTAAGAAGTTTGTGGGTAGAACATAGCCGCTGCAAGCACAGGGCGCCGGGTTCATTGGCGAAACGTGGGCGTAGTAAGGCGGTGGCTGCGACTGCTGCTGCTGCTGCTGCTGCTGCTGCTGCTGCTGCTGCTGCTGATGATGATGATCATGATTATAATGATGATGATCATGATCATAATGATGATGATGACGACGACTACGATGGTGATGATGATGATGATAATGATGACAATGACGACGACGATGATGATGATGACGATGATGACTACAATTAATTTAGCAAGTAGACTGAATGAGAAGTATTCCCTAGGTGCACGGACGACGAAGGAATGTACGACTGAAGTCTGTGTCTTATCGAAACGTTTGTAAGGCAGCGCCGCAGGGCGTTGCAACACTGCAGGCGTCAATGTACACAAAAATTACCGCAGAGAAAAAAATCTTTTTTTTCTTTAAGACAACAATGCGACTTGTAAAGGTGTTATTTCCTCCTCCACAGCCTGTGACTTTAAGGAAGAGGAAGCGCAAACGCCGACACATGTGCTGTCTCGAGATGTGGTGTTGCTCGTTAGCTAATTCTATAAACCTGTCCTTCACGGAAAACAAGACAAGTATACGCCAACAAGCTTTCTTGCAGTTTGAGAATCATTAAGGAGGCTCCAACTTGGAGGAGCTCCAAGCACATGCACGCGTTCGTGGTAATGCGGGCAGCGCACGCAAGAAGACAAATTAAAGAAAGCTGAGTCGTGATTGCAAACGGGGTGTTTTCCTGTGACAATTATGTCGATAATAACCTACCGCGTGCCGATTCATGCACGGTCACTTCGCTTGCGTCTTTGTTTTTATTGCGGACGCTGACAGAAAGAAAACAAAACTAAAGAGCTGAGACAACGGAACAGAGAAGTAAAAACAGTTCTGCGGGTCACGTGGTCTGGCTGATTTCTTGACGGTACTATACGGCAGTCACGGTCGTAAACTGCGAACTGTAGCGGACGTGAAACCACACGTCGAATAACGACCATGTAGCGTCCTTTAATGAGGCGGACCCGTTGGCAGTCACGCGGCCCAGTATGGCCAAGTAACGCCATCCATTTGTTCCCGTACGACGCGCGTGCCATTGTTGTGAAAGTAGAAGAAAATATGAGAGGCTCGTGTTTTGCTTCACTGCTTATAGGTGTTTCCTCTAAATACATCGCGCTGGTGACCAAGGATAATCGCCTAAATTAGACAGTGGCTTGATAATACACAACAGCACTTCGTCTAATAAAAATTTGATCCTCAAAGCAATTAGGACAAAAAGGACAGCATTTCAACGTATCGGGTATACGAGCAAGCACTAGAATATGCAGCCCCGTTTGCTGCAGATTGTTCTTTCTTATTCAGGATTATGAGCCACTGTGCATCATTTGAACCTTTCATATTGTCTCTATTTCTAACGTGTATGCGTTTAGTTCTTTCGCATGCATATGGCCTACAGCAATGTTCAGCAAAATATTGCACTTCCAATCGTGCATGAAGGCCGAGCTCATTAGAAGGATGCAAGGAAACCTGCTGCATTTCCTAAGAAATTACAAAGCAAATCGTGAGAGCAGATATCTTGTAGCATAGTACTCATCCTGTAGCCTCAAATATCAGCTGCAAAACAAGCAACGACCTCGGATACGCCGAGGGACAAAATTTACTTCCACACAACACTTGGCGTGTGAACAGTATACGTTTAAGATGGCAGTCTATCGTGATGAAGTAGAAGTGGAAGCTCCTTGTGTAGCATTGGTTTTAAAGTTTCGTAAGTATAAGACCAAGTCGCGTGTGGTAACACTACTTATACACATATCGTGTACTTAATCCGATTTATAAGAATTGCTTGAAAAACTCCAAACACGCTGCTGCAGTGCTCCGGTGTGGTGTCTGTACCAAAGTGCGCTTGCACCATCATGGCGGGCACGGTCCCCACTGTTAGAGCTGTCCAGTATTGCGAACAGCGTGTCCTTATCAGCCGTTCCAAACAGTTCCATTGCTTCAGCCATCGCGGTGTGATGTATAAACAATAACTCGCAACAAGACGTATAATATCGTCCACCACGTCACACTTCATTCGGTGCAGCTCGACATATGTGTGCATAACAGAGACCTGTGCTAGTGCTTCTGTTCAGAAACTTGACTGTACTACAGTACCAGCAGAAACTAAGAAAAAAATGCATAGCAAGCCTAAATGAAGAATATGAACCCTTTAATCGTTTAGCCATTATGAAGGTGAAGAGAGGTATAGGTCATTTGATGGTTTACAAACAAAAATGAGAGGAAAGAAATGTCGCAGCTTGACCTGACGTATGATACTGATGGATGCCAGCAAAAATTGGAAGCCAGAAATCAAAAGTGTACTTTATAACATCTCTTGAGTCAGTTAAATTTTTGCAAAGCTCCAGAAAAAAATCTTTCTTGTTGAAACCAGAAGTGTATCGACTCCGTGAAGCTTCCCACCGAGGCCCTTCACTATACTTCATCGCAAACTGTTATAGAAGCACTTACCCTGAGGTATCCTTTCTCCTGGAACCTGGCCACCATTTTCGCGACGAACGTGTTGTTCTTGAAGTTCATGTAGACGGTGCAGAAACGGCCGGTAAAGTCTCGCTCACCATACATGTTGTCTACAGTGGTAGCGAGGCACTCGTCGAAGTTGCCCAAGTCTCCAAGTGTGCCCATCAGGAGACCCGACGCCACTTTTCCCGAGGCGTCCAGCACTGCATGGGCGGAAGGTGAAGGACACAAATATAAAATGGTGCAGATTTCTTTGATATGAACTTTTGTTTCAGAAACAGGGTTGCATGGACCTTCTGTGGGACTGTGTGATAAAGTAAAATTTAGATGGCCGATGCACAGCGGGAAAAAAACTTTTATACAGGAGATATAATTGCATTGTTAAACACTTCCAGTCTTACTAGTCAACTCCTCCGTAATTCTTGAAAAGGCAGACGATTCAGTTGCTCTTTCTATATTGCCAAAAAGAGCATCCCTATAGCCCTAAGAGCACTTGAAAGCTGACTTATTGGAAGCGGTGTGCCCTATACGGGCCCCTTCCCCACAACCCAACCCAATAGAAAAGTCGTGGCATCACCAATGGTCTGTTTCTCTGTGTCTTGAACCTTGCGGTACATGAACCAGCGTTTTCCGTCCTGTTTATGAAGTTTACTTCGGGGACGAACAGCTGGACTCAATACAAAGCTCGCGCGCGCGGCTCTCAGAAGGCCAATCAGAGGGCGGCACAACTCCGAGCAAAGACACACAAGAAAGTGTCAGGGAGTGTCAGTCGAGAAGGGCACGAAGAACTGGGTCTTCTGTCTTGCGTGTGGCTCAACCTAGACGGGAAAGCTCCCTTTATATATATATATATATATATATATATGGAGGGGGGAAGGAGGAGGGGTGGGGTAGGAATAACTGTGCTCCACCACACTGGTTGCGAGGAGCCAGCCACGGAACCGGTGGCTTCGCTTCAAGGGAATTCCACCATTTTCCCTTTTGCAGTGCAATGCTTCTTACGTTGTCTTGTGGCTAATCCTTGTTTCGCTGCGTGCTGTGGGATTCCCTCAACAAAGTACGGAAGGTGATATTTTTTTCCATCAATAAATTCTTCATCTTTCGTGGCCGAGAATAATCGGCTAGATAAAATAAATGTAAAAGGATTTAAACTGTTATTCAGCAATGTGCGGGACACCTTACTTGTGTAAATTAGAAAGAGTGCGTCCACCGCGATGGAGCCGTGCTTACGGTGCTCGGCTTCCAAATTGAAAGTCGCGGTTTAGGTTCTGGCAACTGCAGTCGCAATTTTATGGAGGCAAATTTGCAGAGGCCCGATTATTGTGCGATGTGAGTGCATGTTGATAAATACATAGATGCCCAGAGCTTCCGGAGCCGTCCACTACGGCAGCTATCTATGCAATCCTAACGCATTACGATTAAATTATATAGCTTTAGTAGCCGAATTTACGACGTCATTATGAGGCATGCATTATTCACGTGGAATAAATATGGCCAACCTATAATGAGAAATAATCGAATGCAGAAAACTGACACGGCTGATGCGTGTTATCATAAAGCATATGAAAAGGGTCAACGCTGTTGGCAGTCGATACTATCTCATTGCCACGTTTTCGGCACCAGCTTTTTTTTTCAGTCTCTCTCTTCCTTCTTTCCCTGGATTATTCTCGCATTAGGCTTAGCTAAGCTACCAGTTTCGATAATCCATCCACATACATGGTCACTTGATATGGCAAAGAAACTCCATGGTTATGCTGCAACGTGTATGCCTCGCATTGCGCTGCATGTAACTGTACCGAGACAGGACACCCCGGATACGTGTGCGGCGCGCAAGAAACTGAATTTCACACGTATACTGTTACGCAAACCACGCGTACACACGCAGATTTTTCCAGATTGGCCTTGCGAGAAGTGAAAGTGCGCCGCTTGCATCTTCCTGCAACCCTCAGTGCGAGAGTGGTTACGCTGAATGGCTGCCTCAACGTCACTGTGGTTAGCTGTAGCGGATTCGTGCGTTCCCTGTTGAGTGCCTTTAAATTGGCTCAAGATCGCAGATAGGGCCACACTTCACGGTCGCGCTCGCTAGAGCGGAAACACCGTAAGGACGCTACTTGTGAAAGTAGCGACATCGCCGTAAGAAGGCTGATGGATTTTATCAGCACTTGATGTCCCGTGCACACGTGCACACACACGCCTGTTTTTCCAGGAAAGTCCTGCGTGGCCTAAATAAAAGATTAGGCGTCCGTTCCCACGACCACATATCAAGTATAAAAGACAAAAAAATAAATAAATATTTATAAGTTTATAATTTATATATCAGTGCAATTAAGAAATAAGAGATTCCGCAGTGCTGTAGATATTATCATTCTCGTGAATTTGTCGCGTTTACTGGCTTCGCTGGTTGCCAGTCCTTTCCTCGTTTCACTGTTTTCGTTTCACCTTAAGCGAAAAAAACAATTGGGCCAAAAAAAAAAAGACCACGTGTTTGAGGCTCTTATATTGTCGGGATCTCAAATGATATCGTCGTGGGCCTTAGCTGTTGGGGGCTTTTTTTCCCTTTTTATATGCAACTTGTACTTTCCATTTTTTCTGATGTTCATATTAACGCTTTAAAGCATAACGTAAATGTTATCGAATAGACAAACGTTACGACTGTCTTTTTAGAGCGCACACTCTACGCTGTTTCTGATTGCACTCAAGTCAGTGACACTGTTATTTCAGAATTTGTTGTGGTAATGTTATTGTCAATATATCGGTTTTATTGGTTTTTTAATGAATACAACAAACTTTGTGGCGCTGCCAAAAAAGTAAAAGAAAAATGAAGCTAGCAATAGGGATCAATTTGTTTGAGGAATGACGAACTTTCATGTTAGCGTGAAAGCAAAACGGCTCGCAAATTTCTTGGCTCCGTAAGCCGCATTGATCACCATTTATAATACGCTCTGTTAAGTTAGAGTTGTGGATGATCGTTTCATTCTGAGAGCAGTAATGTCCCAATTTCTATTCGATCAACAAAAATCAGGTCTAAAGCTCAATAATCAACTTCCTGTCTGAATGTGCAGCTGCCACACAGAATCAAAACAAACTGCTAATATAATAATTCAGCCAGCCGTAGCAGTGAGTGTAGTCAAAGTTAGCATATGAACGATATCATATATTCCACGAATAAGTACGCCTATAGAAGGAATGTACAACTGTCACAATTCAGCGACATGTAAAAAAATCTGTGTCTTCTGTTGCTGCAGATCTATGGGATAAACAAATGGCCACTGTTTAAAAACTACTTGCGCCACCTGACAGCACTGAATGCAACGTCATACCGTGTATACATACAGCGAATCGACTCAACCATATTTAGTGAAAAGCTTCACTTTAACAAATCAACAAACCCCAGAGGTGCTACCTTACACGACTATTGTACCATTATTTTTTATATCTGTTGTCACGAAAGGAGAGAGGCTCATTCTATGCGAGTATATAGGAACTGCTCGAACTCATTGCATACTTCACCACCTGACAAATGATGCAAACGCTTTCAGTGGTTCACTGTTTAAGTGGTGGTATTCCGACATGGTGCTTCTATATGTAGACAGAATTTTACAGCATGGAGTTGGAAACTGAAGAATAAGTACTCTGACCTGCATACAGTACTTCGACTGTATGCAGGTCAGATCTGCTAAGAAATTAGAGTCTCTCCCGTGCGTTCTTCACAGAACCAAAATAAAGTTTTTATCATCATCATGGCGCCGGTAGCATGGCCCACACGAACGCTGTTTCTAGGAAGATGCCTTCCGAATATTACAGGGCCCGGCGCAAAGCTCAGGCTGTAGCTCTCATAAAAGCCTTCGCCCACGCACCTGGAGCCACATTTGTTGGCGCAGATCATTATTCTCATGGCACACTTTTTGCGACTGTTACCCCTTGCAATGGAGTACTTCACTACGCAACCAGCGTCTCTACTGCCATTGCCGAGATGTCTGAAGAAGTGGCCATTCCCCTTTCCACTCTAGGCACCACATGTCACACAATAATGTGTGACTCTAGCTCTGCGATCACTAACGCAAAGGCCGTATCTCCCCTCAACCGCTTCGCATCCTCTGTCAGGCACCACACTCTAAACAGCATGATCTCCCTGACATGGATTTCCGCCCACGCAGGCCCAGTCCATTCCCCCTTCCTCAACCTGATTAAGGTCACTCACTCCATTGCGCGAGGCCTCGTCAACCGCGCAACTGGAGACGAGTTGGACACTAGGGATAGTCTAAATACAGTGATATCGTGCAGTCCATTTACCTCGAACACCGAGCCTTCTCCTCGCCTTACTCCAAGCTCTGCCGGGCGCACGCCACCACTCTGCATCTACTGCAAACCAAGACGTAACCCTCACCTGCCGGCCTCCACCTCATATTCCCGGACGTTTACACTACTCCCAAATGCCGGTGCTGTGGCAATCACCCGGCTACGCTTCCGCATATGCTGTGGGAGTGCCTGGCACAGTACCCACACACTAACACCACGACCCTACCGTCGAGGCTGCGCGAGCAGGAGGAGGAGAAACGTTTTACTTAAACAGAGGAGTGAGGCTCTGCATCCGGATCACCGCCTTCGCTGTACAAGCACGGGCGACCGAGCATGTCCGTAAGGCGGCGTCGAAGCAAGCCCATGACTGCCCCTCGTGGGAGGCCACTCGCGGCCACCTAAACTTGCTGTTTTTTTTTAAGCAAGTTCATTCCTCCCCATCATTATAATCACCCCATGGCAACAATCTGTCTTTTCTAGAATATCTGTATAACGGTGTAACATGGGATCTTTCTCTGATATATGCACTGATTGTTCTGATAATGCCCAAAACTTGATGCGCATTTATGAGAGGTCACTACATCACCCTTTCTGTCTCCTTAAAGTTATGATGGAACGAAAGTGTGAGAAATGGAAACAATATTTATAAGGGAAGCTTATGGAAGTGATTTATTTGTGAATTTCAGGTGCTACGTCCCATAGCCGTAATCTGACAACGCAGGGGGTAGGGGTGGGAATATTTGTCATAGATAAGCTCTTATAAATTATGACATACAGTTTTGAACGCCGTCCCAAAGCTTAGTATAGACACGTCTTTACATTCTGTCTCTATAAGTCTATGACCACTGCTCGTAGATATCGAGACACCAAATTTCTTGACAGCAATAGAACGCCAATATATATATATATATATATATATATACACGGGAAAGAAGCGTATACCTAAGGGCTCGTTTTTGCGTGTTTTGACACAATAATAATGAGATCTAACAGACAATACTGCCAGGGAATGTATAGGGAAAGTTATTAGAACCAATTTAAAGTAAATAAGAAGAAAAAAAAGTGGGTAAAAAAATAACTTGCCGTGAGCAGGAATTGAACCTACGACCTCCGACATATATATATATATATATATATATATATATATATATATATATGTGTGTGTGTGTGTGTGTGTGTGTCTGTGTGTGTGTGTGTGTGTGTGTGTGTGACAGTTTGTGTGTGAAGAACTAACTTTTTAGAAAATTGAGTTTCGGTTTCCTTCGCCAAGCTGGCCACATCGCTCCTCAGTGTATACCAGGGCCCGTCGTGACCTTTCATAATTTTCGGTCACAGCCATAAAACTCTCACTTTACCTCCCCGAGCCTTTTTGATGATTATAACAATCGTAGCTTTGTCATACGGTGGATTATTATGAAAGGATGTCATGATTTTTTGCTAATTTATGTGCTAAATGTTAAGCGTGTAGTCTGGCAGCTGTTAATCACGTATTGACATGACACATCAACCGTACCCTAGATTGATACAAATGTGGGATTTAACGTCCCAAACCTAAATATGATTATGAGAGGCGCCGCAGTGGAGAGCTCCGGAAATTTCGATTGCCTGGTGTTTTTTAACGCGCATCCAAATCTTAGCACATGTGCCTACAGCATTTTCGCCTCCATCAAAAATGCAGCCGCTGCAGCCTGGATTCGATCTCGCGACCTGCGGGTCAGCGACCCAGTACCTTAGCCACTAGATCACCGCGGCAGAGCTCATACACTAGATACGTTGCATAGTAGCCTGGCTTCGAGTGTGCGCATTCAGAGAACTGGCACTGTATCTATTGAGCACAACCCCGCCCTTCAAGGGTAATTCTTTCTTGGCTTGCTATTTCAACCTTATATAAACGCATTCACCTTTTATTTGCCTCCTAGCGTGGGAAAAGAACGGAATCTCTTGAACATATCATAATCCACTCGAGGCGTTCATTTTCAAACACGATTACGAACATTCTGACCCGACGTTCGTGACACTTTACTTGCTTTCGTTTCTTATCTCCTTCAGCAGGAATGCCTTACGACCCATGTGGGAGTACCTTTCCATCGTCCTGCAATAAACCTCAGCATTTATGAAGTGTATAAGGGATCGTGTCGATATTCTTACGCGTCTGTTTATAACCACCGATTTCAACACGCTCCTTCCTCCCTTCGTCCTCCGCTTCTGGATATGTCCCCATTCCTGAGAATTAGATTGCTCAAACTTCCCTCTCACTCTCTTCAACTTTATTTATTCAACTATTTATTTTTGGTTTGCTTTTCAACTTTCGGGCGATATCTGCTTCCGTGGAGCGAGATAACTTTGGACCATAGTTTCGTTCACACCCACGATGCTCCTTATAATCATCAGTAGCGGAACACTTCCGACGGCCTCGTCGCAATTACCACCCGCGCGTTGCAACCGCGCGCACCGCTATAGAAACAAGGGCACCCGATAAGATGTCGCAGCGGGACATGCCTCCTTCGAGGCAGCACTCTGCACCATATTTTGTCGGCTGTAAACGCGTTACAATCGCCTCGGGGAAGTCTTCGATCACGTGATAGTCTCGAAGACGCTCTGCCCGGAAGGACGACAGGTGTGTAAAGTGTATACATCGGACGCAGTCCACGCATGGAGAGGGTCCGTGTGGCGCTGGTTCTCTGCGCCAACGAGAAGTGGGCTATTTTCGAGGCCTGATGTCGTCCTTCGGAGCGTTTCGCACCGCCGAGTGGAGGCCGCCGCTCGGCTGCTCTGATGGTGCATAATGAACTTCACGTGCCGGTGCCTTCGGGTGCCTCTTGGTGCTGCTCTTATTCACCAGTCCTCTTTCTTTTCCTCTTCCGACTCAGATCATCACGTGCGCCCGCGTGTGCTCGCTTTTGGAAGAGCGCGGCTTGTCAGTATACCGCTGATATTTTGTTTTCTTGTGGGATTTAAAGCATTGCACTGACTCAGTGTCACTTCCTAGACGGTTTGTTGGAAGCGCCATGGTGGGTGCTGTATGCGCGCGCAGTGAAATACTGTTAATGGGTTTGGTCACGACAGGCTCTATTTGAATCTTTCTAAGGGCGTCATGCTTTTTCGTTTTTATCTGTGACGCCATGACGCAGTTTATACAAGGAAGCTGCGTTTGATTCTTGGAAACACACTCGCCGTCACTGAAGTTCTTTTCGCTTAGGAAGTCTATCCTTTCTGAAGGTGCTTGTTTTTTCAAAAATTTTAGCTATTTCTCTTTTGCAATAGTCCTTGGTATAGCAATGCCTTAAACACATCTCTGATATATATGTGGGGTTCAACATCCTCAAACCACCATATGGATATGAGAGACGCCGTAGTGGAGGGCTCCGGAAATTTCGACGACCTGGGGTTTTTTAACGTGCACCCAAATCTGAGCACACGGGCCTACAGCATTTCCGCTTCCATCGGAAACGCAGCCGCCGCAGCCGGGATTCAATCCCGCGACCTGCGGGTCAGCAGCCTATTACCTTAGCCACAAGACCACCGCGTCGGGGCTTAAACACAACTCTGGCATGGGTGCTTTCGCGCAGCGCATCACCGGGAGTAATGACCATGGTAACTTCGCCAAACACCTTGCACCCTCCTTTTGCTTCGGGTTCGTGGATGAAACAGCAATATATAGGACAAGCTTCTTACGCTAGTTCAACTGGTCACTTTCATGACCTATACCTTTAAGTGATCTCTGAAAAAAGTACTGCTTTCACAGAGTTCATACAGCCAATCAAGTTAATCATTACGCAAAGGCTTCTGATCGCGCACATGCCTTGTCATATTGAAGTTAAGACTTGCGTGTAATGCACACACAGTAGTCACAAAGAGTATACTTTATTGTGACAATAAATTATAAAAAATTATTGTTTATTTCGCAAAGACAGCATGTGTAGGTTACACTGGACCACAGTTTCACTTCAATATCTTTTCATAGAGTGGCAGATGTTCCCGTGTAAAACGATACGGGGCAATGAATTGCTAAGATAGTTTGGGAAAATAGTTACATTAGGAGGCAAATGTGAGCTTGTCTGTGTTTCTTTTATTCTCTGTGTGTGTTTTTTGTATCTGTGCATTTGATTTACTGAGATCAAGGTGTTCGCGTTTTTTTTCTCCCTCCTTCATTATTCTATGAAAGACAGCAGGCTTCAGAAATTCTTTGAGTATGAACTCATGTATAGTGCAACGGTGTCTCTTTTTTTTCGAGTTTTCAGATATGAAGCATTTCTTAGAGACGTAAACTCACTTTGTACGTATCTATCTATCTATCTATCTATCTATCTATCTATCTATCTATCTATCTATCTATCTATCTATCTATCTATCTATCTATCTATCTATCTATCTATCTATCTATCTATCTTATGACCACCTCTTTAGGCCCTTATGACCGCCTCTTTAGGCCCTTATGACAGCCTCTTTAACTTATGCAAACCAAAATTGGCAGTGGCCGCACTTTCGGTGGAGTTGAAAATGCTTGGGGCCCATGTGCTCATATTTGAGTGCACGATAAAAAACCCCAGGTGGTCAAAATTTCCAGAACCGAAAACACCGAAATTTCCGGAACCCCGAAATTTCAGTGTCTCTCATAATCATATGGTAGTTTCAGGGTGTTAAACCAAAACAACACAATTTATATCTACCCGCGAACGGTGACAACAGTCATTGGCCATTTAAATGTGAGAGCGTTAAGAAAAACAGGTTTCGGCAGCGTTCACCCCCCGAATGTAAAGAACAAAAATTGGGATTCCAGATCGAGCCCAATCATTCAGCATGGCAGTCCACTATTCTGCCACACAGCAATGCCAGGTCTGTAAACTACTCTGAAAAAAAAGCAATGCAGGCGTAATGTCCCTACAACGTCACTTCTGGTTGCAGTGTGGGATATATGATAATATAAAAAAGCAGTAAGCTTTGCATGTGCACCTCTATCATACGCACAGGTGTCATATCAGGTTGACGTCGCTAGTGGTGCCTGTTTTGACGTGGATTTTAATGTAGCAAAATAAATATTATGGTCTGGTACAACTTTAGAAGGCAGCGAAATTTTTCCCCTCAAAGGCAGATGATCATGAGCCTCTATCAATAGGCGCGGACTTCAGGTTAACTCATGAGCCGGACAGCCAGGGCCCTGCCGACTGATATTATGCTGCCTTCGTTGTTCCCAGCTCAGCGCGCAAACGACTGATCATTGGCAGCAGTATGATAAGATAGCTGACTATCTAGCTTCCCGAATGAGCGTTTCGAGCTCGGCAACGATAATCAGGAAACAATAGTGTTTCCAATAAGATATGTCGATGATTGATTGATTTGTAGGGTTTAACGTCCCAAAACCACCATATGATTATGAGAGACGCCGTAGTGGAGGGCTCAGGAAATCCATTAAGATATGTCATCATTGAATATCGGCATATGCCATCCGGCATGTGCTGTATCAAATCCATAATTACAGTTTTATCAAAACCCTCGTAACGATACGCATCTTATTTATACCGACAAATAAGCGTTTTAGAATCAGTCACAATTTTTGAGTGGGAATACTTCTTTAGTCGCGGAGTGAATTAGCTGCTGCGCTTTGGTCATCTGGGCGGGACCTCTCTTGTCTTCCGACTATACATTTTTATTGCACTGAATTAGCATGCTATATTCAAGTGATGCTCGACCCCGGAGGATTACTCTCACAAAATTTACTCATATAATATTCATATCATCGCACAGTAAAGTGCATTTAGTTTCGATAATACTGATGTCTATGCAGTACTTGTGTGCAGACGTTATGTCAAATCATTGGTAACCTTTTAAACGCCAATGTAAACAACAAAAATATTATCTAGGTTTAACGTCGCAAAACCACAATATGACTATGAAAGATGCCGTAGTGGAGGGCTCCGGAAATGTTGACCCCGTGTTTTTTTTTTTTTTACCGTGCACTGAAATCTGAGCACACGGGCCTACAGCATTAATCGCCTCCATGGAAAATGTAGCGGCCGCCGCGGGGATTCGATCCTGCGATCTTCGGGTTAGCAGCCAAGTACCTTAGCCAGTAGACCACCGCTGCGGGACAAGGGTGGCTGATAAGTTGGGCCAATAATTTTAGGCCTCTGAAGGCAGGCCTGCTCTTTTTCAACGTTATTTCGTCGTAATTGCGCTGGTCCAATAAATCAAACGTAGGCAACGCAATTCAACAAACACATATTTGAAAACGAGTCGTTGATTGACGTATCAGTTCTAGCCCTCCTGAGATGAGACAATGCTTGAGGCATGTGTTTGACATTACGATGTTGTTCTGTTAATACCAGTCACATGAACAGCGTCACAGCGGCTATTATCACATTTTTATTGTGTCGCTAGTTAAATAAGGTTTCGGGCAATTGTAAGCTCAACATGTCACCTATTTGGCATTCCTCCGCTCTTTGGAAAAGAGCAGCGGGGTTCAGGAAACCTGAACCAGATATTTTTTTTTCCAGCTTCTACTTTGCCCATTGTTATTTTTAAAATTGAATGGACACCTTGCATTCCACGTGACTGCAGTTCTCTTAGCTCTTGTTTTAGCAACACATTCAGGCCGACTCCGTTTCAAGGGAGCTATAAATAAGCTGCCTGTTTAAAAGCATACGAAATGCAGTATTGTTTTGTGAGACAACCACGGAACTATTCGAATCGTTTTCGCCACCATCATTGTACTTTATTCTTACTTCAAGAACAAGGCCTTTCCCAAATATTTCCAGTTCTTGCGATGCTGTGCACGCTGCTTTCCTTTACTACCTGTGAAATTCTTCGCCCCATCTATCTTCCGTTCTCAAGTGCTTTTCCAGTCACTTGGTATACAATTCGTCATCTTCACCTGCCACCATTTGTCAATCCTGCTCATAACGTAGCCCGCCGATGTCACTTTTTTTCGGTTAACGTCAGCAATAATGGCTACCACTGTCTTTTTTTTTATCCACTCTGCAGTCTTTCGGCCTCTTAATCCTTCGCTTATACAGCAAAAATGTCAATAAATTGGCTTTCCTGGGATCAGTAAACATTCAGAATGAACCTGATATCGTGCCAATAAAATTCCCAAGAAAATAAATAAACAAAACAAATGTCTATTACGTCAATTTCTTTTCATGTTTTTGGCAATTACACAAAATATATTCTTGTCTAGAATACCATCCGTGTAAAAGCCAGCTGGCATTCTCGTTATCCTGCGACATCATTTTCAATGCGACCATGGCACTGAACCTCCGTGTTAATTTATACCGAAGCGAGCTCTCCCCTTCCTTATTGCGTACGGCCACCGCCACCATCATGCGCAAAGTATAAATCCTTTACAGGCAGAATTGTTGGCATTTATTATTTCGCGCATCCCGATGTAGCAAACGAATTTTATGCCATCATGCCAACCACGTTCGTTTGCGGTCCTTAACTTCTTCTAAATTCCCTGTTATCCTTCAAATTTAGGCCCTGTTAGTACTGGCAATATTCAATGATTCCAATTCAACACTTCGTCATTTCTTTTCTTCGCTTCCGTCTCTTCTTTGCTCTATCTCTCCTCCATCTTCCTTTCCTCGGCCTCTTCCCTCTTCTCGAAAGAGTGAGCAGGGGTTGGGCTTCTGCAGGTGGCAGTCACCAGCTTGCTCTCTCCCTTTTTTCTCTGTCCTTGTGTATCCGCATACTCTAATCAAAGAAATAAATAAATAGAGAAGAAGTTAGGATTCAGTGCATGTTCGAAGCATTGTTTTGAGTTATGGCCTGATACAGCTGGCAAATGGGAAGCGATAAATTGGAAGAAAAACGTTTCGAAATCCGTTAAGTAGCTATGAAAACATATATCTTGGTTCCGTAATCTCATGCGTATAAGCGGACATACTTAGAACATCGATTTCCATATTACGTGATCATTTGACATCGCTCTTGAGAGTTCTACAAAAGTCCTATTCGGATGCAGGTAAATGGCATACTTCAGAGCGGATGAGAAATTGCTTGACAGAGTGTCGTTGGAGTCAATGTTTGGACAAAGCTTGCCTTGATTAAGGCAGTAATTGCTAGGCAGTTGCTACCCTGACGAAGACAATCCCTCTTGCCGAGAAGTTGGCTGCAGCGGCAATCTCTCTTCAACTATTTCTCATGAGTTCAGTACTCCATCTTTCCTCATGGGTCTTGCTCACATTTTAAAGTTATGCTTTGTAACTATACACGAAATTATTCCGCTTTATATAAAACATTCTTCGCTATTTACAAAACTACATGATAGCTTTTTGGTTCCTCGTTATTACATGGTGGACTTGACAGTATCCTTTTTTTATTATTGTTACAGCTTTTTACCGTTTTTGTAGAAAAAGTGATAGCCATAATGAGAGAAAAGCCTTCTTCATAGTGTCACTAGTCTTTAACATTTTTTAATGTGAGAAGTGTAGTGAAACTCGATGCCCTGGTGAACTTTAAAAATGACTTCACTGTTTCCATACATTTAGATAGGACCACATAAACATGAGGTCCGTCTGCGCGGGTTACTGTGGTAAGATCACGTCCCGTGCATGTCTGACCACAGATACTGCTCGCATCTAAAACAGTCAGCTTCTCACGCCTTTTATTCGCAACTGCTGCCTTCCCCTGTAATATGTCTGCTTTAACGACCGTAGCAGTTGTCAAAGAAGCTAAGGGCTGGAATGTCGAGGAGTTTGTGCTGTCAAAAAGGGAAGAAAAAGTTAAAGGAGATACCAAGCCAACTTGAATGCTTCAGAGTTAATTGTGAATTATGCTTTGCAAATATTATGTAGATGATATTATGTACCATTCCCCACCCTGATCGTTTATGACCGACCTTTGAAGCGGAAAACAGCGCGAGCGTGAAATGATAAACACTGGATGCTCAGATTGCCACCTGATTTATATTCGGCATCGTGAATATTTTGGCAAGAGGGGTAGGTGCAAAAGTACCCCTTCGGCACCTCTCCCTGCCAACGCCACGTCATTGAGCCACTATTACTAGTTAGCTCAGGTTATAATGTTCATGCAGTTCAATGCTTAGAGCTCTCAATCGAAAGACACAACAGTTATGAATGATGTCACTTGCATTGCACCGGGAACAACATACCTCTACAATTCTAGTGTAACGAAACATGCGCAGCACCTCACCCGTTTCGCGTTTTTACGGCCCACATGAACACGCGATAGTATAACTCCTAACTTGGGAACTCGGAAAAAGGCTACCACGCTAAACAAGATCCCCACAACACACCCTACCACGGTTTCAGTGTAGCTATACACTGCTTATCCACGGGGTAAAACGCAGCACGACATGTTCATTGTAAGAGAGAACTTCAATCATTAGAATCTAATGCAGCCTATGATAATCGTCAAGTGAGCATTGAGTCTGACAGTACCAGAGTTCTTCAATACTTTTACTGGTCGTGAAGCTTCACCGTTATTCTATGGGAGAGCTTTGTGCACTGCGAGCGCCGGCCGCGTGGTGGCGCTGCATCACTGCGCGGGCATAAAGGTAACAAGGTAGTTATAAAGTGGGAAAAACATGTATCCAAGCCTGCAGAGGTAAAACGGGGGCTTAGGCAGGGGCGCCCCCTGTCACCCTTATTATTCATGATGTACCTACGAGGATTAGAGGCAAAATTAGAGGGAAGTGGACTGGGCTTCAACCTCTCTTTAGTCAAACAAGGAAAACTTATTGATCAGGCACTACCAGCATTAATGTTTACAGATGATATAGTGCTAATGGCCAACAACAAGGAAGATTTGCAGAGATTGTTGGTCATCTGCGGTAATGAGGGAGATAGGTTAGATTTTAGATTCAGTAAGGAAAAATCAGCAGTCATGATTTTCAATGACAACGAAGGTAGTGAGCTTAGAATACAAGAAGTCACGCTAGAGATTACAGATAAATACAAATATCTGGGCGTATGGATAAGCAATGGGACCGAGTATCTGAGGAAACACGAAATATACGTGACGACTAAAGGTAACAGGAATGCAGCAGTCATGAAAAATAGGGCACAGTGGAATTACAATAGGTATGATGTTGTGAGAGGAATATGGACAGGGGTCATGGTTTCTGGGCTGACGTTCGGCAATGCGGTCTTGTGCATGAGATCAGAAGTTCAAGCAAGATTAGAAATTAAGCAACGTGGAATAGGTAGGCTTGCTTCAGGAGCTCACGGGAATACATCAAATAAGGGAGCACAAGGTGATATGATGTGGACATCATTTGAGGGCAGGGAAGCTAGCAGCAAGATAAAATTTGAGAAGCGATTGAGAGAAATTGGGGAGGAGCGTTGGACTAGGAAGGTTTTTAGCTACTTGTACATGAAGAATGTCGATACAAAATGGAGGAAGCGAACCAGGAAATCGACTGGTAAATACTTAGAAAACAGCAAGTGGCCAAACCAAAAAGAACTTTTGGTTAAGAAGAAAGTGAAGTAAATGGAGACTGACATGTGGAGAATGGGCATGATTAAGAAGACAGCACTAAAGATCTATCGAACTTTTAAGCAGGAAATTGCCAAGGAAAGGATCTATGATAATACTCGGGGTAGTTCTCTACTGTTTGAGGCCAGGACGGGAGTACTGCGAACCAAGACATATTGGGCCAAATACGAAGGGGTAGACACAGTATGCAGTGCGTGTGGAGAGGAAGAAGAAACTGCCAAACACTTGATAATGTTCTGTAAAGGGCTTCACCCTATAGTGCAGGATGATGGCGAAGGGTTTTTCAAAGCACTGGGGTTTAGGGACCGGTAGGGCAAAATAGACTTTAAGTGGGTAGACTTAACTAGAAGGAGGTTATCTGATTGGTGGCTAAAGTCAAGACACGAGTGAAAAATAAACTCTTCACTGCAAAGTACGAATCCTCAAACTCACTTTTTAAAGAAGAAAAAAAAACAAATCTAGTTTTTGGTTCATTAAGTATTACGGCTTGGTGGCGCTAGCCACCACCCGATCTAAAGGGTACAGCCATATCCATCCATCCATCCATCCATCCATCCATCCATCCATCCATCCATCCATCCATCCATCCATCCATCCATCAGGCAGACCGGAGAAAAGCTGGCTGCTGTTGCCGCTATGGGGTCAATTCAAATTATTGTAACGTGTCCTCTCAGTGTTCCCCGTATGACTACTATTGTGCCTAGTTTGCTGTGCCTGAATATTGGGAAGGATGTCGTGTACTTGCTGTGTACCTGGTTATCGATCCGGTTACAAAACATATGACGAAAAAGTCTCTATGTTCTTGCTGCCTACAGACAGTGAACAGCGGGAAAATTGTAAGTCTGCAATGCAGCGACAAGATACTGGTGGCTTCACATTTGTTTCCCCTGATGTGCGCGTGGGAGAAAAACTCTTCGATGAGAGTGACAACGTTCGCATGCACCAGTGGCTAATCGGAGGTGTTGTTGTGAAGTCACTGCGACGTTTCGAAACTTTTGCCGACGCTGTGCCGAGGATTTCCACGGGCTCATGGCGTATTTGTATAGTCTCAAAGATGCTGAGCTCGCACGCCTACCAAGCGTCAATTGGAAGCATCAGCTCAGCTGGATACTGTGACTGAATCGACACTGCATGAGCGCTTTTGACATACCTGCATTGGATAATGACGCGCATTTAGTGAAGGCGAGCACACCGGCCGCCTCTTCTTAGTTTCATGCCAGTTGGTGATACAGAAGTACGGTGAGCGAAATGTTCACCCTTTTTTGTTTATACAAGCACTAAGAAGACCAAAAGTGTAGAGGTGATATTCCAAACATGCAGCTCCTCACAGCTTCCAAAATTCAAAGCACACACCCGTTGCAGGGAACAGAGACTTCAGCGCTACCAATAGAAGTTGTCTAGGGTGACGGTGCAAAACAAGTTACACCAAAATGCTGTACAAAACTCGCGCAAGTTGCAAAAGCGTAAAAAGTCAAGTTTCAGTATCAATGCTGCATGAGCACAAGAAGATAAGTTTTTGCGTCACACGTTGACACCACCGGCGTAGGACGCAGTCTGTCAACTTTCACGTTTTAGGAGGCTTGTAAGGCTTTCACCATAACAGTGAAAACAATAAAAAAAGAAGCGCGAAAACACAACATAGGCAAGCTACACAGCAGAGCAAAGAATTGGGAAACTACATTGCATCTTGCATCGCCAATTGAACTTGGAACGTGCTACGACACCGTAGTGATAAATCAACGCGAAACAAAATACAAAAACAAGGCAAACGTCATATGAAGTAGTGTTTGATCCTCGTCACTTGCTAAATAAAAGGACTGATTCATTCAAAGTGTCTGTGTAAATACAAGACTTTATATATATATATATATATATATATATATATATATATATATATATATATATATATATATATATATAGAGAGAGAGAGAGAGAGAGAGAGAGAGAGAGAGAGAGAGCTAAGATTTTGAAAGTGAAAGGCAGTTCGGAGGCGAATTCAACCAAGCGCATGGTACTAGAACTAGCCTCTAGGTACTCAGGGTATTTTTTATTTCTCCCCATACTAATTATTATTATATAATATTTACCAAATTTTTCAATTATGGGCTGGATTGAATGATTGATATGCTGGGTTTAACGTCCCAAAACCACCAAATGATTATTAGAGACGCCGTAGTGGAGGGCTCCGGAAATTTCGACCACCTGGGGTTCTTTAACGTGCACCCGAATCTGAGCACACGGGGCTACAACATTTCCACTTCCATAGGAAATGCAGCCGCCACAGCCAGGATTCGATACCGCGACGTGCGGGTCAAAATATGGGCTGGAAACCCAAAATATAAACACTGAGATGTAGAGCGCTTTCAGAAACCACTGCCAAAATTATTTCCTGTACGATACCTCTACCGTTGTTATTTTTTCCGCGTTGTAAAGAAAGCCTATAGCAGCACTATAGCAGTGTGCTTGCAGTCCGTCACATGGTTTCTTTTCACATTTCACGGGCTTTCATTACAACGAGCAAAAATAACAGCGCGAGACGTATGATGCAGGAAACAATTTAATCGGTGGTTTCTGAAAGTGCTCTACCCCTCAGTGTTCATATTTTGGTTTTCCAGTCCATAAATATAAATTAGGTAATTAAGAAATAATAAATAAGTAGCATGGGGAGAAATAAAAATAACCTGAGTACCTACAGGCTAGTGTCAGTAGTATGCGGTTGGTTTATCCAATGGGCCAAACGTACTTGGGAAAGGAAGAAACACAACTTAGCGGTTGTCTTAATTTTATTACGAAAGGTTTGAACTGGTGGATGACTGAGTTGTTCGCGAACCCTGACGAAGAGTGGTCCACCGGTCAAAACCGTTGGAAATAAAAATAAGACAACCGCTAAGTTGTGTTTCTTCTCTTCTTTTATATATATATATATATATATATATATATATATATATATATATATATATATATATATATAAGGGAAAAAGAGGTGTATACCTAAGCGCTCGATAGATATGTATGATATGTGGGGTTTAACGTCCCAAAACCACTATATGATTATGAGAGACGCCGTAGTGGAGGGCTCCGGAAATTTCGACCACCTGGGGTTCTTTAACGTGCACCCAAATCTGAGCACACGGGCCTACAACATTTCCGCCTCCATCGGAAATGCAGCCGCCGCAGCCGGGATTCGAACCCGCGCCCTGCGGGTCAGCAGCCGAGTACCTTAGCCACTATACCACCGCGGCGGAGCAACCTAAGCGCTCGTCTTTCCGTGTTTTGACACAATATAAATGAGATCTAACAGACAATAATGCGAAGGAGTGCATAGGAGAAGTTATTAGAACAAATGTAATGTAAATAAGAAGAAAAAAAGTGGGTGAAAGAATAACCAGCCGTGAGCAATATATATATATATATATATATATATATATATATATATATATATATATATATATATATATATATATATATATATATATATATTTGCATGAAAACACTAAGTGTTTCTATAGCCTGAAAACTTAGATATGCACTGCAAAATGTTGCAGGAACTGCCCTTCCGCGACAAATTAAGAACCACCAGAATTGTGAGGACATTCTTGATAGATTACAAAAGTTTTCACTATAATAACGTCTTCACGAAAAAAACGCATGCTTTTATAGCGGTAGCATATCTTACAGCAGAATCAGCATGCTGTCGAATCTCTAGCCTCAGGGCCTCATTCGACGCTGAATTTCACTGTATTAAAGCATTCTCAAATTTTCTTGAAGCTAACAGCACTCTGAAGACGTACTGAACCTCCACGGCTACCTTTGATAACGTTTCATAGCTCCATCGCGTGCCGTACAATTGCAGCGCCACGGCCACTTCAATGCTTCTTCGCCGTGGGCGAGGGAACCCATAGCAGTTGCTCTTATTCCCATATCAAACTTTCGACGAAGCTTCAAGACCAGTAACAGTATTGAATCACTCTCACAGTGCCTTCAGCGCCCTGTATTAGTGAATGTACAAGCAAGATGTTTGCACCACCACCACCTCCCTAAAAAAAAGAAAACTATCGTGGTTTCTTTTCTGAACAAACAGTCTGTTTGCGTATTCTTCAACGCCTAAGCTGCCAACGCTTTGCCTCTCGAGACCATGGCAATCCTGGCCTTCCTTCCAGATACTGACCTAAATAGGGCGCTGTAAATATAGCTTTGCGTGTTCCCATTCGTTAATGTTTACTGTGCGTGTGTCCTTGGGGTGCGCATGGGTGCCAGAGTGCGTAGCCTGTGCCCATTACTTCCGTAAAACGTTTCATTTGAAGAAGTTTGATAGGCGTTTGCCACGCCATCTCACCATCGGTTAAAAACATTCAGCCTTCAAATACAAAAAGCGTTCAGACAATTTTTCGCACAAATATATTTCCTCTTTCTTTCTTTCTTTCTTTCTTTTTTTCTTTCTTTCTTTCCTCTTTCCTTCTGTCTTTTTTCTTTTTTTTTCTTTTTCTCTCTTTTTTGCGTTTTGGCAAGCGTATTTGTAAAATCATAACAGTCTGCTACATGGTTCTGTGACTACATAGTACTGCAACGTCGGAGCGCATTGTTATGCCAGCGAGTCCGCAGCAAACGTCCGTGCCTCTGAAAAAGGCAATCTGTGTCAAGGCCAGCCCGCCTGACGCGAACAACTCAACGGCGTCAACAGGCGACGGCGCCTTTCTGGCGTGCACGTGCAGTGAGTCACCCCAGCAAGCGAGCCCGTCTAGTAAACAACTGGCGTCTTCCTGTCTGGCGGCTGACGCAATGCCTAGCGACGTCACTCGTCCTTGGGTGCAGCCACCTGCAGCGCAGCCTCTTCAGATTCGATGAGAAAGAATGACGCGGCCCAGCGACGACCCTCCCCCCCCCCATTGGAGGAGTCTGACCTCACGACCAGCGGCACTTCTGGTTGGACATTTGGGTTGGACCCGGTGCATATAAAAGAAGCCCTGCGGCGCGTCGCGAGCAGCAGACGTGTTGGAGAGCAGACTTGTGTGTCGCAGCAGTCCTATTTGAGAGCAGACCTATGTGTTAGAGAGGAGAGCTCAGCTCTTCGAGTCTCTGTCGGCCCCAGTGCCGAATTTGTAACGCCTGTGTATATATGCTCTACATAAACCTTGTTTAACTCACCGTCGTCTCGTCCGCTCATCTATCAGCTCTGCGCAGAAGCAGTCGCGAGCTGAGAAACCTACGCTACCAAACGGCTGGTGACCTTCCCTGCGGAGTTCGAAGCAGTGGCGCCTTCGGGGCCGTGTTGGCGTCGCCGTCTTTCGCAACAGTGGTTGCAGCGGTGAAATTTCGAGGCGCCCTTCGTAACGTCATTGGAGGCGCGCTTCACAACAGTGGTTGCAGCGGTGAGATTTCGAGGCACCCTTCGTAACGT
The DNA here is from genome assembly GCA_013436015.1 of Rhipicephalus annulatus. Classification (NCBI taxonomy): domain Eukaryota; kingdom Metazoa; phylum Arthropoda; class Arachnida; order Ixodida; family Ixodidae; genus Rhipicephalus; species Rhipicephalus annulatus. The sequence continues at coordinate 416,221 of WOVY01000222.1, read as the reverse complement.
CGTCGGAGGTGCGTTCGCAAAAGTGGTTGGCAGCTGCGGGATCGGCGGGCGTCAGCGACACCGATGCGGTGAGTGCCTGATGTTTTCCCCTCAGTTCGCCAGACTACTCTAGCTCAGGTGGTAGTAGCTTAGAGAAGGGCTGTGTGAAGCATTGAAGTGACGACCTTCAGATTATGAGACTGACGCGCTGCCTACTGCGCTACCGAGGCGAACAAGCATTGAAGTGAGCTTTGATCGTTTCAAGCCAAGTCGAAGCGCTTTGAAACCAAAGTTAATGCGGAGGGGGTAAACACGGGAGTGTGAAAAATTGCTTGCGCGTCTTGCTAGTTGACTTATAGTGGGTACGGCAAGTAAATTGTTAACAGGGGCAAACAGCATGAGGCTAGTGTGAACGATGGAGAACCTTAAAGTGAAGGAACTCATCGAAATTGGTGAGGAACTCGGCATTACTTTGGGCCGTGCGAAACGAAAGCAAGCGATCCTTGAGATCATGAAGGATGAGAGAGTGTCGGCTGAGGAAGTCGATGAGGCCTGGTTGGATATCAAAGCACGCCGTGAGGAAGCTGAAAGGCGAGAAGTTCGCGAACCTGAAGAAGCTGAAAGGCGCGAACGTCGCGAGCGCGAAGAGGCCGAGAGACAGGAGCGCCTCGAGTTAAAACGACTAGAATTGGCAATACTACAGTGTTCGCAGGCGCCTAGCGTAGCTTCTCCAACAGTTCAGGTCAGCGGTTATAGAATTCGGGACCAACTGCCACCGTTCGTAGTAGGCGAGGACATGGCGAAGTATCTCGTCAAGTTTGAACACGTCTGTGAGCGAAACGCTTTGGAGCGGTCTCTTTGGGCGCAGAACCTGTTAGCTCTTATTCCCGGCGAAGTGTCCGACGCGATAACTTGCTTGTCGAGGGAAGCGTTTGAAAGCTATGACGAGGTTAAGGAAGTGCTCTTGAGACGCTATAAGTTGTCACCCGAGGCTTTCAGGCAAAGGTTCCGGTATGCTAAAAAGGGAAATGAGTCGCACGTTGACTTCGCGTTTCGTCTTAAAGCCGATTAAATTGAATGCCTCAAGGGCGAAGGTGTTTATGACGACCGCGATAAAGTGGTGGAATGCGTTGCATTGGAGCAATTCTACCGCTGCATCGAGGAGGATGTCAAACTTTGGCTGCAGGACAAACTTGGTGAAGTACAGCTAAACAAGGCAGCAGAGTTAGCTGAGGAGTATTATACTCGCCGAAAGTTCCATAGCAGGGCAGTGCGCGTTGAAAAAGATGAAAGGAAAGAGGGCTTTTCAAGGAAACCTGATCAACGGAATCCCGGTCCGCACCGTAATTTCAAGAAGGACGCGTCTCTTACGAATGACACTGTAGGGGAAGGGCAAACGGAAGCGGAGAAATCGAGTGAGGTTTCTACCACACGGGCGTTTGAATCACGGAAGCCGCTAATCTGCTACAACTGCAAAAAGGAAGGGCACATCGCGATAAACTGTCAGCAAAAGTTTGCAACTACCTAGAATCGGAAAACAAACGGAAGCCGCTAATCTGCTACAACTGCAAAAAGGAAGGACACATCGCAATAAACTGTCAGGAAAAGTTTGCCTTCGCAACAATCCGAGAATCAGAAAAAAACATGCAGTTGTTGGAGCCGTATCTCCAAGAAATTAGAGTGAAAGAGAAAGCGTGTCCAGCACTTAGAGACTCCGCGGCAACCATGGACGTTGTCCATCCTTCATTGGTGTCTCCGGATGACTTTACAGGAAAATGCGCGTGGATCAGGCAAGTCGCTGAGGAGCAGAGTGTTTGCTTACCAATCGCTACGGTTGTCATTGAAGGCCCGTTCGGTAAGCTTCGCACCGAAGCGGCTGTGTCTGCCGCGCTTTCCGATCGTTTTCCTTATATTTTCTCTAACAACTCAGAGCAGCTTCTCAAAGCAGGGTACATCGTTCTTCCCCAACTTAGCGTACATGGCCCTCACGCGATCGCAAGCGCGGAAGCTTTCGCAGGGGCTTGATCTTGTTCTGTGTGATGAAACAAGTTCAAAAGCAGCAGATCTGTGTGACCTTGGCGGCGAGTCGACGGAACCTCAGACACAAGATTCTTCGTGTGTGTCATTTTAGCCGTCACTCGAGCGGCCCGTCGCCGAAGCGACCGGCGCGGTATTCGTAGCGGGAGACGACATGGCGCCATTGAGTCAGAGCGAGAGGGTTGCAACGCTCTCGCCTGTAGCGGAAAGTTAGAGCGAGCTGTCGAGGGATGATCGAGAGACGCCCATTCAAGAGCAGCGCGAGGACCTCTCGATTAAAGCGCCAGTGGAAAGCCACATGAAAGCTGCACAAGTGTTGTCGAAGGAGTACTACGACAAATCGGCGAAGAAGCGTGCTTTTGAAGTAGGAAGTCAGGTAATGCTGCTGCAGCCATCCAAAAGGAACAAGCTTGAGGTTCATGGGGAAGGGCCCGCCAAAGTATTATCAAAGCTTTCCTACACCAATTCTGAAGTGAAATTAGGAAGGCGGCCAAACAATATTTACAACTTGATGAAACCATACGTTCTACATCAAGCGGTCGTAAATCTGTTGTTGAATGCTTCAGAGGAAGAGGGAGCAGAAACTTTGAGTTCTAGTGATGTAATCGAAAGGGGATCGGAGGTAATGTTGGAGCAGTTGAACCTAGAGCCTAGGTTAAGTGAAGTCCAAAAGGAGGACCTGAGAAAGACTGTTTTGGTGTTTGAAGACGTGTTTTCGGACTGTCACGGAAACACGACGGTGATCGAACACGATACCGAGCTAACTTGTGAGGAGCCAATCCCTAGCAAGCCGTATCGTTGTTCTCCTGTGGAACGTCGCAAGTATGAGCAGCTGTTGGTACCGCATAGGTATCGTCGCCTAAAAGTGGCTGGTTACTGAGATGGAGCGTGAAACTCCAACAGCGCAACTTTGATGTTCGCTACAAAAAAAAAAAGAAAGCTATACGCTAATGCAGGTGCATTGAGCAGTGCGTTCTAGCTAGTACCTTCTCAACTTTTGGGTTTCTCGCTGGCGATTCGGGGCAAAATTTTGACCTCATCACGACCTTTGCTGAGCGCTCTCGTTCAGAGTGATCTCAACGAGCCAACTTTATGTTGTGTTCTAATTCGTTACGTTGTTGTACGTGTAAAGAAAACTGAGTTCTCATTTTAAGAGTCTTGTGTCCCACATGTGCCTCTCGATGTAGAGGGAACAAAATTCCGATAGACGCGTAGCTAGGTATATGTTGTACTATACTTTGTCTGGTGTTCTGTCGGGTGACTGAGGGCACTTGCTTGTGTCGTGTGTTGTCTGTTGTCGATCCGTTCTTGACAAGTTGCAGAACCATCGACAAGTGCTGAAACCAAGGATCGTCAGAGACGAGCGAAGCTGGCCGGCAAGTTGTGGCGACAAGCCAGTGGAGCTGGGATCCGTCCTCAAGAATGGGATGTGTTCCCGGAACAGAGTCTGGAGCTGCATTCTCCCGATGGCCCTGGAGGCGAACCTGGAGAGACCTGGCGAACGAGCACACCTGACATCCGAGCCCCGTGGAAGCAGCTCATCTTTCCGGTGCATTGTCTGGCGGCGGGAGTGCTGTTATGCCAGCGAGTCCGCAGCAAACGTCCGTGCCTCTGAAAAAGGCAATCTGTGTCAAGGCCAGCCCGCCTGACGCGAACAACTCAACGGCGTCAGCAGGCGACGGCGCCTTTCTGGCGTGCACGTGCAGTGAGTCACCTCAGCAAGCGAGCCCGTCTAGTAAACAACTGGCGTCTTCCTGTCTGGCGGCTGACGCAATGCCTAGCGACGTCACTCGTCTTTCCACCTGCAGAGCAGCCTCTTCAGATTCGATGAGAAAGAATGACGCGGCCCAGCGACGACCCCCCCCCCCTATTGGAGTAATCTGACCTCACGACCAGCGGCGCTTCTGGTTGGACATTTGGTTGGACCCGGTGCATATAAAAGAAGCCCTGCGGCGCGTCGTGAGCAGCAGACGTGTTGGAGAGCAGACTTGTGTGTCGCAGCAGTCCTATTTGAGAGCAGACCTATGTGTTAGAGAGGAGAGCTCGGCTCTTCGAGTCTCTGTCGGCCCCAAAGCCGAATTTGTAACGCCTCTGTATATATGCTGTACATAAACCTTGTTTAACTCACCGTCGTCTCGTCCGCTCGTCTATCAGCTCTGCGCAAAAGCAGTCGCGAGCTGAGAAACCTACGCTACCAAATGGCTGGTGACCTTCCCTGCGGAGTTCGAAGCAGTGGCGTCTTCGGGACCGTGTTGGCGTCGCCGTCTTTCGCAACAGTGGTTGCAGCGGTGAAATTTCGAGGCGCCCTTCGTAACGTCGTCGGAGGCGCGCTTCACAACAGCATGCATCGTTTGCCAGCTGTAACCATCACGTCCGCTTTTTTTTACATCTGCCGAAGTCTAGCTAGTAAGTATGAGCGTAACTAGTTGTTTCATAATGTGTGCATACGCAAGACGGCCTCCAAAAAGGTACAATGGTTGTCGTACTCAACCGCTGACCCGTAATGCACGTGTTCGATCTCGGTCGTTGCGGTAGCTTTGTGATGCAAACAGTATTGTAGAGGCCTGGTTAATTAGGGTTAGATGCAGGCTAATGGCCGAAATTTTCTAAGCCTACTACTACGGTATCACTGCTGACTAAAACGCGTTTATAAACACGATCATATTTTTTTTTTCCTTTGCAATCTTTCCGCCAGCCCCATCGCGGTCGTCTGCTCGGCTTCTGACCCGCAGGTCGCGCTATCGAATTCCGGCTGCGGCGACTGCATTTTCGATGGAGGCGAAAATGCTCTAGACCCGTGTGCCCATATTTGGGTGCCCGTTAAAGAACCTCGCGTGTCCGAAATTTCTGGATCCCTTCACTACAGCGTTTCTCATAGTCATATGGTAATTTTGGGACGTTAAACCTCAAATATCAATGAATTATTCCTTCCGCCACTTTTCGGTATTCTACAAAACTTATTTTAATCATAACTTAGTTTGGCTCATAAACCCGAGAAATTATTAATATACGCGCAATGTAGCACCTGACTTGCGGAATGCGTGACAGATAAACCATTGCTGTTCACAAGCAAGAGATATAGCGAGGAATGCAGATAACTTTTATTTCACCTGTGGTTATTTAATGAGTTCCTATGTTCAATGACGGCGTTTTTTTTTTCTTTTCTGGCTTGTTCCTTTCACCCTTTTCGAAATTCGGCCGAGATCGAATCCTGCACTTGGCACTCAGCAGTACAACACCAATCCCGGCAGCTATAGACTGCCATGAGCTGCGGTTGATAGACGCAATTAATATAGAATATGATTATGGTATAACAAATAACGTCGCTATCGACATCCCCGCGGTGCAGAATTCAGTGAGAATAGGCGTATCTATTGGTCATATACCCTTGCGGTATGAAGAATAAGTGATATAAGGCTCATGTCATTTCAACGTACTCTGCCTAAAAGCGCGACATATGCTTTGTCGCACTTTTCACGATGGCAGGGTGATATCTAACATTTACCCCAAACCCGAGAAATAATATCAATACATCATCTTATTGTGTGTGTTTGTGGCATTGCTTCTTGTCGGGCTGATCTCGTCTGCAGGCTACATATTTATGATGCTTGAGCAATGTAGCCATATTGCGAATTAGCTTCTGGGACGTTTGGCTTTCTTATGTCAATTATAATTAAGCTATTTGTTTAAATGAAGAAATAACAAAATAATTCAGTTTAACATCCCGGGCCTAAAAAAATTCGGCCAATACCACGTACCTGGGAATCGACGTTATGCGAAGCATACGGAGGGAAGGTGACCGTGTTGCTATTTTTTGTTGTTGAGTGACATGTCATGAAATGGCGCTAAATATATGTACAAATGTTGCACGCACAGACATATGCTAAATATTTGCACATGTTTATATAACCAGTTGCTTGCACTTCACTTGTGCAACGATGTCATCAGGAACATGCTTATTAGCAACACCAGAAGCTGATATGAAGGGCCGATGCTCGCGAAGATGCTAGCCCTAGACACTGCTGCATAAATCAACTTAAGCACATGGCAACTAACCACAATTGACGTTAGCCCGACGTGTCGGCTGTATCAAAAGAGTACATATGTAATGTTTATAAAATTGGGTAGGCAGCATTGTAACTACTATTGGTGTTTCACGAAGATTAGCGTCTATTTGAAAAGTAGTTCCGAGACCTGGCGTGGTACCTCTGTGGTATAGAATGCTTGACTGCCGTGCAGAATGCATGGGTTCTATTCCTGCTGGGACCCTGGAATTTATTATTTGCATTCGTCGGGGGGGGGGGGGAGTTAGCGCTGCCTGTTAGGTTTTTCTTAATACTGACATTTAGTCTATGCCTTCGTTGGGTCGACGCTACCGATGTCGGGTATTTCTTAACGCTATCACGTTCAAATAGCCCATGTGTGTTCTCATCGTTTCTCGGTAAATACTAAGTGTCAATCACCTGTGGCACACACCCGCATACTAGTGGCACATACCCGTCCATGGGTATGTGCCACAGTCTGGCGGGAAGTGTTTGATGACGTACGCTACGAAATGGTGACATTATTCATATATTGACTAGCGCGTCATATTTTTCAATGCATCTTACCCTCCCATGCTAATTTTGGTTCACGCCAAGTTAGGGGATGACCACGAGAGCACCCAAACGTAAGAGGCTAGATAAATAGACACGCTCAAAGTCGCCGAACTTCACTAAGAAATGCTTCCAATTTTAAAGAGATATGAAAAGATGTTTTCAGCATAACAGTGACAACCATGCGAGCACCGACAACGCGCACCTAAGTTCATGAGAACGCGGCATCCACGGCCATAAACTGAACCCATGACCTCGTGCTCAGTAGCAAAATGGGAATTAAAACAATTGGTGTAGGCATAAGGGAGAGATAACCCTCCACTCCCCATGCCCGCTCCATCTTTTAGTTTCGGATGGGTATATATTTACACACACATACAAACACACGAATGAACATACATAAAAGTTGATTTCACCCCCCACAGTGGCCACACAGCGGTCACAAGAGATGGAGGTTAATTTTGAAGAAATTTCATATATTCTCGTTGATACGATCCGCAATGCCACGAGAAAAGGAAATTTGTCTTCCGCTAACCGCGTTAAACAAAGTAAGCTCAGAGAAGTGTTAAACTAGACGTACTTGGCAGCAAACTCATCACTCAAGGTTCATGTGGCGCCGAGTGATCATGTCAAGCATAACAGGTTACAAGGAGAAGCGACGCTCGAAGCCACACGAGGCACAGTCTACGTACTTTTCTTGGTCATTTAGCGCTGGAATTATTTTTTTCGTTTACAGTCCGTAAAACAGTTCTTCAATATAAGAATAAAAAATAACAAACAGACATTTTTTTTCATTCAACTGATCATTTGAAATGAGGCTCCGAAGTGCGTCCACCATTGCGGCATGTTCGTCGGCTGTTGATACGTCATTTCAGCTATTGCACTCGAAAGCAAAGCTTCGGTTTTCAAAAACTTGCGTTTAAATCTACTGCTTCAATATTACGTTTCCAGTAAAGGAAATAAACAAAACCACTAATCACACCACTGTGGTATGCAGAATGACACGAGTGTGATCGCACTGTACTTTTTTTTCATCTTTTCTCAGTTGTTTTGTTTGTTTGTTATTTCGGAATTTGTCTAAAGCTGTTGAAATACTTGCAATTTTTCCTAAAAGTGCATTATGGTAAGAACTTATCTGCACAAGTTCGTTTTAACTTGTTCGATTTTTGTGGAACCAATATCAACAACAATAGCGAAAATGGCGAATATAACAAGAAGAAATAGTCATATTTTTTGGATGACATCCACTGTTGCCATGTGAGAATTTAGGTAAAATATTAAACTAGCTCAAAAAGTTAGGCTGAATGAATGAGACATTCGTATCACCTAAGTACTTACAACTAGTTCATTTCAAAACATTATTTGCGTGATGCCATGTATTATTTGAGCGTAACAATATTCGCTTAGATTTAGTTTTGTAGCTTAGAACTGAGAGGTAATACAGAAGCTAAGTAACCTCTGAAAGATTATTGATTGATTGATTTGTGGGGTTTAACGTCCCAAAACCACCATATGATTATGAGAGACGCCGTAGTGAAGGGCTCCGAAAATTTTGACCACCTGGGGTTCTTTAACGTGCACCCAAATCTGAGTACCTCTGAAAGATTATGGCACACGTAAGCAGTGCCAGCCAAGACACTTCACAATCGTGAAGTACTGAATGTTACGCCAATCACATCTGATAAAGAAATATAGAGAGAGAGTGAGAGAGAGAGAAGGACTAAAGCAAAATGAAAACAGCCAACTTTCACGGCTTTATCCTTGTGAGTTCACGTAGAGCGGTAAGCTCTATTAGAGAGGGAGTGAAAGCTTAAAATTAGGGTGCGGTTAAGGTACGCGTTTATCCGTAGGCAGTGCCTCTAAACTGGAGTGGTTAGCTATTTGTTTATGCGGCAATAATATTTCACTGACAAGCGTACAGGTTCAGTCCTGTCAAGACGTCCTGCAGCGAGTTCAGTCACTACAACATGAAAGCGCGTACCATTATATGCGAAATAAGAATCCTCGTGGCACGTATATGTGAAGTCAATTAGATACCTCCACAACTTTTGTATATGAAACCTGAGCAATTTGTTTCGTGAGCATTCTTCTTCCGGAAAACCATGTGTTCGCACGGTATCATGTTACTGTTCATAGTAATGAAGCAATACAATGAAGCAATGTATGGGGTGTCATGTAGGTGTATATGACAATGACGTATTACCGCAGGGAGTAAACAAGTCAGTAAAGGGGCCGTACTCTACAATTTAGCGCAAGAAATGTCATATCATACAGTCGGTGCATAAAGAAACCCGATCAGTAGAGTTACCGCAGCTGCAACTAAGGACATCATACACTCTGTGCAACAAGCAACAACTACTGTATTATCCAGTGGTAACACGCAACCATGCCACACAGTCGGCCAAGAAACAAAGCAGGACAGTTAATTTGCCCCACTAACCGTACCATACAAGGTAGTGTTTTCTAACTTTGGTTAACAATGATGAAAGTCTGCTGGTGCTGGATTGTGTTGTGATATATCGGTTAAAAAGCGACCTTCCAAATGCTAACACACTTTCTGACAACTCCCCCATAGAAAACTTCTGCTGCTGCTTGTGTTCACTACAAATTGGCATTTATCCCATACGTGGCACAACACGTGACGGAACACATGCGCTATGGGGTATCTTTGAAATTGTTTATGAAGCCAAGCAGAGGGCATTAAAGATAGCCGTGCCATTTGTGTTTTATGTCATTTTAAAGAGCTTTCAGTGGGCTATAGATTTGCATGTTTCGTTTTTAAACTTTATATAGACGGTGAGATAAACTGCTCTAGAAAATAATTTTTCTAGCATTAGCTTTTCTGGAAATACCTCGAAACATCATTTCAAGAGAGACAGCAGGGTTATTATGTTATGGAGCAGAAATACCCCAATTTACGCTTCTCTTCAATAATGAACATAAAAACGTTTTCGACGCAGGCGTTGATGTTTTGCGTACCTCCTTGTCTAGTAACATTCCAGCACTTTATTTGATGAAATGAAGCAGCACCATTTTCAAATGTTCTACGAAAACCGAAAAATGTACACGCAATTTTTGTTGCACTTCTAAACGCCGTAAGGCTGGTCTACATATAGACAGCGCATTCACTTCCAACTTTAAAAAACATTCTGCAAGTCCTTCACTTGTCATGCATAGCTACTAGAAGAGTTCAAAGGCATTGATCAAAAGGCAGGCACGAAACTTCTTGAAGTGCAACAGGTTTCGCATGTGACTGAGTTTGTACCAAGTATGCGGCCTTGACACATCAAGTCGGTCAGAACTGCCCCGAAGCTCTGTGGGGCCTTGGATTTTAATGTGGTAACGGTCAATTTAGCCATAGAAAAGGCCGCCTTGAGCCCGTTCTGTAGCTAAGATATGAAGCCTAGCTCACACACTACGACGCTCCGTTCAGCTCATTTCGCACTGCTCACAAGGAGCCAATTTCGCACCCTCACGTTCTATTGAGAGAACTATTCGTGTCGCACCACACCACTGCCTTCGGTGCCCACACGAAGACGAAATAGAATATAGTCAGATTTTGTACTCACTGCGTATTGCCCACGGTTCCAGGCGGCGGAAGGCCAAGGCCATCTTGAGCAGGCTTTGCGAGCACTCACCCGAGACAGCGGGGTCAAAGCCGAACTTTGTTACCATGGGCAATGCTTTTCTGTAGGCGGCGTCTATAGTGTCCTGTACGAGGGCCTCGACGTCCGCTGCCGGCTCGTCCACCAAATTGCCATCAGCACCGTCCCTGCTCTCCGATGACATTGCAGACGCGACATCCTGGGAAGATTGCGTCGATGTCGCCGACTCCCCGTCAGTAGGCTGGCCGACGACGCCCGATGGGCTCGGCAACGCCTGTTGCGAGAGGCCGTTGATTGTCTGCTGCGACGTTGCACTCTTGACCAAAAGCGCGGTAACGACAAGGGCCCAGAACATTATGCTTTGAAATAAATGGTAGCCACTAGCAACCAACGACTGTTGGCGATGTGAGTTGTGGCTGTGCACGCGTTTAACTTTGTTTTGATAGGGTTCTGGAGTGGGCTTCTGTGCGGAATATAAGGACTGATGCTGAAGAGACGCACGTTAAAGATGGAAGTTTTCGACTGCAATGTGGAGAAGTGTGAGGGTAGGAGCAGCTAGCAACGAAAAGTGAAAAGCAGGGTGTTACTTAGCGACACGACGGAGCACCAGCAGGAGAGCACCTCATGTTAGTGCGACAGGTGCCGGCATAACTGCAGCATCGTGCCATCAACTGAGCGCACACTTGGAAGAACCGCGCACAGCATTCACTGACTCGCGCGCCCGTGTTGCCAGGATCAGTGATCGCGAGGCATGCCGGCGCGGGCGCGGGCGCCGAAATTTCGGAAGCGCACCGCCTCTTTCCGAAAGAGAGGAAGCAGATGCGCCCTGGCACAGTTTCTCTCGCAGCCGCTTTCCTCGCGACTTCGTCCAGGAAAGAGGAGGAGGAGAAAGTGGTCCCCCGAAATTCAACCCGCCATTTAAACTCGGTGCCGGGAAAGGAAAAGTTCGCTTTAAATGCTATGCCTATAATGATCAATAGTCCTGCATATTTTTGCGACCGATACACTGAGATTAGAAATGATTTTGGTTGTTTCCTTGCATATCCTGGAAGGATGCTCATCCAACGATCGTACGACAGCACGCCACGACGCACTTGCAGCTCATTCATTGTAACGCTGAGGCATTTTGTCGTTTCCTTAGCCAGTTCCCATCCGAAAAGATATAGATCCTACTAGGAAGTATACGTTGATAAGAAAGTAGGCTCATATTGCTAGAATATAAAAGAAAGGACAAAAAATCATTATTTCGGACAAAAAAGGACAGAATGTTCATCAGTGCTTGTACTGTCATCTCTTGTTTGCGTTATTTCTAGCGTTCCGTGTTACACTTAAGCGAGTTTTCATTTGAGCGGGCGAACGCATAGAAATGTACCACGTGAATTAAAGCGTTAATTTCTATTTTGCTCGGGCCCAAAAAAAAACTGTGCGTATTAGATGAAGAAGTGCTCAAAATGACTGACCCAAGAATACAGTTTTGTTTATTGCGACCACATAGGCTAAGACGAGTGAAAAACGCAATGAGAACCCCTGCGCTAAAACGCTTCCCACAGAAATATGGTGGGGTAGTAGATGCCGCTCTCTTGAGACTGTTCTCGAAGCTGTTATGCGTTCAGAATAAGGGCGCAACACGTTGGCCACGAATGTGAGCCACTGGCTCTTTTCTTATCCGGGCCCTTGTCATCTGCTGGTCACACTTTTCTTTTCACATTTTGTATATTGCCTGCTCGGAAGTCAGGCATGCTGTTCTCGAAGCGTATACTACATGGCCGTGTGGACGTTCTACAAAACGGCCTCCACTCAAATGCGTGCCCGTGACGAGAGGGGTGACCAGGGAGACGCCCATCCCTGGTCGGAAATGGAGCGCATGCGTTCCCTACACGGATGCGCATAGAGGGCGGCGCACAACGCCGACGAGGCGTTCTCTTGCGGTGGTGAGCCCGCACACACAGGGGCAGCCGATGCTGCAGTGGTCAGTCTGTAATGCTCGCTGCGCAGAAATTACGTTACCTTCTTTCTCTGTTTTCGTCAGCTTGGGAGTCAGCGCAGCTAGAGTGGCGAGTCTCGTGCTTCGCAGTGTATAGTACGCAACTTGGCAGGTGGCGGACACGCGTTTTCCGCGCCACCGAAGCGTAACCTCGCGGAAAATCCGTAATCGTCACGCCGGCACGCGTTTCGCATGCCTCTTTTGCTTCATTCTCACGTTTTTTTTTCTACCTCTCCCACATCAGCCTGTCTTCTTTCATCTTTTTCTTTTTCAAACGCCTCACTACTGCTCTCACCAGAAAGCGAAGGGAAGTGTTTGACTCAAGCACACAACCTGACGTTCACGTGTAGCTTTCGTTCTGTTTGTAAGTGTCTATTTTTTCATGTGCATGTATAAAGAGTACATAGCGGGTGAAGCACCAACTCCAACTTTATGCGCGTGAAAAGGGAAAGCTCGTACTCTTTTCGCGTCTCGCGTCGCGGAACAAGTCCGTATTTCATCTTCCTGGTACGGCCCCGTTCAAAGATAGAGAGAAGAGAAAAGGAAGATAAACAAGCAAGGTAAAAGCAAGTAAACGGAGATGCCGGACGCGCATACTTGACTCTGCCTATAGGTTTGTCACCTATAAACCCGTCACTTCCCAAAGCGCTGCTTTAGCAACGCCGGTTTGCTGTACGTGCTCTTCCGAATATCACCGCGTTGCTGTTTTCTTTTTTTGGCCTCGCAAATGACTTCAGTCGTTTTATTGATGTTCGTAGTACAGAATTCCAGCGCAGTAATGCATTCCCATGCAAGAGTGTGACACGTTGCTGAAAGGAAAAAAAGAAAAAAAGCGTAGCGATAGAACCAAGTGGAAGTAGCTTTCGTAAAGACGAATGTTAATATTACGTGAATAAATTTTGTAATCGCAAGTCAAATTTTATTTATACACACGGACTAAGGATGGCTTGAGGTAAGGACGACCTTTGAGCTGTTAAGCGCAATATGTTTATTTATTAGTTGGATGGGAATCTAGATTCGCAGATGAACAGCTGAATAAAGGAGAGCCTGGAGATATTTACAGCGATAGCTGTTATGAGATCACAACTCTGGTCTTCCGCTGCACCGTAGTTTTCCGCCACCGCTGCTGGTGTCTGTAACCACTATCGCACTAAATAAGGAAAAAAAAACTAGTACCAATGACACAGTGGGACTAAACCCTGGTCCGCTGGGTGGCAGCCCAGTGTTCTTTCACTGAGCCATAGTGGTGCTTGAGACTTGTTTGCAAACTTACTTTAGACAGGCTTGATGTCGGCAAAGCGATCGCGTTAATACGACCTATAAAGCGTTTTAAAACAGCGAAAGAACAACCAATCGTCACACAATGCGAATAGCGTAACGAGTGGGTCGTGCAATGTTCCAACTCATTACAAAAGCTTCTTGTTCTACTATTAACTGTGCCGCATACCTGCTTCATGTATAGTTCCTAGTCGTTCGTCAGCCACTTCTTAAATAATTGCCACAAAATTTCTTGCAAGTGTTTAGCAAATACCGTATTTCTCAGAATAATAACGAAAAATAGCACAGCGAATGCTGGCGTACTACCCAAAAGTTTTACTTATTAATGCCGTAATGGGTATAAAGCAAGTGTGTTTGCAGCAGTCACCCAATGAGTGTTTAGAAGAGGCTCTGAAAGGCCGCTCTTCGAGCTTTTGCTGTGACTGTGCTGCGCCTTCCGCGCAGGCCTGGTGTTTTTTTTTTTTGACAGCAACAACATTCATCTCGTGTGGATATTCATTATTTGCTTCATAAAACATCCTCATGCATAGGTACGCGCATGCTATGCAGATAGTTTATAACGATGACACGGCTTCATTTTCGATCTTCAAGGCGTATTGAGCTGAAGCAAATTTTCCGCAATTACGCAGCAAGCTTAAAAGAAATGAGTGCGTATCCATAGAAAAAGTAGGCATTTGCGCGAGAACGTTAATATTTCTATCTTCATTTCTGCAAGCCACCGCAAAATGTTGTGTTTTCAACTTTTCTATATGCGACGGTCATGACCAGAGGCCGCATCCGCAACCACAACGCTCGGAGCTCCCCGGCAGTTCTTGCTGAGCGGACATGCGTTCTTAACGAACCCTTATGCGCCAAACAGGTACTGCTGCTTTTGTGAGGTCAGCCGTCAAGTTATACGCAGGACGAACACGATGCTTTATATACTCCACTCTCCCGCTTTCCGGCCAAGTATACACAATTTCGCGTTAGACGTCTCTCGGTTCTTCCTCGAATCAGACTGGGAACGCCGGCTTTGCGAAGTCTGCTGCAGTTTCTGTGTTCTTGCACTGCATTCCCACGGCACATCTGCTATGGTCTGTCACTTGGTACACTGTATGGCACACTTACATAGGACGATGCAAGGGAGCTCTGACGAAGCTTCCACAAGCAGTTGGTTGTAAATAATTTATTATTAAAACGTGCATCCAAAATGAAGCGCTGTAGTTTCAAGTTACTTGTTTGAATATGTTTGTCACATATGTATACAAAGAACTTTTTATTGAAGGTATACCAACAGCTATATATCATCTACTAACTCAAAAATATTTACATATGTAAGCTCATATTGAAGCTCCAGGGCCTATAGACACAACGCAGCTAAAGCGGATGCTTGGGTGTGTTGGTGCGACGTGGCGGAAACAAAAAGAGCGCGAGATACCAAGCATGAGAAGAAAGGAGAACACAAGTAACAGCGCCGACTCACAACAAAGTTCATTCGTCAACATCCCGCAATATACATTTGCGCAGTCTCAAACCAAACAAGAAAGGAGCAATGATAAACAATGATAAAGACAATGATAAACTATCATCATTTAGAACTGCGCAAATCTGTATTGTGGGGTGTTGACGAATAAACTTTGTTGTAAATCGGCGCTGGTACTTGTGTCCTTCTTTTTTCTCTTGATCCGTCTCTCGTGCTCTTTGTTTCTGCTAGGCACAACGAGCGTTTCTACGAGAAAAATGGGCACATTTATCAATGCAACAACAACAACAAATTGTTACTCACCAACAACTGCAATTGCCGTGTGCGGACAAAACGTTCGTGTTTGTCACGAGGTGCGACGGTGGCATTTACGTGATAATAGTTTACAATGGCAAGTGGTGTGTCTTTCCGCGCCAAGCACCATGTTTTGCATGCTGTTGCGCGGCACCATGTGCCGCAGTTACGTTATGTTGGACCACATAAAATAAACTCAGATTGACGGAAAGGTGAGTGTTCGCGTTACTATATTGCATAATATTTTGGGAAAGTTTATGCCGAAGCCTCTAGATCACGTCGTAGCTATAAGAGGTAAGGTTCTAAATAATTTTGACTCAATAAAGTTGCTTGTTGGTCGAGTTGGAGCAAGTCATTCATAATGGTATTGGGCACGAACACTGGGCAACTGACAAGCGAAGGGGTGCGTCTACGTCCTCTTGCTTGTCTGTTGCCTAGTGTTTGCGCCCATTACCATGATGAATAATCTTTATTCCTTGGGATTGTTTGATGGGCCACTAACTGTAAGTACACCAGTATATCAACATTTTACCCGCCCTAAAATGCAGCTGCCAGGGCCAGAATCTTACACGTGACCTCAAACTGAACAGCGCAATTCTGCCATGGCCATTAACGATAGTGTCGTTCAAACCATGGTATTAGCATCACCATTGCAATGTAATACATCGCATTGCGTCACATTGCTTTGCATTAGAACAGGTTGCTTGCAAAAGCATAAAACATCACGCTTTCATAAAAGCTGCTGCGTCTCCGAATAGCACACATGTGCAGCCTCTGACTAGGGCTTATGCCTTGTATGAGTGCTCTTCCTTGGCCGTAATTAGGTGACGGCTATTTTAAGGCAGAGACTTCTTAGGGGGATCCACATTTTCCTGTTTTCTTCATACCATATGACAGTATCAAGGCTTACATAGACACTCCGAGAACGCTCTAAGACGACTAAACTTTACGAAAAGAAACACATGGTAAAGAATTAAAATATAATGGCTATCCTGCCCAACACAGTTTCATTAACTACCCCGTATGTGCACATGTAGTCGAACTAGCTAACCTATAAATGTGTTAACTTACCCTACTTACCACTGAAAGTGTTATGATGAGCAAACAAAGTGACGCACACAATTCGATAAGCCAGTAATGCACCTCGAGGCAGCGGTTACTTTGTAATAATATGTACTCTATAACACCTTAGGAAACGTAGTAATACTGTAACGAAACAATAGGGAGTTTTAGCTTGTACGTATACTTCTTTACGTTACTGTGTTACCGGTTTACGTTTACCGTGTTACCGGCGCCCGAGTTTTAGCAGCGTTTTGATACACATACGGGAACCTTTACGTTCGTACGTAAAAGTTTACGTTCGCCGATGATGATGATCATGGATGCACACATATTCGTTTTCTTTTAAATAAAACTTAACCAGCGCTGCGGCGCAAATATAATAACTTTTAACATGTAAAATTATCAAGTGTTCTGGTGCTATATAATCACCTAACTCATTAATGTTGGCTGCGTGCAGAAGGCTATAAGGAGCCACCGCATAATTCCTTAAGCCTCTCTGGCTAAGCCTCTCTGGTTGAATGGTCAGCGGCTAGCCGCATTCGCAAAGAAGTGGTCGTCGATATGGCAAAGAGTGTGCTTCAAGATCCATTCCTGGCTCAAAATCTACCGTGGAAGTACATCGACGATCTACTGATTATGAATCTGCTACAGCCGCATCCGCGGAGGAACCTTCACGAGAACGGCGTGTTGGATATCGACGGTGAATTGCTCCGTGCGTCGTCTGCTAGCCACGTCATGCTTCTATGTGCGCGTACGTCTTGGAAATTTTCAAAGTGTGGTTTGTCCAGTCATGTAAGTGCGAGTGTAACTGTTTTACCTATGCCTATAACGACGTACGAGAGCATTTTATCTTTCGGATGCTTATGCGTTGTAATAAGATCAGCGAGTGCAACTTTCCAAAGTGCCGTTTATTGTCGTTGTACCCTCCATTCAACAGAACAATTTCAGAGTGGGTGCCGCTTTCTGTTTCAAGCATATCACAAAATGCTCTGGGCATCCTCCCAAGCATGAGGACTATTAAATAGTGTATAAATGAAGCGTGTTACTATAGAGACTCGGTTGCAAAAAAAAAAACAGGCTCTTGGCCATACATTTGGGTGCTGTTGGTAGGTGTACAATTACAGCACTGTAGTTTATTGATCGTGCTAGGAGCCTTAGTTGTGTTTATTTGGCCGTGGTATCGCTACATAGGAATATTACTACCACATAAACAGTGACACATCGGTATTTAAACTGTACTGAAAACAGAGCTACCGCGTGCAACCGTGTGCTTAGATTTAAGAATGCTTTAAAGAAGCCAGACATTGGAAATAATTCAGACGGCATGCCTTACATGTAATGTCGTGTAACTTAACTGAAAATTTCATCTTTGTTACATTGTCTTCAGCGTTTATGTGGCATTGTTAGTGACTGACTGAAGGCAGTAATAATTTTTGTAAAAAAAAATGCTTGTCTCATTATTCAGGCTTTCGTTGTAGCACTGTCATGCACGCAATCAATCGATGAAAGCTTTCTGCTGAACTCTTATATAAGATTTTTATGTTATTACTGGTGCGAGAACATGTGCGTACATGTGGTAAATGCAGTATAGTGTCAGCCCCTGAGCCACTGAACGAAGCGCAGCTGCGAGTATTTGTATATGCGCCGTCGACCGCCTATCCACACTTGCGCGGGTGCAGTGCTGGCACCTATAGCCCGATCTTTGAGAGGTTGCCCGATATGACAAATCCTTGAGCCGCTAGACACCAATGGCTAAGGTACCCTTTATTGGCTGCAGTGCTTCGCTTTAGGCATCTTCTTCATAATTTACCTTGATGAGATCAGCTCCTGTGTCATCCCTTCTCTCTGCACATAACAGTATGTTAAAAACAAAGTAGTGCACAACTGTCTGACACTAGGCATGTAGCTTATGCCTTTCTTCATGACTTATCTTCAGATGAAGGGGCGATTATTTTTACACTGTTATCTTCTGTATTTTTAGGTGTTATGTGTTCTGGTTTAAGTGCAGTTGTTCTCTAGTGGTGTCAGTTCTTCAAGGAGTGTTTAGAAGACGCCTCTGACATTCCAAAAATAACAAAACTTGCTCGTTGTGCCAACAGAACATAACGCCTACTCATGTCTGCATTTTTCCATGAGTCTATTGTAAGATGGTCTGTTGAAGGCCGCGATTAAGTTTGGTGAACTACATGTGTGTGTGTGTATGCACATGACAAGGTAATCATGGTGGTGTTATCGGGTCGCTCCACACCTAAAAATCTCCAACTTTTTTTATGAACCACGATGTAATGAAAATACGGGGACGAGAGCCAAACACCTTGCTATGTGGAAGGAGTAAAAGCAACTACCTGTAGCAGCACCCTCTGCCGATGCTCGTGCTCCAAACCCATTTTTATTTATTTGCAACACACCTTAAATGTATTTAGAGCAAACTTTTATGCCCATTTTGCAAAATATGCAGATATATATATCCATTTTGATGCACATAGCTGGGCAATAATGGTCAAATATTTTGCAAAGGTTGCTTGTGCTAAGTCTGCGAACTAGCGAGTGCCAAAAATGAGACACCCAATCAAAATTACGCACCACACAGAGTTTCACACCGATGGCACGCTTAATTATGCTTGTTGAGTGCTTCTTATGGGACTTCGTACACGACTTTGAAGACTTCTGTTGTCTGTTTCAGCATATCTTTCTTGTTCACGCATACCCAACACACATAAAAAGGCCCTTAAAATACTTTGTGCCTTTTAGGTTATGCATTTTTAGGATTTGTGGTTACATTGATGTATAATTTGATGAGATGTTTGCAGTTGCATAGATGTATATCTGTTTGGTGCTGAAAGATGTGTATACTTTATGCAGGTTTCTGCAGCTGTGTGAAAATGAAGGATTGTTCAGTATCTCACCAAGTGTCGATGTTTTGAAATAGCATACAGTAGTCTGGAGTAGAAAAATCCTGGCCTAGGGTAGAGACTCATTGCTCACTCAAAGTCGCAAAAAGTGCATGAAATTGTGACATAAACCTGGTGAAAAAAATATTTGGTTTTATTTTGTTTCACATATTTCATTATTAACGTTGCTACTACGCTGGGGCACTCAAGGTTTCCAAAGCATTTTTGTAAAATTTCAAGTACAACAGGCATCACAGAATGTATCACATGAGACCACAAAATGAAAACTATTTTAGCTCAGCCAGAAACTTTGATCTACAAAGTGAAAGCAAGAGGCAACATCTGAACAAGAGCCGGCTAAGCAATGTAAATATACTTCAGTTTATTGTCTATCACATAATTAACCGACTAGATTTATTGAGAAGTAGCTTGGGGACATTCAAGACCTTAAGTACATGTAACAAATTTCAGGTGCATCTAGTATCACAATAATATATCATGATAGCCCCTGCAATGATGACACTTTCTGCACAGCCAAAAAATTTCATCTAGCTTTTGACCAAGCTGGGTATGCACAACACCTTAAAAGAAATAGCCAAAGCACAATGCATTTCGCAGCTTGCATGCTTGTTGACGTGACCGAGTATTGTAATAGTGACAAGGGTCACAATTACACTGCCGTAAGAATAGACAGGTTTCAAAGCTGAAATTACATGCAGCATACGCATGGAACATTTGGAAATAGCAGATGAAGTAGCCATATTGTTGCAGGAAAAAAACCTGCACACGAGTGCAGAGTTGGTGTTTTGACAGTATTTGTAGTGATTGCGCAGGGTGTGATCAGTCAGGTCAATTTCCTCCAATCTAAGCGAGCTTTCTCGTTCTTTTTAGTGCAACATCATCCTCCCTGCAAGCGTAGCTCAATCCGGGTACAAATCGTGAAGCATTGGTTAAGGCGAAGTATATATGGTTTGAGCCTGGCGACATGAACGTCACTATCGACGTGACGTAGCAAAAACACGTCAGCTGGTGCTATTTCGTATACCATGTCACAAAATTGGCGTAAGGTCTTGTACGGACCAGAATGACAAGAGAGCAGTTTTTCCGCCGAGCTAACACGGCACGAGGGCGTCCAGAGCAGTACAAGAGAACCAAGAGGCAATTGTGTCTTTGTGCTGATGATCGTAGCGTCGCTTTTGAGAAGGTTGCGACGTTGCGAGGTCTTGACGAGCGACCTCTCGTGCATGGACGGCCGAAGTGATTGCATCGTGGGCGTAATTGGTCGTTGAGAATATAACACCAGATGGTAGGAATGTGTCGAACGGCAAGACAGGGCCGCAGCCATACAAAAAAGAATGGGGAAAATCGAGCGGTTTCGTGACAGGACGAATTGTAAGCAAAATGATTGTACAGTAAAGCGGTGGACAAAGTGATGGAGATTGTCGGAAACGTACATGGCCAGCATGTCAGTTAGGAGTGTGGTTTAGTCGCTCAGTGAGCCCCTTCCTTTGATGGTGGTATGCGGTAGCAATCTTGTGTTCAGAAGCTCAAAAGCGGAAAGGGCCATCGTCGACCTTTGACAATAAGTAACGGCCACGATCCGTTAGTAACTGTGGAAGGGTGCTGTGGTGTAGATAGCCCCTGCAATGAAGACACCTTCTGCACAGCCAAAAAATTTCATCTAGCTTTTGACCAAGCTGGGTATGCACAACACCTTAAAAGAAATAGCCAAAGCACAATGCATTTCACAGCTTGCATGCTTGTTGACGTGACCAAGTATTGTAGAAAGTCCACAACATCTGCTGCACAGCTGGTCGGCATTGCTTGTGCAATGGCTTATCTTGCTGCATAATCTGTCACAATGGCAATCCACCTGTAGCGAGAGAGGAAGGCGGCACTGCGGCCAACATGGTCGTGTCAAACTCGCTGCTTTATTCAATTGCCGAAGTGGAGCGACGGCGGCTGGCACGCCAAAACCGCCAGGCGCGTGAGCTTGTTCTAATCCTTACGCAGCTCGAGCTAGCATCAGCTGCGCGAGAGGCGCGGCGCGGTGATCGAGAAATGACAATGATAATCATGCGTATAGGCCCCCCCAGCGCTTTGCGTGATTAGAAATGTATATAACAAAGAAAGAGACTATACACGTGAACGACAATCCGCAAGGTGTCCGTTTGGGAAGTCCAGTTTGTCAACATGTACTGACCATCGAGAACCAGTGGGTCTCTGGTGGGCGACACTGGGAGTTGCGCAGTGGACGAAGAAGTAAGCGTTCGGTCGCTGTGTTTGCAACACAAGTGGGTGACAAGATGACCAGCTGGGGCCAGCTGGGAGCGCACAGGGTGTCGCAAGTGAGCATTGCAGGTAGAGGTGCGTTCAGGGTGAGATGAGGGCGGGTGTACAAAAGTCGATTTGGCCCCTGCGCGCGAAGCAAGAACTCAGTAGGAGGACTGTCATGAGATTCAGCAGATGTGAATTCTGGAGGAGGCTCTGTGGGCGTACCTTGACTTGGGGAAGCACCTTCAATAGTCGGTGCACGTGGGTTCGTGCGCAGGTCAGTATGGAGATGGGTGTCTGTATGGCAGGCGTGAGATGTGCGGTCTGCTGTGACATAGGCAGACCAGGCACATCGTCCTCAGGAGCGTCGGTCATACTCGCAGCGTCTCGGAAGTTTGGCCGTGGTCGATGGCTGGTGGCTTTAACTTCGGCTGGGGGAGACTGTAAGGGCGATGCTGGTCGCAGCTGGCAGGACGCCCAGAGCGTTGAGGCTGGTAGAGAGTCCCCTTCAGACATTGGGGATGGTGAAGGTTCAGCGACCGGGAGG
This sequence comes from Rhipicephalus annulatus, assembly GCA_013436015.1. Lineage (NCBI taxonomy): Eukaryota > Metazoa > Arthropoda > Arachnida > Ixodida > Ixodidae > Rhipicephalus > Rhipicephalus annulatus. Next base: position 394,213 of record WOVY01000222.1, on the reverse strand, counting down.
TGAATAGCGGGTGGAAGGATGTCTGCGCCAGACTCCGAGGCGTGCGGCCAGGTAGCCGTCGTAGAGTCGGATAGGGCCACGGTGTCGTGTGCCGTCGATGCCATGGAAGATGTGCATGTTGCAGGCACGTGCGACGAAGCTGCGCATGGGGGCTCTGAGGGAATGTACCTCTCGGAGGGGAGGTAATTCGCAGTGGGGGCGTCTTCTACCTTGTGGTCATGGTCAGATGCAGGAGTGGATGTAGGAGTGGATGGGGACAAAGAGTGGTGCATGAGCGGCGAACGTGTCCGATGACCTGGCGAAAACGGGGAGTGGTAAGATTTTGGCGAGATATTGATCTGGTTGACGATAGTGATCTGGTTCGGCGTGTAGGGCGAGAAGGTATGATCATCCAGCAGCAGGTGGTTGCGACTGGCATAACCGTTGACGCTTGGTTTGCCATTGTCGCTGACTAAGACATTGGCTGTCGGTTTACAGGGTGGCGGCAAGCACATGACGTTTACTGCGAAGCTCCATCGTGGTACCCAGCACATCCACCAAATGTTGCGGGAAGAGTGCAGAGGCACACGAGTGCATAGTTGGTATATTGACAATAATTTCAGCAGTTGTCCAGGGGGTGACGAGTCGCGTCATTTGCTTCCAATCTGAGCGAGCTTCTTCGTTCTCTATATTGCAACAATATTCCACTGGCCCTAAAAAATCAGGTATGCGAAGTTGTCTAATGCAAATCCGAAACACCAATAAAAAACTACGCTAAAAGCACGATTCCCAAGGAAGCCTTGGACATTCTGGAAAAAGCGGGCAGATCCCCAAACGTGAGCTCGACCATCTTGTAGTTCCCCACTCACATCACCAACGGAACGTGATATCCTCCCAAATAAAAACGAGACTACACACTTGATGGCCAGAGACATGCTGCGCTGAACACGGACATGCCTCTCGTACAATAAGGAACATACCTCATGTATAAGGATAGGATCACTAGCGATAATGAGAAAAACAAAAGCATATCTTAACACAAGAAGGATATTCCCACCACTTAGTCCCAAACAAAACAGCAGACAGGCCATTTTCTGGGAGTAGCTCTAGATGAACAACTTCCCTAATCCAGTCCGTCTAAGATGGATCTATTCGGACAACCATCAGGACGACACGTAAAATTCGTACCAGAAAGGACGTGAAACACTCTAACACATGTTATAAGGTTGTAGTTATGTTGCCAGAATGCTTGCAGTTACTCTGGAGACCCTTTCATTGCGGTTGGCTACCGCTCTGCACATCTCACACTTTGGCATCTAAATGTGAGCAGTCCGCCAAGCTCACGAGGTGGCTTTGTGGCAAAGCTTTGACGTTTCCTCGTGTGAGACCAAGCCGATATTGCATTAAACCTTGATAGACATTCGATAAAGTTGAATCCATAATGAAAAAATTGAAAGCGCAAACCAACGGGACACAAGAGAAGAGACAAACAAGCCCGTTGTCCCGTTGGTTTGCGCTTCCAATTTTTTCATTATGAATCTGTACCAACTAGCCCGCCTGTCAACCCTTCTGAAAGTTGTATCCTTTGAACCATAAAGTGAGAGTAAGAGGCAACATCTGAATCTCGAGCTTGTGCCCCATAGCTAAAATTTCTCAGCCTGAAATAAAATTAGGGAAACAACAAATTCAACAATGAAGAGGAGGCTGTAACTCAATGAAAGCACATATGCACCTGCAGGCATCATATGAGGTCGGTTAGAAAAGTACCCAAACTTTGGTGGAACAGCAAAAACGGGCATTATTGGAGCATTGTAAACCTAAACACCCTCGAAGTAGTCTCCTTGGGACTCTAGAGACTGCTCTTAGAGTTGCTGCCATTGCTGGAAGCATTCTAGCACTGCTCCAGTCGCTTCCTCATTTTCCTTGCAATGAAAAACCAATGAGAGCACTGTGCATACCTCACTCAAACACTGCATCCCAGCGACTGACGAAATTGCCAGGCGGGAAAAAATTCACACGTGCACACGAAGGTTCACAATCGGCTAATGCAAGCGTGCTTGTTCGAAATTTATGAAGTGCTTGCGAAAAAAAAGGGTCGGATACTTTTCTAACAGACCTCGTACATTTTCCACTGGCCTTATGTGAGACAGAGGGGCAATGTATTGGCAACAGCAAGTGGCAAACGGGAGGCGCTATCTGCAGAGCTTGTTGAACAGCTAACAGCAAAGCATCATCAAGAGCAGCTGTTGCAGTTTTGTACAACCAAAAAATTGTTCATAAAATATGCATAAACTCCACGTAACAAAGTGCGAAACATCACCGATACAAATCATCCCATTGAAGGTTCTTCGCATAAGAGTTGGTACTTCTATGGCGAAACCCTCTGCAGTGCTATTCAAGTGATTTTATGACTTCTGTGTTAGATTACCACACTGCATTTTTTTCTACTTCAATTCTTTCCAAAATTTAGAAAAATGTATTCTCCTTCAACTGTAGTGGCTGGTCTCTGTTGCACGGAAGATGACTTGAAAAACGCTAAAACTACATGTTTTGACCACTGGCACTAGCAGATGTTTTAGTGTATTGCCTTCCTTTATCGATTTTTTATAAAGCGCATGGACATTCAGGTGCTAAATAAAAATGAAACTTCACCCTTAATTTTCTCTACGAATAATTAATTTCCAACTGTGAAACATGGGGTTAGAGTTCTCAGAGTGCAGTTTGTCAACCTAAAACCAAGTCATTGTATCTCTTTAATGTTCATTCCAAGGAGCCATGACAAGCAATTTTCATAATCTGTATTATAAAAGTTGGTCTTTTGCTGTTGACAAATGAGCTGGTGAAATTTCAGCACATTTGGCTGAATACTTAATTTATAATGAGGATTGTTTTAAACACGCATGTGGCCCGGTAGCCTCACAATTAACAGTACATGTGAACCATGATATAATAAGACACTTGCTTTGTGAGCGTATCTACTCCACCCAACAACTGTTTCATGGTCAGTTGCGGTACAATGGAGCTACTTCAACTTTTGTATGCCTTGGAATTGAAAAATTGAAGAATTTGCACTGGCTGAAGTTCGGGAGAAGACAGATCTCCTGCATAAAACACATGACGTCCCACACCCCATGGCAACATAATGGTAGCTGGCAATGGGCGGAGTTTATAGCAGGAGACTTCTATAGCTTACTTAGCAATTAGATATTATTTTTTAATGTCTGTTTTTCATACATTTACAGGCACAATAGACGCTCTACAATTTTTAGCTGAGAATAGCAGTACGGAGGGTGACCTTGTCATGGCCCCGAATAAGTAATTAGTTATGGCGGACTTAGTTACATGGAGGTTTAAACGGATACATCTACTTATTTATGAATGACTTTATGAGTTCAAGCTGCCCTTCTTGATAGCTCCTGTTGTGTCTGCGCTCCTCAGCTAGCGCCTCTGGCTAAAGCTCCTTTAGCTTGAATTTTGCCTCCTGCTCCGCCTGCCTCTGTTGAAGCTCCATTTCTTTCAGCTTCATTTTCTCCTCATGACGCTTTATCTCGAACCGGAGCCGGCCCTCTTCAAGTTGGAAGCGGTGGTTCTCGATTGCAGTGTCCCGATCACAGCGGGCCTCAATGAGGGCATATGTTGCCTCAGCGTACCGCTGTGGATCTGCACAAATTTACAAGGAACAGTTAACTGTCTTAGGTTCAAATGGATGAGCAAGTGCAACAGTTTATAAAACACCATGATATTCTACTGAGCACACATGGTTCTTTTTAACACAGTAGACTCTCAGTAAACTGAAATCTATTAAAGGGAATTGTTGCCTAAATGAAACAACTTCATTCAACACGGTTGCTTTCGTACTTAGATTCTCCACTTTTTTTTTATCTCGGAGCTACTGTTGAATGGAAAACATTTTCTAGTATCTTCACATTCCATTTAACGAGAGTCTACTGTACAGTACTATTCCAAAACACTAGACTTATTAAACACAGGCAGGTAAATACTGTAATAATAGTCAAGCTGCCTCTGTACACACAAAATTGCTTGCAACAAAATGTTGCGATTACTTAAAAAAGTATTGGAAGAAATCTTATAAGTTGTTTCTATGCATCAAATGAAAGGTCAAGCCCTCAAAACCAAGAAAGTTCACTTATACACTTGACTACACTTTTAAAAGCAAATGCAACACGTTTTTAAAAAGCTGGTTCTGTTTCATATACTGTATACTGACGTCAAAACACACTGTAGCCACATGAGCTGGCGACATGCTCACGCTAGATATGGTGATATGGTGACATTACACGGATGTTCCATCATCTATTGCTATACACATATGGGTGAAAGAAGGACCAAGTGTTGTTCTGGCTGGCATCCAGTTGCTGCACACTTGTTGTAGCACCCAATAGTGAGCGAATCTATGGAACTTGTATCTATTGCGGCCTGTTTTGCTACTGAAAGTTTATACAGAGCTAAATGTTGCTGTCATGACAACAAATCACAATAAAATTATTTCCTTGCCTTGTGATCAATTTAGACGATGTTGGAATGGACACACAATGACAGAAGCCATATTTTACTTTGCTCGATTAAAAGGTATGATGAACTACTGCAATCGAACAGCGAGGAGAAGTGACAGGAAAAGCAATATGTAAGCAGCAATTTCCTATGCTTTGGTATCTGACATCGCATGTGTTCATTTGGGTGTGTGAAGTCACCAGAATTTATACTGTAGCCTGACGTCATGCATGTACCATTCAAGTCTTAGCAGCACTTCCGGACCTTTATATTCGCTCAGAGACGTGTCTGTACACAGGAGATTTGTATAAGAGAGTAAACCCAGCTTTGAAAATCGGTGTTGGTGCACTTACAACTGCCTACATGCATACCTCTGATTGGAGTGGCTCGGGGGCGCACTGGTGTTGAAGTGCGAGTCGGAGCACTCAACGGTGAGCATGGGCTACTTTGAGCCCTGCGCTGCTGCGAATCAACTGGCAACTCTGAAAGGGCAATCAGTAACTGAGTCATGCGAATTTATGCAATACATTTCAAACCCCCCCCCCTTTTTTTTTAACTGGCTGATTCTGTCCGATTTCTGATACAGTAAAAGCTCGTTAAGTCAAACAACACAGGACCAAAAAAATGTTTTAGTTATTTAATCTTGAATTATCAATAGTATCAAGAAAACGAAGAAATGCCTGTTATACTCCTATCACACCTGGCAATATAAGTGCACTTCGAGCGAGTACACTTAGCTGCGAGTGTCATTTGCGCATTGTCACACGAGCAAGTTTAGTGTCACTCGCCGCAAAGTACACTTGCTGGCAAGCGCGTTCCCTAACCTCACTTCGCTTTGACCGAGTTTGTAGCCTCGGTCCCAGTGGCTTGCACAGAAATACGCTGTTGCCTAAAGAGGTCCTCATACTATTTTTGAACTATTGTTTTCATTATAAGGAATTCTGCTATATACTAAAACAAGTCATAGATCAACAACTCTCGCTACTCTCTCCCTCAGGCAGTTTGCGGCCACATCCGCTGTGGGGATGCGGCACCTCATGCTTGGTGGGCTTCGCGGATCATTCATATTACCCACGTTGGAACCAAATGTAACCGAATCAACAGGTTTGATGGCAATAAACTATACAAATACTGGCCGGGGCCAGGAAAAACTCCAATTCCAATTTTCATAATAATTCATTGAGGTCAAATTAACGAGCTTGTTCTGTATTACTCATAAAGCTGCATAGACTTGTGCTAAAAAATCATGCACAAATTTCCAAAAATTAATCTTAAAACAAAGACGACCTACTCTATGTCTATGGCTCTTTAAAGTTAATGCAAAGGCTTTCTGGCTACACACAATTTATATTTTCTGGCAGTGGAGCAAAGGTGATGACATTTTTATTAACAATTTAGTTCTGCAATATTTACTGGAATAGTTCCATAGTCTCCTAGTGCAGCAAATGCTTCATATCAATCGTAATATGCAACACTTCACTGCACTAAAAAGTAGCACCTTTTATTGCCACCTTGACTTCACTGCAAGTTCACATCATTGCAACCGACTGGAAGATGACTACGTGTGCTAAAACATTTCTCACAGTGAGAGTGGCCACATGTCCCTGAGAGTGTGGATCTATTGAAGGCCACAACAGCACCCAGACAATGGCACACCTAAGCACATGCCACGTCATAAATTTGCCTAACATAAAAGGACACATGAGACACCAGTTTGCCCATGTCTCCTTTCCTGGCCAAGACTAAAGATGCGATAAAGCCATATACTCGGAGATTTTAGGGGACAGAGAAATAAGCTTTCTTAAAGAAAGATTTACTACACAATTAAAGTGTTTTATTTTTTACTCTTGCCTTCAATAGCAAGCATCTTCATTTACAATTGTGTACCTGAATTTTGAATGATACTCTTGTTTTCTACTAGGCAAAATACAAGATACACTGATACGACTAAGCTTTCTTTGTTTTTTTTTTGTTACACACCTTGCAGAGGCACACGAGTGTTGGCCACCCGTCTCGTTTCACCAGTGTGGGAATCAGGGGGGCTCCCATGCACAGTTGCATTGCCTGGTAGTCCAAGAGATCACAAGTAAACAAGTTCAGGAGGAGGCTGCTACTTGAGTCTACTGCACATAAAGCAGACTTATTCTCAGGGAGACAAAGAAAAGATAGCAAAGCAGCAAGGGCAACTAAAAGAAGTGGATCCATGATGAAACTATGCAACTAGTTTTTGAACATACTGAAACTACTTACACTTATTAGGTACTTATTCTCTTATTAATTTATTATTGCATAGGACAAAAATATTGTACTGAAAAACAAAACAATGTCCTTCGCTGAGCTCATATTAATTTAATTAAGGACTTGGTGCAAATTTTAGCAACAGCTAAAATCTGACCCTGTATTTCTTTCATAGCACAAAATAGAATTTTTCAGGCCATCTTGAGTGATTTCCTAGACTCAATAGCTGCACCTAAAGTCGCTTTTGTTGATGTTGAAAGCACTAATGACGAAAATCATTTGAATCTGTAGGCATGCACCAACAAAACTAGGGATTACAAACCTGCAGCAGCAACATCTGAAGGACTAGATGTTGGAGTTTGAGCTCGACTGGGTGCAGCAGTTGTGATGCGGTCAGGTGCTGGGCATGAGGCCGTCCGGTTGTCTTCGAGTTCTGTACATCACAAGTGAACCAACATAAGAGCTGTGTTATGTGCTTTGAGCTTGAGCCCAGCTTTCCTTTGCAATACACATCGGCAATAATTCCTCTCATGCAGCAGCTCTTTTGATGAGAACTACAGGCTCTTCCTAGTGCCTTATTTACATGCTGGAGGCTAGGGCTCAATAGTGCCAGTGCAATTACTTGAAAAACCTTATTTTCTATGATTTCCCAGGTATAACATGGACCAAATAATGACAAGCAACACAGGGTGATGCACAAGCTATCAACCAGCCCCTATTGCCGCCTTAGTAGCTTCAAAAACCCACTGCAAGGCTAAAAATGGCAGGTAGAAGACAAGAGAAAAATAATGAAAAGTAATTTCGGGCCATGCTGAAAGGCTCACCTGACTGGAAATGACTATTTAGGACTATTTTAAGGGGTCCATGGTGTTGCCATTTCTTCCGTGTGTTCGTGTACAGGCATTTTCTAGTCTTAAAATGAATTAACACCAACTATCCCAATTATGCATGCTACAGCATCCACTAGTTTATGCAATTGTGTATTCAGCACGTGTGTAATGAAAAACTTTTAGTGTTTCTCATTGTATTTTCACTCACCACAGTCAGGCAGATTCATGTGAATCTCTATGTTTTCCGGCTCATACACTGAATTAAGAAGTGTCTGAGCCTGTGACGTGCTTGCACCATCTGCTGGTCAGGAAGAAAACATAAACTTTTATTGAGCTCTACTTAATATAGCCCACAGAAATTTGATTTGTTATAACATAAGGGCTCTAAACCAAGGAACAAGAAACAAAAGAGAGGGAATACAAGTACTTATAGATATTGAGTAGGTTACACATAAATAAGAATAATTATAGAAAAATGCAGAACCATGCTAAAAAACATCTACAAACTCCAGCTAGACAACTATTTCAGGTACACTTATAAATAGTCTATTTCAGCATTGTGCAAAGCTGTTGAAGGTAAAAGTGTCACCTAATTCCTTGAAAAAAAATCATCACATTCACATGTTGCTTGATCCTTAAATCTAGCCAGTACCTCAGCCCAACAATCTGTCTGACATTGAATCTCACTGTTTGGTTCAGAAGAGTGAAGTTGTTCTAATCTTTGCTAGACACTAAATGGCATATCACAGCCTTCTTTGGTGAGACAGCTAATCCTCAACCTTTGGCAGAATAGTTCAAGCTCTGACCTAGTAAAATGTTATGTAACTGGTGAAATGATTATGTAACATAGAAAACAATTGCATATTCATAAAAATTTCATGTCTACTGCAGGATGAAGGCTTGCATGAAGATATTCCAATTCGCCCATGTTGTGCAAGCAGACTGCATGTCAAGTCTATAGCATTGTTAATTTTGCCACTTGATATGACTCATGTTCAAGGTTCTCTGTCTGACTCTTTTCTGAGCATGTGTGTGTTTGTGAGTAGACGTATCTTTTTGCACATGTGATCCTTTTTTACATCACGGTAATCACCTGACACCAGAAGTAGCAAGCTAGGCAGCCAAGCAAACATTTCCGGGAATCTTATTAAACATTGCTATATCTCTGTCTCCACCTATCTGGTAAAATATACCACAGTGCCACACAGGTAGCACCTAACTAAGTCATACAACAGGCCGCAAAGTGTGCTGCAAGCATGGCCGCTGCCTTCAGATTTCACACAGAAAACTTCCAGAGGTTGTACCTGCTATGATCGTGCAGAAAGCAAACGTTTACAAATATTTGTCCAGTTTGTTATACTCTTTTCTTAACTTACTCAACCGGTGAAGCACTCTAGTATCATGCAATTGATCAAATGACACCACCTGTAAATTCAACGCAGATCAAGTGTACGGCTCACTATCAGTTAAGTACGAGTAAGAATTGCGAAATCAGCACATTTCTTACCAGGCTCAACACCGTCCCCCGCTGTTAACTCCGCGTAGGCCGCCAGGGCATCTTATTCCTTGTTGTCGACGCGACGTTTCGCTGGCGGGCGGGCGACCGAGTTTCTTGTGGCTCTTTTTTTTTTGATGTCGTCGCGTTCAGCGAGCTGTCGTGCGGTTGATGGCGGTGGCGTGTAGCCACACTCGCGCGCTATGTCAGCCGCTTGCTGCAGGAGGTCCTCCAGCTCGGACTGCTCCTCTTCTGTACCGGAGCTATTGCGGAGCCAGTAATCACAATTTTTGTCAATGGGAAAGAACAGTACATAACAAAGTTCAATACGAGACGCACTTACCTCTTAATTTTTTTCTTCTGATCTCGCAAAAACACAGGAGGATTAAGTTAAGCCTTTCCCTGACACTGCGAATGCTGAAGTACCTGCCGAGCACCTCGGAGAGCCGATCGGTTATCTTCAGCCACCTCGCAGGGTCAAGGAAAGGATTTACATATAATACCTCCTTTACCAGAGCGATGTCATCGCTGAGAGTAAATCGCTTGCGCCCAGACATCGATTCCGCTGATGACAGAGCGAATGTAAACAACGTGTTCGCCGTTGGCGCTTCTGCTTCGGCTTGTCTTGACTCGGTGACTTGCTCCGGGCCGTGAACGTAAAGCCTATCCGGCGAGTAGTTTGCGTTACGTAAAGGTTCACGTTCTGTAAAAACTCGCGCATGCGCAGATTTTATCCGGTATCCGGTAACACGGTAACGTAAAGAAGTATACGTACAAACTAAAGCTCCCTAATAATATGTGGTGTTTTACGTCCCAAAACCACGACATGATTATAAGAGACGGCGTAGTGGAGGGCTCCGGAGAGGTGTTCTCTAACGTGCACTGGCATCGCACAGTACACAGGTCTCTACCACTTCGCCTTCATTGGAATGCGACCGCCAAGGCCTGGATCGAACCCACGACCTTTGGGAGCTGAGCACTTTAGCCACTGTTCAACTGAGGCAGACTACCGTAATAAAAGTACACGATATTATCTGTAAGGCGTTATGTGAACTCTTTTGACGCTAACGATGAAGAAGAATTGGTAAGCTTTTTGTAATAGCTTGGAAGCATACAACGATACACTCGTTGCACAATTTGCGCCATGCTTGTGAAATACCTGGTTGTTGTTTTGCTCATCTACCAAGCTATATATCTTAAAATTTGCCAGATATGTAGCCTTACTATGGTCTTCACGTGGATGAGTTTTTAACAGTGGCGTTGCTCTGTGCTATAATACTGGACTTCCATAAGCAGTGCCATTGCTCTGTGTTATAATACTGGACTTCCAAGCTGATGGCACGGCTTCGAATTCCGTTCAATCCTGAATGTTCATTTGTCATTTAATTTTCTTCCCCTCATTCTTCATGATAGCTGTTACGAACACCGACGGTGGTGGACACCTACGCCACCTGAATCGGCTGCTGCGGAGATCACATAACAACTTTCCCTGTAGAATCCTTCACCAAAATTTTACGCATTAAATTGCCACCACACGGCATAAGAAACTGCGACCAATGAGAGAAATATGTATACCCTCTAGCACTCGTATTTTCCTTGCGTTAATAGGCCTATAAAACTAATCATTGTGTCTGGCATAAAGTAACTGATGTTTAAGCTGTTCGGTTGTGAGCAAATAAAATGTTGACCCCCGCCCCACACACAAGCTGATTAAGTTCATAAAAGCAGAACCCCTATAAAGCTATCATAAAAGGCACACTTCTGCCCCGCCGCGATGCTTTAGTGACTAAGGTACTCGGCTGCTGACCCGCAGGTTGCGGGATTGAATCGCGGCTGCGGCAGCTGCATTTCTGATGGAGGTGGAAACGTCTAGGCCCGTGTGCTCAGATTTGGGTGCAGGTTAAAGAACCCCAGGTGGTCAAAAGTTCTGGAGCCCTCGAATACAGCATCTCTCATAATCATAACGTGGTCTTGGGACGTTAAAGCCGCATGTCAATCATATCAATCAAAATGCACACTTCTGTACATGGTTGCAGCTACACCAGAGCGAATTGTGTGTTTCTATAGCGTCGAGTGCCTGAAACGCTTGCTCTCGAGTGATACGCTAGTTCCCACACACACGTGAGATGGACCAAAGCTGGTCACTTTGACTGAATACTTTTGATAGTCGATCGCTATTAGGCGACTGTGTTTTGGGTACTTCGCCAAGAGAAAACTAGGCAGCGCTAACTCGAGGGTCTCGGGATTGCTGCGTCCCGTCCGTAGGTAAAGCAAGGACGATGGAGGCTTCAAGTCAAAACAACGAACAGCATTTATTTAAAACACGGTATACAGCATGGTCGGCCCAGGGTGAGACGGCTATGCCGCGACCGGGCAGGAGCAATCCGGGCAGGAGCAATCGGTCAGCGATCGTGACAGTTTCCATCCTTTGTGGCAGCCAAGGCGTCTCTCCCTGGGGCAGCACGCAAGTTGGTATTTTGAAGACCGAAAGTGGGCCACGTGCACCGCTACTGTGTAACACGTGGCGCTATCTCTTGATAGCCGGTGCACGTGGTCCCCCCCCCCATCTCAAGAAAGGAGGCTGGGGACCGAAAGCTTGCAGGGAATGTCCGACTGCAGGTACTTTGTGGCGAGGCGAGAAAAAAAAACAATAACGTTTTCCATATTGCTACCAACGGAAGCATTGGAGTCTTGCGCCAAACATTGAGGTGAACATAAGAGCCCAAGAAAAAAAATCATGAAGGAAGGAAATGATGCGCCATCTTCCCACACCCCTTTTGGTACGTTACCGAGGACGCAGATTGTATCACTTGCTGGGCGTTGTTGATGAATGGGTAGCCAAGCTCCGGTGAGGAGTGCCTGCCTGGATCTTTAGCAGCTGAATCTTGCGCAAAAAAAGGTTTGAGATCCAAGACATGAAAAGGACCAAACATTTAATTAGTCATGTACTCTGTTAACATGTTCGAAAGCTTGGATTTCTGGGTTATTATATAAGGTCCATCCCGCCTGTTTGCTACGCAAGCAGAAAAACCTTTCGAAGCATCACCGAGGTGGTGTGTTCGTTTTAACACCACATCACGAAGCTCAAGTTTAAGGTTCTTCCGACGCTTATCATATTGTCCGGCCTGTTCTATGCGGGATACATCGAGGTGCAGTCTGGCTTGTACCTCGTCCGTCAGCCGGTGCCTCAAGTCATCGTCGAACCTTACATAAGGCCTCCCAGTAGTGTCTGTACGTGTCAGAGCGTTGACCCGCGGAAAACTCGATCATTTGCCCAGGCTAATTGCACAGGAGTGAAACCTGCTGATTCAGCTAAAACAGTGCTTGATTATCCGTTTAGATAACAAACTGAGTGGCATCAGAAAACATGTCCAGTTTCTTTAACGCAAAAATGCTGGCCAGACATTTCTTCTCGGTTACCGAGTAGTTGTGTTACGCACCGGTCAAAGTGTGGCTTGCGAAAGCGACGGTTCTCAGAGCACCGGCGCACTCCTGTAGAAGACCATAATCACTTGCATCGTTCTGCAGCAAAAAAAGGCTTGTTCAGATCTGTAAGCTGAAGGGAGGCATTTTTGACAATCACCCTCAAAAGTGTCTCGAAAGCTGCCTGTTGCTCGCTGCTCCAGAGCCACTTAGTCCCTTTCTTCAGCTAAAATTCCCAGAAACTTTTGCAAACTTGCAGTGTTTCGGGGTGGCGGTAAATCTGCAATTGCACGGAGCTTATCTCGGTTTGGCTTTAGCACACCATTGTCAACAACAAACCCAAGCAGGTTGATCTTCTTAGTAGCGAGCTGCAATATTCCGGGATGAACTGTTACACCAGCTGCTGACATGCGCTGTAGAACCTTATGCAAGTGTTCAAGATGCTCTTCAAACGTGCGCGCCCCGCCGCGGTGGTCTAGTGGCTAAGGTACTCGGCTGCTGACCCGCAGGTCGCGGGTTTGATTCCCGGCTGCGGCGGCTGCATTTCCGATGGAGGCGGAAATGTTGTAGGCCCGTGTGCTCAGATTTGGGTGCACGTTAAAGAACCCCAGGTGGTCGAAATTTCCGGAGCCCTCCACTACGGCGTCTCTCATAATCATATGGTGGTTTTGGGACGTTAAACCCCACAAATCAATCAAATCAAACGTGCGCGAAAACACCATTACAATATCAAAGTACCAAATTAAACTTTGCATCGCCAAAAGCCATATCCATCATGCGCTGATAGGAACTCGGACTGGTGAAAAGACCAGAAGGCTTATGCACAAACTCAAACAAACCTCTATAGCATGCGAATGCCGCTTTCGGAATACCATCAGGGTGAACTTCCAATTTGCAGGTACTTAGGAGATCAATCTGGCAAATAACTTCGTGTTTCCAACCACTTAAGTTATGCTCAATATTGCTGGCATAAGAATTTTTCACCTTGACAACGTTGAGCTTGCGGCGGCTGCATTTCCGATTTAGGCGGAAATGTTGTAGGCCCGTGTGCTCCCATTTGGGTACACGTTAAAGAACCTTAGGTGGTCGAAATATCCGGAGCCCTCCACTACGGCGTCTCTCATAATCATATGGTGGTTTTGGGACGTGAAACCGCACATATAAATCCATCAACGTTGAGCTTGCGGCAATCAACACAAAGGCGTGCCGTTATACCATCTTTCTTTAGTGCCAGTACAACTGGGAAGACCCACGAACTTTTCGAGGGTTGAACGTCTACGGTGTCGAGCATGTCGTCCAGCGCTTTATCGAGAAGGGCTCTTTTGTGCTGGCTCAGCGGTCTCGGGTTACAACACCAAGGCTGGGCGTCACCAGTGTTGGTTCGATGCACTAGGACATTGGTCCTCCCGAGACGTTCTGCGATGATTCCCGAGAACGGTTTAAGCACACCCTCCAACTGCTTCCGCTGGTGTTCTGTGCCCGTGAAGTTCCTCAGGGGCTGTACGATGGCTGGCGGCCGGGTGGCATGCGTGGCTCCCACGTCTTCCGTGCCGCCTGGTATCGGCATGGGGTATACTTCGCAAAGGGTGTTGCCTCGTACTATCTGCCAAGGTGGCAGCCTCTTGCCGGAAAGTGAACGGTGAACCCCTTGTCTGCAAGAAAATCTCGGCTTAGAAGAATTGGCACTGATAGACCAGGCAAACAAAAAAATCGCCAGCATTTCGTTTTTCTATTAAAGCTTATCCGCAAGCCAACGCTACCTACAGCGTTTGATACATTCTTTGATGCCATTCTCAAATTAACATTTGCGTTACGAAGCTTCACCTTTTTAGCTTTACGCTGTTCCAGCAACCGTTTCAGCAACTTACCGTTTCAGCAACCGTTCCAGCAACTTACCGATTAAAAAATTCTCGAGCCAGTATCAAGAAGGGCTGGCATGATAATTCGAAGTGCTTTAACGTTTGCTGTAGTTTTTGGCGACTGAACCTGTGCCATGCGGCAAACAGTTGGAACGATAACTGACTCGCCAGCTTGTTCATCGCCTGCACGTACCGGGCAGCATATTACGTGCTCCTGGCATTGATGTCCGTGGGCTGTGACACGCTGCCAATGTTTAATGTCGCCGGCCGCAGAATTTTCCAGAATGACCTGTATTCACGTTACGGCGCGCAAAATATTGCCGCCTCACATGAGCAGTTTGACCACAGTGGTAGCATATGACTTGCACATGTCTGCGTTGGCAGTTATTTTATCCCTGAAATCAAGCCTTTCGGCAGAGTGGCCCCTGGAGTACACATTACAGGCGCGCCTATCACAGTCGGCTCACGCAGTACTTGTGAACCCGGCACATCGAGACTTGGCGTCCGGCCGACTATGCTCTCGTGCTCGAGTAAGGTGCGAGCGCTCTGCACTATGGCGCTGCTCTGCGGACACTTGCTCCCATGGGAACAGCTGACCCCAGATAGAATATTGAATGGGGCCCCGCGCCGCCCTTGCTCATATGCGAAGGGGTCCAGGGCGCGGGAGGAGACAGCCGTGACTGCTCCTGGGCTCATCAGGTCACATGAGGGGCACTTCAAACCAGTGATAGCTCAAGAGCAGATCGAGGCAATGGCGGTGGCACGTAAGTGCTCTGGACTAACAGAGTAAAACACACCATAGGCCTACTGTGCGAGATTTTCGAGGGTTGAGAATGTCCACCCGTATAGCGTGAATCTGGGATGAATCTGTCAAATGACCCGAACGACTTTGTTTCATTCCGAGGCAGTTGGTGCTGCTCTGCGATGCAATTCTTGCATCGTCCTGACGTACTGGAGCAAACTTTCGTCCGGACGCTGGGTTCTTCATTCGAGCTAACGCTGGACTCGCTGCTCGTACCCAGGGGGGGGGGAGAATTTCTCTCGGAAGCACTTTTCAAAATCTGCCTATTTGGCGAAAAGTGCCTCCACCATCGTGCTGCTGCATCCCGTAAAGCCAACGGCCGGTTCGAGCCACCACGTATGATTCCGAGGCACCAGTAGCTCTAGCATAGCTGTCTACTTCTAGAAAGTCAGCTACTGAGTTTGGGTTGTCGTAGCCCGTACGCGTAGGCAGCTTGACCTGCGGTCGGAGCTGTGGCTCACTTACGCTGTTGTGATTCATGGCCAGAGTGCTCACGCGATCTATGACCGTGTTTCACAACTCAGTGACACGCTGAAATGTGTGTAACTACTGCGCCAGCTGCTGTTTCGCCGGCTGGAGAGGCGAGTCCTCCTAGTCGCCGGTGGTCACGATCATTGCGTATCGAAGCTGTATCCTGTCTGGCTGTGCCATGGGGGGAGGGGCAAAAATACCGCGCAAAGAAAACCCACGCATAAAAAATGTTCCTGCACTTGCAACTCAGAAACTCGGAAATCAAAACAAAAGGACCAAACCTACGTCCACCGTACCTTACCAACGGGCGGGAGCAAAAACTACGTTGGGTGACAACTGTGGGTATCGGGCTTGCTGCGTCCCTTCCGTAGGTAAAGCAAGGACGACGGAGGCTTCATGTCAAAGCAAAAAAACAATATTTATTCAACTGAACATGATATACGACAAGTCCGACCCAGTGCGAGACGGCTAAGCAGCGACCCTCACTCCTGGCAGGAGCAATCAGCCAGCGCGAGTGACAGTCTCTGTCCTTTTTGGCAGCCAAGTCTACTCTACATAGGGCAGCACGCAGGCTGGCTATCTCTTGATAGCCGGTGCACGTGACTTCCAGAAACTGTAATGGCAGTTAGATCATATTTACGAGGTGCTGAATGGCACGCATGGCTTTAGTAATGCCTCAGCGTAGTGTATACTTGTAGAAACTAACCTCTTTTTCTTCGTCAAAATTGTCATGATTTGTAATCACTTGTTGCTTTCATAGACTGCTTTGTTCAGTGCAGAGAAGTAGGCTGAAGAAACCAAGCTGAACCTTTTAGCCAGCAACGGCGAATTCTGTATTTCCTTGGGACCCGAATAAAAATTGTTGACCGACCGACCGACCGACGGATGGACGGACTGACTGACTGACTGACTGACTGACTGACTGGCTGACTGACTGACTGACTGACTGACTGACTGACTGACTGACTGACTGACTGACTGACTGACTGACTGACTGACTGACTGACTGACTGACTGCAGTTGTGTTGCCTTCATTCATCATATAAGTACTTTTTAGGGGCGAAGCACCTTAGGGTTAAGCTTTGTCCTTTCGTCGGCGTGACAGATCATGTCCGTTGTCCTGGCTTGGATGAGCTGGGAGCGCCGGCTGCGAGCACGCCGATCGTAGGTAAAAGAAGAGAATGATGATCGTGGGTGCACAAGGGGACACGCTGTCTCTTTCGCTGAGTCGCCCCAAGTGCTATAAAACACGCTTGCTCCCGGCTCTCTCTCTCTCACAGTCATGTAGTGCACTTCGCTGAGAAAGAAAGAATGTACGGGGGTTAGTGATCCTCCGGAGCTTTGCCCACTCGCCATCATTCACTTCGTGGATATGCTGTAATTTTTAGTCAATATTAGTCATGAATGTTTTCCTTACGTTTGTTTTACGGTAATGCTGCATGCTGTAAATGTTGAAGGGCCTGCCAGTCTCTGCATTCCTTTCCCCATATTACCGAAGACATTTCCCATTAGTAAATATTTTGCCGAAAAATAACGAAGCAAACAAAACTACTGCAGTGGTATTATTATTATTATTATTATTATTATTATTATTATTATTATTATTATTATTATTATTATTATTATTATTATTATTATTTTACGCCCCTACATCTGCAGAAAAAAGTAATAACTTTTATAAACGCATCTTTAGCTATTTTGTTCCGTTCATTTCTTTGAATAGGGCCACGATTTATGCGCCTTCTGATTTCAAACAGAGAGACCATGCGAGGGAGATGCGAAAGAACATGCGCCGTCAACAGAAGCGACGCATTCTACTTTTCACGAAACAAGGAAATTCAGGCTGGTGTTGAAGAAAAAAGAATGAGCTTGCTTGGAAACAGGGCAAACGTGGGCCTTATGTGCGCATGTTGAGCTAGAAGGAAGAGCGCTAAGACGTGTTTGTGCGGCAGCGAGAGTGGGAAGACGCGGCTAAATCTGCAATCCTCCATGCACCCGAGGCTCACTCCATCGTCCGGCTACAGTTTCTTGTTCAGTATAAGAGGAACCCAGACGGTTCCCTTTAATTTGTCTTCAGTTTAGAAATGCCCTAATAGTTCATCTGGTTTATTTAGGTCCTTATTAAATAGGACCCGCACAAGTTACCTCTCTGCCCTGAAACACTCAAACGCCATTTGCTAGTGTGTAAAAAAGAAAAACGAAACCGGGAAAAAACTGTGAATATTGTTATAAGTTTGGCTAAGTAAAACACTTCGCAGCACAAATGCTGATTGCTCTATATTTTACAAGCCTAGCATCGAAAGGTAAAAGTTCACAATTTGTTGAATGTATTACTAGCATAATAACCAATGTAAATAAATAGAATAGCAAATAAAAATTATGTGGATAAGTCATGAGCTCTAGTGTACGACCTAAAGGATGCGTACGAGTGTATATGATGAAGCGATGATGACAACTCTTTGCTCGAGGCTTGTCAACCTTGTTTTAAAGGTAAGTTCTTTTTTGGTGAATTCATACTGTTTTCGGTGTTGGCCTAGCCGGCGTTTGTGGCGGGTAACGTGACGAAAGCAAATAGCAGAACCACTGAAACCAGCCAATCGATGCAACATCTTGAGCAGGAGTTCGTCGTAGAAATGTCACCGTGGACGGCGGAGGACAAAGAAAAACAAAATTAAGGCCTAAACATGCAACGCTGAAAAAAAAAAACATTATTTCCACAATAGTAACGTGCCATTATGTCAAAATATATAACAATGGAAACGCCAATATCGGTAAATATAACACACATACCATGAATGTCCACTTTGATTGACACATGTTCTTCATTTTTGTCTTATTTCTTTTTTTTCTTCAGAGAGTGAAGGAAACCCTTTCAAAAAATTGCGACAGCAAAGCCGCGTCGCCTCTATATGGTATGTCAGTGACGTTACAATTTTATGCACATATTCACACTATGAAACCTTAGTGTTTGAATATTAACAAAAAACTGGGAAATGAAATATTTTTGGGCTACGTAGACTTATCGTACTTTACTTACCTGTTAAGCATTTGATTGACACAATGTATTTCAGCATCACAATATTTCTTTTCGTCACGGTTATTTAGTTCTAAAAAAATATATAACAGAATCCAAACTCTGTATGCTTCAGAAGTACGCTGTGTGAGTTTAAGAATGTTTGTTGGGAGCAGCAATAAATAAAATCAAGGCTCGACGTATACGTATAGAACTAAAGTAACAGTATACAAAAAGCGTTCCTCTATTACTGGAGAGAAAAAAAAGAAAGAAAGAAAGAAAAAAAGAGAAAAAGAAAGACAGAGAGAAAGACGGAAACAAAGAAAGAAAGAAAGAAAGAAAAAAGAAAGAGAGAAAGAAAGAAAGAAACAAAGAAGAACTATTTCTGCCGTGATGGGACGTGCTTAACTCTGCCTGTTTCGCGAACAACATCGCACCTTCATAATTACGATAGCTGCGAACAGCAGTTCGGACACGACAAGATCTATTACATAATGGCGGGAAGCAGAGCGGGCCATCGGATTAAGATAGCGATCGCTCGTGCGTACTCAGCGGCTAGAGGCGTATTACGAGCGTCGGAAAGATCGTTGTCTCAGGCACGTGCCAGTGTCCATTTTCCCTCCATTCATTTTCATCTCTCATTTTCTCAATGGGGCTGTTAAATCGCTCTTCTTTCTTTCCTCGAATATAATATCCCACGCTTACTTGGGCGATAAAATTAGGCTCATTCAATGAGACCGTGCGCGCGTAACGGCGGTCGTCTCATTGCTTGCTACGAGTTCAGATTTCGCTTGTTTTGTTTCGTAGGTTGCGCTGTCTGCTAGAAGCGATTCGCGCACCGATGCACCGCTAATAAGACACGCAGCAATGATTGTGTGCTAGAAATGAGCGCAATAGAAAAATTAAATTATCTTTTATACAGAATGGTGCCAAGGAGAAGCGCTTTTTACATTAGTTAACCTTTTCAACCTGTCCTTAAAAGGTTTAGCGTTTGCAACAAGAATTTTCTGTTGGATTCGCTTCAGGCCTTTCAGTTGTGGGATCCACTTCAGTTTCGCAGATAATAGTGAAGAAAAGATAAATACTTGCCGTCTCTGTTTTTGAGCATCGAAACATACAGATGATGAGGTTCTAATTTAAGTGATTGTATATAGATGTATTCAATGAACAGCGCATATGAAATTATAGAAGAATTTGACAACACGGACCGTGCTTTCACAAAAAAGAGAGATATACTGGTTATAGCAAGAAATCTGTCCACAATTCTAAAACATCTTGCAAATGCGATATCTGTTCGATGCCTTCGGAATTGCTTTTTTGAAGCCACAGGCATTTTAAGATGGCCAAAGAAATCACTGAGGATATTATTTGCGAAAATGAAATATTCATTTTTTTAATTATTGAAGTAAAGCACTTAAGTTAAAAGGTGTACTGAAGTCCTTAATTGAAAAACCCATTGCAGCTCCGAGATTCCGTACCATCAACGGACTTCCTTGTGTGAGGCTTGCAATTACAGCACGTAAGGCACGCACAGGTTCACAAACGTCTAACAACTCCTCCACTGTAATCGTTGTATTGATAAAGGACGTCACTTTAGACATCTACTGTGCAATGGTTTCATCTCGTTCTGCCATCTGAAAGAACCGCCTAACTACACTATTTAAAAGTTAATCAATTTACCTTCATAATACTGTCGCAAATAGTGTCGCCAACTATGTTAAGATGTCTGCACTACAGATAAAGCAATTTTGAGGGCAGTGAGCAAACAACGCCTTTCCCTGATTTTTAAGCATTTCGCACACATTTCTTGAAACACCCTGCATTAAAAAAAACATGAATCGATAGTGATGGCAAAGGTCGGTGGCTTTTGCTCAATGACTTGCATTATGGTAAGAGGTGCGATTAGATTATTAGCTGAAATTTTGTCTTATGAACACTTTAGCTAAGATTTATTTAATTTCTATAATTATTTTCAGTTCATAAGGCAAAAAAACAGAATTTAAAAAATACATGGACCCAGATGCGTGCTGACAAAAGGGGAACATGCTATCTAAATCTCATGGGCTGACTGAACCTGGTATTGGAAAACGGTGCACGCTCTATAATAAAAACAAGACAGCATTCGTACGTACAACCGGGGGAGTGCAGGGGATATTTCTTCACATATATAATATTTGCACATCTGCATAAGGTGACCAGTTTTCTGACCTTTAAGAACAAAATATCAATGCTGACAACAGCCACTCAATTTGCAATGTTTAACAAAGCAGCATCTGCGTTGTCGTGTTCTCGTGTCCTGTTGTCCAAGCTGTTTAATGAGTATGTCGAACGTCTTCCAATTAGCCGAAATTGCCACTCTTGTACGGTAGGATATTTTCGACTCTTTTTTGTTAAATACGCTCCAGTTTGTACTTCATCTATTGCCAGACCCGAACAGAAATTCTCTCTCCATGAGCGAAATTGAAGTAATCCATTTGATAGCACATCATGTATGTCTGCAAGCTATAAGGAAAACAACCAATAACCAATAATTAAGCAGAAACACGTAATCATAAGCTTCACCGCGTACAGGAAAAACGGCTTCCCGGGGAGTTCTTAGCTAGCCCTATTTTAAGAATGCATCAGGTTGTGGCTGAATGAATAGAATATTTCTTTCATATTTGTGTGTGTGTGTGTGGGGGGGGGGGTAGGTGGGTACATTGATGCGTGCGCGTTTAGGCGAATGTGATATGGAAGATCTTGTTTGTTTTCGCTCACTTCTAATACACATAGAAGCGTAACTTCACTTGGGCCTAAAAAGGCGGAGAGTGTTTTTTGCGCCTCACGCCTGATTTAATCTTGAAAGCGCAGTAAAACTGAGATTTATGGCTTTGACTACGTCTTCTGTAACCAAGAGAGCAGTTGATCTGGTGGGAGTGCCGATGCTGTTTGATCCGGCTGCCTTTACCGTATCGTGGCTCTACTCTGAAGTCAGTGGAAGCGATTCCAAAGTAAAGTATAGCGGGCGTGTTGGTTGAGCACAACGGTGTTTCGATTGACGTGTTGTAAAATAAGTGTGGTGTGACCACATCAAGAGTTGAATGGCCGTTGCGAATCGGTAAATGTGTGCCATGCTCCAGTAGCTTGCTCAATAGTACAACCTAAAAGAAAAAACAACGTACATATCAGCTGTTATGGCACACGTATGATGATTGATGGTGGATGTAATAACCAGTGTGACATCAACAATACCGTATATTTTATTCGAAGACGTGGAGAGTACTATAAGATAGAGGTGCCGTACATTCTGAATATCTTTTGCAGAGGAAAAAAGTGCCACACTATATGTTTAATTTAACTGACTTTATTAACTGAAGCGAATGCTTGTAATTGCATCATGTGTATACACATTCGTTATGTTGGCGAAGCTCAGGCACAAAGCCGGAGCCTAATGCCAACTAACACTCTTTCCTAGAGCGAAATATGCATGACTGAAAACGTCCGCCATTTTATTGGGTCATATATGGTACAAAGTTAGAGCCAAGGTTTGCAGAAACTCAGTGAAACTGTCCAGGCCTCTGCCCTTTGATCACGCTATTCCTGCAATAAGGTCAAGCATTGTTGCAGTGTTGAAACTGGCGCAAGAAATAGAGAAGAGAAACTGCGAAAAAAATGAAAAGAAAAAAAAATATTGTTGAACTTGCGGGACATTTCTGAAACATATCAAGAAACTCAAAGATAGCTTGTTTTATCACCATTATAATCATCAACATAACTACTCCCATTGCAGAGCAAAGGCTTCTCCCATGTTCACCAAATCAACCTATTTCAGTGCTTTCTGCTTCCATGTTATACTTGCAAACTTCTTAATCTCATCTGCCCACCAAATTTTCCACCTCCCCCTCATGCGTTTACCTTCTCTTAGAATAGAGTCAGTTACCATTAATGCCCACTGGTTATCCTGCCAACGCGCTATGCGCCCGGCCCACGTGCATTCTTAGTCTTGACTTCAACCATGGTATTCTTAACTCTCATTTGTTCTTTGACCCTCTCTGCTCCCTTCCTGTCTTTTAAGGTTACACCTATCATTTTCCTTTCCATCACTCTTTGTAAGCCTCCAGGTTTCTGCTCCGTATGGGTAGATATCGTTGAGATGCAGCTAATATATACCTATACCTCTTGAGGGTTAGTAGCATATTACCATTCATGATTTTAGAATGCTAGCCTAATGTGCTCCACCCCTTGTTTAGTCAAGCTCTATTCACCTGTAGTGATGTTAAGCTTTCGGTATAAGTAACGTGCGTTGTGAATGCCGCATAAGGCGGAAATGTTCTGATTGCTGCCTCTTACTGCACGTGTACTCGATTGGTTAATGGTATACCACACAAAATCTTTTAACGCAGAGTTGCGCAATTCACTATTAATTTCTCACAAGACACAACAGAAGTTGCAAGACACAAACTTCTTTCTCCCTTTTGCAACGAAACTTTCTGCGCCGGCACTTCAAAAATCCGTGAACCGTAACTATAGGCCTGCTTTATTTAAGATATACTTCACACCTCTAAATAGACTGCGAACATTCGTTGATACTTGAAGAAAAGCCAGCCATTAACGGGAAATGAGAAAGTAGCAGATGTACACGCACAGAACGCTGGAGCCCTGTGGCGTGTGCTTCTTTCTCGTGTCCCGTGAATTTGGTGGTTTTTCGTCAAGTAACATGAACCAACTGGCCCAGATTTCAACTCTTCTTCTATTGATGCCGACGGAAGGGCAATGTGTTGAACATTGAAAATGGGCATATATACGGAACAAGGTGCTTCTCGTTATATCAGTTAGTGGATATGTCTCCTGTTATTGCACAGCTTATTTTATCTAACAGAGTATACTCGAAATATAGAGTATAAGACAAAGATCACTTTACCATAACCATCTTACGCCACCTTGGGTAAACTTTGATAAATTGAATGCCAGCACCAACCCTGCTCGAACGGTTTGCTTGGAATTGCCACAACGTCTAACCGTACAAAAGTAATCCATACGAATGTGCATGTTCGTCTGAATGCACACGTGGTTGTGTTCTCTGCCGTTGTTAATAAATTAGCACTTTTCAAGCATACAGAATCACAAATTAAAGGCGACGTGGCTTAGCCCCTACATTTTGCCGCAGTGGATCAGAGCGGCGTCTACTCGGAACTTCCCGACTCGGAACCAGAATTCATACGCGAACTGCAAAGGGAAAAGAAACGACCTTAATTGAGCGCTGTTATACATAGACCCAGCGAGACTGCGGGCGAAATGCATCGAGAGCGCCTTGCAGGCGATGGCGGTGGCGGCCGGCCGCTTCGCGCGTAATCCAGCGCACGCCGTTCAACCCCCGGATGATCGCTTCGCGTTCTGCGCCCACAAGACGTACGTAGCACACGCTACGAAACCAGCTCGCCGCTGACGCTGTAGGACCAACAGGAAAACGATTAGGCCGGCCCTGACGCACAAGCCAGTTCGATTTCGTTCGGGGCTGCCGGGGGGCACGTGTACGCGAGAGCATCGAACACTTAGCTTCGGAGCCAGTGCAGTAGAGCAAGGCCGCGGCTGCCGTAGCCGCCAGGACGCTGGTCCGCCCGCCAACGGGACGCCCCGCGACTGGTTGGACTCTCTCCGCTCCCTGTGTGCCGTCACTGGCAGCTGTAAGGTGGTCGTGTCTCCGCGCAGTTATTTCGGGGAGGCTGATTGATTCGCGCCGACGGCCGAAGCGGAACATTCCCGCTTGGCTTGTTCCGTCAGTGTACACACTTCTGCGTAGAGCTTGGCGCGAGTAAACAGCTCTCTATTTGTCACTGACCTCGGGCAAGGACCTGCTCTTGTTTCGTTCATAATAACCAGTGAACACAAACGACAGATTAGTGTAATTTGTGGACATTCGTTGCATAGGGGTTGGAAATCAGATACTGGCGTTGTAAAAGAATGGTCTGTTTTTTTTTAGGGGTGGTGGAGGGGGGTGAGCCCGGGCTTCGACATGCCGTTAACATTATTACAGCACGCCTTAAGTTACCAAGCAAGAAATCTTTCAACTATCATTCTTTCTGCCTTTATGGTCTGCACCAACCTTAAAAGGTACGCATTGGTGTTAAAAGATTTTCCTGAAGATGGCCTAAAGCTTTGCTACATCAAGAACGTGCGCTACCCGTAGATGGTTAAACAAACCCACTTGCAAAGACGCTCAGTTGATCGCGACATTGCGAAAAAAATATTAGTTATATTGCGTATAATCGCAGCAATAGGATATTTTTATTACAGAAGAAAGAAAATAGGTGAAGCTGTAAGTGAAAGCATTCGCTTCGCTTTTAAGATAGAATATCTGTGGGTATAAGTTACAAAAAAGCGCAACCGTACTTATCTCACAAATGCGTGTTCCTGAATCCATGGTCTTTAAAAAATGCCTAATATTAGTAGACTACTACATGTTGACGCTGCCCGGCCTGGAAAAGTTGTAATTGCGGAATTGTTAGTTTTTACGCGATTCATTGTTGTGGTGAAGTATTTATATTATTCCCAGTTCAACGTTCTTAATGATTCAAAGAATTTCGATATAAAAAACCTACAAATGTTTCTTTTTAAACGCCACGATAATTGTGAGAGAAGTCAAAAGATTTTCCACCACATGCATTTCTGATTTCTTTGGTAGGTTGTGATTGTCGTCTAATCCAATGGCATGTGTTTCCGAAGTGCGCCTTCTCGTATTATGCGTGTGTTTGGATAACACGTATACTTTGAAGACATTGTTGAATGAGCTACAGTCGTTTAATGCCCAAAGTACAGGGGGAAAAAACCAGGCCTGCGCGGAACGCGCAGCACTGTTACAGCGAAAGCTGCAAAAACGGCCTTTCAAAGCCCCTTTTTTAACTCTCTTTGGGTTGCTGCTGCAAGCGCACTTGTAAGATACCCACTACGGCATTATTCATTGTGCAGTAGGCAGACATTGACTATGCCATCCTACGTTATTCTTTGGAAAGACATGGTAATCATTGCACACTTGAAAGAAAATTGGTGCATTTTTTTTTTCTTGTGACGTGGCTGACGGCGCTGAAGAATGATGCCAGAGGCCTTTGAACCTCCCCCAGTGGGTATGCGCCACAGTTATTAGGTGAACAAGAACAAGCTTTTGTAAATGGTTGGAGCATTCGACAACCCCTTATTTACTCAATTCAAATTATGTGACACATGGTTGTTCCTTTGCCGTTCTAAAACACTTTAATACTCGTTTGACGTGATGATAGTAAAGAGACTTGAAGGATAAAAAAAGGAAGAAGGACAACAGTAAGATCCACGACGCTGCTTACAATCTGTCTCTAAGACGCCCTATTTGCAAGAAGCGCAACAATACGCTCTCAATACCTTGCGTGCCGAGGACGGTCTCGGCCAGTGTCCTAATACACTTTCTTCCGACAATTGGCGATTTTCTAGTCTATCTAGAACTTTCGACAGTTCTTTTCTTGGCACACTGAAGCGATGACACTCGCAGGTGGAAAACGTCTCCGCCCATCCACAGTTGTCGCATGTCGGGCTGCTGGCAATTCATATTCGAAACGAAAAAGCATTCGTAAAGGCCACCCCAATCCACAGACGGCACAAAAGTGTCTCCTCAGCTCTGGTTATTCCTAATGGAAGACGGAGCTGTAGGTGTGGGTCCAGTTTATGAAGGCTGACGTTGGTAAATGCAACACATTAAAATCAGCACAACGTTACGAGGCAGACGTAAATTATGCCAACTGACCAACTCTTTCCTATTTTCTTGAAAAAAAAAATCAGAACTATCTACCTAAAGCCAAAAGTGTTTCTCCAAAACACTTTTTTGCAAAAAAAAAAAAGTTTCCAGTACCGCTAGCTTCATTTGCATTTTTTTCGGAGAGCTCAAAACCATAGCTCATAAAATACGTTGTAAAAATTCATTCGTCCTAAATTTGATTAAAACAAATTTTTACCTTTACAACAATGGTAGATGTGTTACTTTAAACAAGTTTTACGAGCTTTCTTAGATTTTTATATGGCCTTAAATATGGAAAATTTAGTCCATACCGGCGATGGATTCATAGAAATAGAACATTAGGGGAAATGTGATAGTTGACATGAGCATTTTCCTCGAATGCTTTACTGTATAGAAAAAATTATGTCAGGCGTGAACAGTGCGAAAAAAAGTTTACAGGTGGCGACAATGTTGTAAAAATGTTCAACTTTGCACATGTTCAGCAGTGAATTGAGGCAGTCCTACTAAAAAGATGCTCAATAGCGGCATTGGTAGCAACTTTCATGGCTATGAACTCAGAAAGATTCATAAAATTAATTTTGTTCTAAGCAAGCAACATATTTTTGAATTTGTGTGTTACCACTCTCGGGGTTTGGACGTGTTTATAGCCGTTTAATGAAGGAATGATGACAACACCAGGGAACAACAAGCATCATCGCAGAGTAAGGCACCACGAGATCGGCGCTCGAGCTCCACCATCTTCCTTGTCCTGTCACTATCTCGAATCTTCCACCTGCCCGTTACGTTCGCCCAATAAACATCTTTACATTTGTTGGATCGTGCTGGGTAAGCACATCGCCCACACCCTGCAACTCCGATCCCGCACCCTGCCGTCGACTATGCAAGCTGACACTGCCCAACAAACAGAACCTCTCGCGGCCGCTACTTGCCCGGCCTGGTTCACCAGCGAGACCTCCAGATCTTTGCGGGCACCGAAGACCAGGATGTCGAGGACTGGCTGTCGTCATACGAGAAAGTCAATGGACACAACAGGTGGGATGACGCTGCTAAGTTGAGCACTGTCAATTTTTGTCTCACCAACGTGGCCAAGCTGTGGTGTACGAACCACGAAACTGAGTTCGCGAATTGGTCCACCTTCAATGAGGCGATATGTGCCGTTTTTGGTAGCCCTGCCATACGGAAGCTACGCGTCGTACAACGTCTGCGCACATGGGCACAGGAGCCAGGTGAAACCTTCGCCTCGTATATAGAAAATGTGATTGATCTCTGTCGCCGCGTCGATGCTTCCATGAGCAAGAGTGCAAAGATACAGCACAATATGAAGGGCGTTGACGATGACGTTTTCGAGATGCTTCTCACAAAGTATCCTAGCTCTGTGGCCGAAGTCGTGACTTTGTGTCAGGGCTATGATGAATTGCGGAGGCAACGAGCTCAGACGCGACGTTCATTCCAAACAATCCAACCAGTGACCGCACTGGACGCCATGACTGACGAGACAAACCTTCTCGCACAAATGAAAGACTTCGTGCGAGAGGAAGTGGCTCGGCAGCTTTCTCTATTGCCTTTTGCTCAACGCCAGGAGCTCTCGCAGCAACAGCGACTGCGACACCCACCACCATTGGCTGCCATGCTCCGACATATGGTCCAGGAGCAGATTTCTGAGGCTATAACGGTGCCCTTTCAGCAGCACCCCGTCACCGCACCTCTTACTTTCGCTGATGCACTAAAGTGGCAGCAGCTACATCAGCCCCCGCCGTTCCAGACTGCCGCATACCTCAGCCCCGACTCAGCCGTCCCCCGCCTGGGTTCCACCCATTGCTACCACAGCCTAACTCGGCCGTCCGCCGCATGGGCTGCTCCCCCTCGTCGCCAATACTTGGAGAACGCGCGATAACCGATCTATCTGTTTTGCGTGCGGCGATCCTGGACATATCGCCCGATACTGCCGTCGTCGCGTGCCGGGACACACAGACGCCCGGACACAGAACAGCTTCATGGAGCTTCCTCCATCTCGTATGGAAAATCGGGATCCTCAGTAAAGCTCGTCTTCACGGGAATGTCCACGTACTATGCCTGGTCGCTCACCTTCACCCCGTCGTCGCTGCCTGTCACCCATGCGCCAGCGGCCAGCTCCTGAACACGAGGGAGACTAACCGCTGCAGTTCAGGAGGCAACTGCGCTGTCAAAATGCTCAAGTCCTCGTAAATTGCCGTCGATATTGTCGAAGTTTTTGTAGAATGTACTCGAGCATAAGCTATAGTGGATACCGGTGCTGCCGTTTCGGTGATAGACGCTAAACTTTGCCGGAAGCTCCGAAAAGTGACTTCGCCTCTTGATATGATGTCCTCGCAAACAGCGAATGGGGACCCGGCTCTGCCTGTAGTGGCCTATACTGTCCGACTGATGATCGCGAAGAACCACTACACTGTTGAGTTTATTGTCCTTTCATCATGCTCACACGACATCATACTTGGATGGGTTTTTTGATCACGTAACCACGTCGCTATTGATCGTGCAAGATTGGAACTTGAACTCTTCCCGTTTTACGACCAACCAACCAACCGTATTCAGCCCGCCGTAGACAAAGTCGTCGTCAAAGGAGGCACTGAAATTCTTCCGACAGCAGCTGCGTTGCCCCCCGTGTTCTAATACGGCATTAGGGAAGAAGCTGCATTCTTTGAACCATCAATCTTCTTCCTTAGTCGAAGAACACTTCTTCTGCCTTATTCAACCCTCTCAATTTTTAAAGAAAACAGTGCTCTTTGCCTCATCAATCCCCTTCCGTATCCCGTCGAACTGTTTCAAGGTTCGACGGGATACGGAAGGGGATTGATGCACGTGTCCAAGCCCACCCACCACTTGGGCACGTGCAAGCCATCGATAAAGAATACATTTTTACTATGCCACCAGATTGTTCCGGTGACTACGACGCCATCAGTGCCCTCAACCGTTCCAATGTACCAGCTCCCGAGCTTTCCGATTCGTCTATCGCCGACGGACTATCGCCATCTGAACGCTCTGAGCTTCTTCAGCTGCTCTACCAGTTCCATGAATCTTTTGACGTTGCTCAACATACCCTTAGCCGAACTCCCAGTTTTTTTCACTGCATCGACAAAGGTTAAAACGCACCAGTACGACCGTAACAATGAGTCCTAGCAGTAAGTAGAAACTTCACGGACGTGGAGATAACCCGGACAACGTAACCAACTTTGTCTGTGCTTATTTAAATTTTTTACAAGCTGGTATTACGCTTACTTAACGAAAAACGCAAGAACTACTTGACAGCATTTAGCCACGCGCAGCCGTTCAGTGGCAGTCAGTGTATACTAGATATGCATACGCAGCACCGGGAAGTGATACCATTGTGTGCAACACGCCGCTACCTATATGCTAACATTGAGAACTTGGAAGAGCACGATGAAGAAAATGGTCAATTGAAGTGAAAAACAAAAACAAAAAACGCCAGGCCTGCGCGCAATGCGCAGCACAGTCACAGTGAAAGCTAGAAGAGCAGCCTTTCAAAGTCTTTTTTAAACACTCTTTGGGATGCTACAAGCACACTGCTGGGTACCCGCTATGAAATAAATAATCACAAATTTTGTGTAGTAGGCCAGCATTCCCTATGCTATCCTTCGACATTCTTTGTAGAAGCTTGATATTCGCTACACACTTGCTAGGAAATTAATGCGATTTTTCATGCAGTGGCTGACGATGATGAAGAAATATGCCTGAAGTGGGCATGCGCGATAGGTAATAGGTAATCAAGAACTAGTTTTATGATGGGTTGAGGTGTTTGGCGAAATAGTCGTTGCACACTTCCCATTGTGTGACGCCTGGGTGTTCCATTGATTATCTGAAGCGCTTTATTACTCATAATATACCACGATTCCTTTCCCAACATCAAGCCTCCCTAAGGCCAGTTTAAGACTGCGTTCCAAGCAACAGCGTGGCTTAGTGGTAGAATACTGGGCTGGCACGTAGCGTATACCTGAGTTCAAATCGTATTGTGTCAATTTTGTTTTCTGTTTACCAAGCACTTTTTTTTGTTCGATACTGGTTACGGATACCGCTGGCGGACAACTACGGCGCCGCGCATGACCCGTGTTCTGATCTTATAACATCTTTCGCTGTAAAAAAGGGCATGCTGCTTGGCAACTAAGTTGCAGTCATGCACCAACTTATGGTCACTGGTGCCAAATTGTCAGTTATCTGCGATTATGTTGGTCCTAACTGCAACATGTCCGTGATGCAAAACATTTTTATTTTAGTTATATATAGATCATTTTCTTAATCGTTCTGCTTTTCATAATCCAGTGTCTTCCTCATAAATTGAACTGGTTTTGCATCGTAGACAAGTCACAGTTATGGACAAAATAATCGTATATAATTGTCCATTGGGCACCAGTGACCATATGTAGCTGCATGACTGCCACTTAGCTGCCAAGCAGCATATCCGTTTTTTTTTTTCACTTTGATTGATCCTTTCCTTCATCGTGCTCTTCCTACTTCTAAATGTTAGCATATAGAAAGTGGCGTGTAGCACACATTGGTACTACTTCCCGGTGCTGACCCACCACGGTGGTCTAGTAGCTAAGGTACTCGGCTGCTGACCTCCAGGTCGTGGGATCAAATCCTGACTGCGGCGGCTGCATTTCCGATGGAGCCGGAAATGTTGTAGGCCTGTGTGCTCATATTTGGGTGCACGTTAATGAACCGCAGGTGGTCTAAATTTCCGGATCCCTCCACTACGGCGTCTCTCATAATCATACAGTGGTCTTGAGGCGTTAAATTCCACATATCTCTCTTCCCGGTGCTGCGTAAGCAAATATAAACGCAGGCTGCTAGCGTACGGTTGCATGTGGCTAAATGCTGTCTACTAGGCCTCGCGTTTCTCGTTAACTAAGGCTAATACTAGCTTATAATTTTTTAAATAAGCATGGACAAAGTTGATTAGGTTGTCTAGATGATTCCCGCGTGTGTGCATATTGTACTTACTGCTAGAACGCATTGTTACGGCTATAAACACGTCCAAAGTGTGGTAACACACAAATTCAAAAATATTTGTTTCGCCTAAAACAAAAATTATTTGATCAAACTTTCTGAGTGAGTAGCCAATAAAGGTTTGCTACTAAATCTGCCAGTGAGGATATCTATTGTGGGACCGCCTGAATTTTGAATTCACAGGTTAACATGTGCAAATGTGAACATTTTTGTAACTTTTTCACCACCTGTACACTTTATTTCGCATGGTATATGCTTGAAATTATTTTTTTATCTATGGTAAAACATTCTGGCGATATCCTAGTGTCAGCTATCACGTTTGCCCTAATGTAGTCATTTAATGGAAAAATCTCTAAATTCAACGAAATTCACCATATTAAAGGTAACATAAAAATCACGGAAGCGTGAAAGTTCGTAAAACTCAATTTAAGTAAAATGCTTACCATTGTTCTAAAGGCAAAAATTTGTGTTAACCTAATTTAAAAGAAATGTATTTTTGACAACGTTTTTTACGAGCTTAGGTTTCGATCTGTCCGAAAAAATTCAAATGAGGTTGGTGGTTTTGGGAAAATATTTTTCGTAATAAATGTTTTGGAGAAACACTTTTGGCTTTACGTAGATAGTTCTGAATTTCTTTCACATAAATGGGAGATGGTCGAGCGCCAGGGTTGGGACAGTTGGCAGTTGGCGTAGACCCGTATATATATATATATATATATATACTATATATATATATATATATATATATATATATATATATATATATATATATATATATATATATGAGATCTTACAGACAGTACTGCCAAGGAATGTACAGGGGAAGTTATTAGAACCAATTGAATGTAAAGAAGAAAGGTGGGGTGGGTGAAAAAATAACCAGCCGTGAGCAGGAGAGCAGGAATCTAGATAGATAGATAGATAGATAGATAGATAGATAGATAGATAGATAGATAGATAGATAGATAGATAGATAGATAGATAGATAGATAGATAGATAGATAGATAGATAGATAGATAGATAGATAGATAGATAGATAGATATGTTCGCTCTGAGAGGTTTTCAAGAAAATGTTTTTGTTACAATCACAAGAAAAGAACAATACAATCATCACTGTTCCCCCTAAAAGTACACTTACTATAACAGCATGAGGGGGGGGGCAAGGTATTTTTCGCATCCTTTGCCAGTTCGTTATTATTTGTCGGTGATCTTCGTCTTAGCATAATTACAGGAAATTAAGAGTGTACTTATCATATTGGTTAATTGAATGTCAAATTATAACCAAGATTCTGCATTAGTAAGGGGGTGGGGAAGTGGAGTGTGCCGGTACGTTGTGTTGTCTTCAATGCGTTACGTTTAGAACCTTTTCAGTATCTTCGTCATCATTTTCATCCGTGTATATGTGCGGCTTAGAAAATATTTAAAGTTAGCAGACTGATTTTTTCGTTCCTCAACTGGTTCGAGAGGTGAGGTGGGGTGGGGTAGGAGTACGTGGGCCTCAGCAAAGCACGCCTATGATTCAACATATACATAAGTAGAAAAAAGGTGCTGCACGTCTATATTTTATTATCATAAAATCACAAAGATCTCGCCACACAACTGTTAACGTTGTGCGAATGAGACTTCCATATGACGAGCATGATTTCCCTTTTAGTGCATGTATGTCACCGCCACGAACTGCTACCAATATACGCAAGAGTACTGGTCCACGTCATACATTTCCGTTTTGCCACGTGGTTGTGTTCGCAAGTTGTTAATTTACCTTGTCTTCCTTATTACGCCCAACTCAATGAGTTGGCACTCCACCATTTCTCTTCGCCTTGAAGTTACGGGCAGACAACGCCATGCCTACATATAGTTTTAACTGCCTTGATCCTCACAGCGTGCTGGTCAAGCACGTGTCCTCCAGGGCAGGTACTGGCCTCGTTCAACTAAAGGGAATTGTTCTGTTGTTTGTCTTTCTGTCGATCACGATGGAATACATTACTTCCTGCACATGGTTATTCTTAATAAATTCCATTCGTTTGTATAGAGAGCAAGTAGTTGCCTTTGTTTCTGTAGAAAACACACTCGTTTTTACAGAGAAATTTGTTCGCATAGAGCAAGGGTCTCAAACACGCCGCCCACGAGCCGCACATGCCGATCTGTTGCTAGCGACCCAGGGCCCGCTTATGACTGTCTTCGTGTGACATTTTAATAAATATTTTCAATAAGTGTATCTATGAGCAAGCCTTGCATGACCAGTCTTGAGCACTTTTTATCGTGGGGCACCCCTGTGGTTACTATATGTTCATGCATAATTGTGACACAAAACTCAGTGTCTGCACTTAAATTTTTGTAACTTCGTAGATCGAAATTGGCATCGACATGTTCCTTGTATTTTGGCGCCTTATATTCTGCAGAAATAACCCATATATAATATATGTGAAGGGCTTCTGAAATAGAAAAGTTAGCTTGAATAATTACAAACTACACCCCCTTGGTCTTTCTATCTTCAATATCATGGCCCTGACAGAAGTAAACTTTCAGCCTTGCGACCCGGTAGTTGAGATTAGTTAAATGCCCCTGATATAGAGCAGAATTGCAGCCATCAGGACAAAGCACGGGGGCAGAACTTGCTTGTGGATCGTCGATGTCTTCCATACAGCACCCGTGTACATCAATGAAGAAATTAAAGAAACCAATATGGTCTGCTAGTTCTCATTCATACCTTATACATCGAGTGTTCCGAACGCGTCCAACAGATTTGAAGACAAACTCGACTTGTCAGTCTCTCCTGGACTCTCCACTCATTATACCTGTCTTTAAAGCTTTAAAGAGCTCGTTTTCCAGAAACTCAGGTGTCCACGTTATTGGTTCAAAGCGAAAATGAGCGTTTTCCCTGACTAAAGAATCGAGAAAGGTGCAAATAAAATAAATAACAAATACCTTCGGTTTGAGTGAGAAACGAACTCAGGTCGTTCGCGGCCCCGCCGTGGTAGTCTAGTGGCCAAGGTACTCGGCTGCTGACCCGGCTACGGCGGCTGCATTTTCCATTAAGGCGAACATGCTGTAGGCCCGTGTGCTCAGATTTGGGTTCCCGTTAAAGAACCTCAGGTGGTTGAAATTTCTGGAACGGCGTCTCTCATAATCATACGGTGAATTTAGGACGTTAAACTCCTCATATCAATCATTCAAGTCGTTGCCATCGCCTGAACGTGCTTCGAAAAAAAAACTAGAAAGAAGAGTTCCTTCATCATGTGTAATATTGCGTGGCAGAACCGTATATTTGGTCCAGGTGTCAAAACATTTTATTTACGCAATTCGTGGGTGTTTGCGCCCACCCATTACAAAACGTTTAGAAATGTTTTTATCATCACCACCAGCAAAAGCATCAGCTATACGGGCCCATACTCGGCCCTTCACTTATTCGCAAAAAAAAAATGTGGTCAACGACGAAAAAAAAAACAGCGCGAAACTCAGGACCGTCAAAGAGACGGACAAACCGCTGATTTGCAACATGTTTCGCATACACGGCCCCTTCTCTTCATGCAGGTTTGCATACCGGATCTACTTCTTTTGAACCTCCCTGCCTTTTT
Source organism: Rhipicephalus annulatus (assembly GCA_013436015.1). NCBI lineage: Eukaryota > Metazoa > Arthropoda > Arachnida > Ixodida > Ixodidae > Rhipicephalus > Rhipicephalus annulatus. Next base: position 359,270 of record WOVY01000222.1, on the reverse strand, counting down.
GTGTGCCTTATCTCTTTTTTGTTCGGGCTGAATTACGAACAAAGGCTTTTTTTAATTCATTCCTTGCAACAGAGTACCGCTTCGAAATTCCTCGATTAGCTTTTAACTACGAGACGAATGACATCAGCCAGAAACTTCAACAGAGCTTGAACCAGAAGCTTTGTAAACTCAGTATACTTGCAGCGGCTGAGTTCCCAAAGCTACTAGCGCAAGAAAAGATACCAACATAGAGAGAACAACCCCACGGGCACCTGCCTAAAATTGATGTGTTGGCTTGTCTAAGATGAACAAGAAAATCAGGTGCAAACAATTATTGAGTCCAGTTGCGAGTTGGTGGTCGTGGAAGACAGTGAGTTGGCGCCAATAAACCAGCTGTGAATTTCTGCCCACATGGTCTGGTCCTCATTGCGTTTTGTCCTTCCAGTGTTCCAATGGTTCAGTACGTATTATCCGTCTGAATAAGAGAGCTGAGTGTATTAGGAAATAAACGAGTGTTAAGGACAACATAGTCAAAATCAAGAAGAAATGGTCATGGGCAGGGTTTCTAGCGCGAAAGCAAGATAACCGCTGGTCGTTAGGGATAACAGACTGAGAAGGAGAGATAGATAGACAGATAGATAAAGATGCAAGGAAAGGCAAGGAGGTTAACCAGACGCCCGTCTGGTTTGCTACCCTGCACTGGGAAAAAAATGAAGGGTATAAAAGTGATAGGAGAAAGGGGAGAATGGTACACACAATCCCGAGCACACTTGGAGGAGAACCCACTGCTTAAAGGTGGTCGCTCAGATTGCTTGTGTTGAGGTACTGCAGCAGCACTTTAGTCTGGATTCTATGAGATAACAAGCGGGTGAACTGGAAATTAAACCTTAATGTTGCCTATAAAGTTCCTTAATATACCTTCTCGTTGAAATATTTTGCCGCACAAAATCACTTTGGTAAGTGTTGTACCATGTTTACCGATACGCTGGAGGTAGAACCTATCGACTGGATTATAACTTTTCTTTACCTTTTCATAAATGCCCGTGCCTGCAAATAACTATATCATGAAAATTGAGTGCTTCGTTGAATTCAGTTTATGACGAAATATAGCATGACTGAGTGTACTTCAACTGTATATTGATGTTAGCTGTATTAGCAACTAATTGTGGTAAATACGCTGCAACGTATTCCAACACTGCATAGGGTCACTGCATGCGAGGGGCAGCAGATATAGTGGCTCTATCCTGCACAGTGCTAAAGGAAGTGGAAGAAAATATGCGCAATAATTGCTTTTTAATTGACAATCATGCAAGTATGAACCCTGAAACTTGAGCAATATTGGTGGGCGCTGCGGTTGGGGTTGGATTTTGGCCGTTTCGGATATCGTTTCGGTGGACAAACAGACATGTCTAACGACAGACAGACAGACACAGACAGACAGACAGACAGACAGACAGACAGACAGACAGACAGACAGACAGACAGACAGACAGACAGACAGACAGACAGACAGACAGGCAGACAGACAGGCAGACAGACAGACAGGCAGACAGACAGACAGACCAAAAAATTTGCGTCCAAGGTCTCCAAGAAAGACAATCGTCTTTAAAAGAAACAACGTGGAGCAGGCTGTGACACTCATGCTACTGTTTCTCCAGCCCTGGCTCTGAAAGTAGCAGACCCGCGACATAACTTCGAAGGCACCCGTACGCCAAGCGCCAGAATTATGATATTTAGTATACGTACGCTGGCGTTGGTGAGAATAGGACGCGTTTTTCACCGCGGCACATACATTTCATTGCGCGCTGAAAAAAAGACAAAGAGAGAGAATGAAAAAAAAAAGAGAGATCGTAAACCGTTGCCTGCGTCGCGCTTTGAACTGGGTCATATCACACAGAAACGGGGCCATAGGCGGACTTTCATTTTTTGACAGCAGTCTCCCTCTGGTGGGAGACACTGCAGATATTCACCATCGAGGACAAGGAAACAATCTACCGCGTTGCTCGAACCTTTCTATAGATGGCGATGTACTCGCTAAACTTGCAAAATATGTGCGAAAAAGTCACTTGCCTTCCTCCGTGGAAAAAGTACAGAAAAAGGCGAAAAGCTGTTGGAACAGAAATTAGCAATGCGAATGAGAAACGGCGCAAAGCATTCAGGGGACATATACAAGTGAAAGAGGTGCAGTGGTCGTTGAACGATGTCAACACAATATGGGAAATTTATCTAGGGAAAAAACCCGATGGCTAAACTTTTGGTAGAAGCAAAGATGAAAGGTGAAGGCAATCATAGGGAGTCAGAATTTCAGGAGTAGGCCACGACTAGGTTATTTTGGGACCGCATTAACCCATCAGAGAGAGAGAAGCGATAGGGAAAGGCAGGGAGGTTAACCAAGCTAAGATCAGCTGGCTACACGTGAGGGGAAAGGGCGAATGATATATGAGATAGAAACGAAAAAAGAAAAAAAATGAACGCTTAGTTAAAACACACAACACAAACACGCGCGGGTAGGACATCTGTTCAAGCACAGTATATATGTTGTTGATGAAGAAAGTAAATGAAATGGGAAGGTAGGAGCTGATGTTACATTCGGAGAGTATACCCACTGAAAAGTGAAGGAAACCCACAGGGATGAAAAGCTAGTTCTTGAAAATTTTGACATCTTAGAGCGGAGGGGAGGAGTTCATGGAGGTCTGATGCACAGTAGGAATTAATGTTATGCGAATGAGACGACAGTTAAAGAGCTGCCTCTGACGCTGTTATTTCTTTTTGAGCCAAGTGTTACGAGGTGGATCGACAACTTAGTGAAAACTGAGATGTTCCTTGGGACGCAATAAAGTTTGTTCACTGACTGACTGCGTGCATGGCAGATGCTTACAAGGCCCATGCACTACACTGTGATGCCAAAAGGGCACTTTATAGTCCAACGTAAAAAGTTGCCACTCGCGCTGAAGCACCGACACAAGATTCATCGTAAGTAAATACACGCTCTGGCTCTTCGACGAGCATATCGAAAGCAGCGTTCGTAGGCTTAATCTTGTGAGGCTGAGAAACGCTTTACTATAAGTAGCAGAGTCATAGTTGTATATAGGTAATATTTATTATTTTGCAGTAAGAACGGATGACCCACGAAACACAACTTTAGCAAACATAAGTCAGCACTATAGGCAACACTAACTGACAGTTAGCCAACGTGATTCTGGGCTAGACAACGAATAACCAACGTTAGGCACTATTATACAAACTAACCGTCAGTGGGCCTACCAATGTTGCTTTTATGCGAGTAAATACGTGATTATTAGGAAGAGTATGTCCTTTTCATCATTTCGTCATTTGTATTGAAATGATTTCAGCTAAAGAATTGCCTGCGGTGATCTAGTCATTTATTTAATTCGTATCATGACATGCGTGCCATGTGTATTCTATAGATCCGAAGAGATGTCATCTATCTCCCGATATACCTCTCATTACTGCATGCTTGACATGCGCGTATGTAAATATTGATATATCTATACGACTCTAGCCGTCAGTTGGGCAAGCTGCGTTCGTTTTCACACTGTTGAAGAGAGTAAATTTCATGCCATATATATGTAACGAGCTCTAATTTATGTTATGACACGCATATTACCAAATCTATCTGAAGGCATTGCTGGGATGGTATCTTTTAATTTACGTCATTCATGTAGTATCATACGCGAAATGCATGGCATGCCACCAATATCATGACATTCGTTTATTGCTGCATCTTTCTCTTACATGCACAGTTTGTGATAACGGCGGCTTCACAACGCATGAACCTTGTCGTTTGTGTCACTCATGTCATTACCTACAGATTATATTTGGTGCGCATATATACATACATGCCATACCATGAGCATTCTGGCAAGATAATAAGTTGACCATTATGACATCACGATTACAGCTTGTCATATAGAAGCTTTCATAATTCGCAAGTGCGCTTCTCGGCACTGCATATTTTCCTTACCAGTAGTGGCAACTGTCCCTCAAAATAAGACCAGGTACTCTAGCTAAACACGCTGGGGCTCATCTATTACACACATTATTGTCGAGATAGCTAAATCTACATTTTCGATGTCTTAGTGCAAGTAAACTGCGCTTGAACACTGTTTGAAGGAAGTGACTAGCCGCCATTAGTAGGCCATACTGCATAGCAGAAAAGCTAGCTTTACAATTATGAAAAGGGTCTATAAGGATGCAGTACATTAAATGCATGTCATGTTGGGGCCTGTCATTTATATTCTAGTACACTCATCCCATGCCACGTAAATTTTGGCATTTGCGAAGTGAACGGCGTTATAAAGAGTATGAAGAAGTAGAAGAAAGACTTTCTTTCTACTTGAAAAAAAAAACAATCTAAAAAGTTATGACTTGCATGATTACCATTAGCCAATATAACACAGGCACTCCCTAATTTAGTTAAGAGGTTTTACAAGCCAAAAGCGCAATACGATGCACACCTTAGTAAGGGACTACAGATTTATTTCACCTCCGGGGTTTCATTACGTGTCTTTAAAGTATAGTACATGGATATCGCACTCCCTATGAGCTGCAATATATGTGCCAGAAAACTATTTATTTAAATGCGCAGAATTTTACTTACATAATGACGGCGCGTACATACACGCTGCTTTGCATGGTGAAGTGTAGAAGGTGTAGAGGGTGAAGTGTAAAGAGAAGCTTTGGGACAGGAAGTAGGCCGGAAAGAAGAACGACAAGATAGAAGGCAAGGAAGCGAATCAGGCACATAGCCGGCTAGCTACCCTACCCTGGAGGAATGGGAAGGGAGAGTATAAAGATGAGAGAAAGATGCAGGAGGCAGGGTAAGAGAAATATAGGCAGGTCAATGTATAATCGTGATAGGCTCATGGATGAATCGATGAATTCATGGATCGAAGAACTTTAGTTGTGGTCCTCAGAAATCCGACTAGCACGCATTGTCCATGTTGATGTGAAATAAATATAATGTGGTTGATATTAACAGATTGTAGATTATCAATTAGAGTTTCTGTAGGAACAAAAATAAATTTCACAGCTTCATGCTGGTTTGAAGGAGAAAACCCTGAGCCAATTCAGGAGCGTAAGTGAGTAAAACCTTTTTTGAGAATGTCCGATGGTATTTAGCGGGGTGGGGCTACAAAGAACCCAGCGTAGGTGACAGCCTTGAGTCCTCGAACACGGGCGGCTTCCTGGGCGTGCCGTGCGGCCCACATTTGATCGGTGAGGTCGTGACCAGTGATGGCAATTAGGGGATTTTTTGCTACATTTGGCAGTTGTTTTATTCTGACGAGGAAAAAGTTTGTCTGGTGGGAGTGGATTTGTTTAAGAGTCTTCTTCATACACAAGGATTTCTGCTTGATGCCTCACGTAATATATTGATTCAGAATTGTCCTGCAAAAACTAATTTTTGTGTATTCTAAAGAGGCAAAAAATGTTTTAAACATTACAGCAGAATAGGAGGGCTCCTAGACACTTGCTGCGCCCACCTTAGACAAAAAAATTTGTGCGGCTTCACCGCAGCGATCGCGTTTCTATAGACATCTCCACCAATTTCGACCACTTGAAAATCTTTATACAGATGCTGACACAAAAATTTTTGCTCGTTTGTTTTGCAAATGCTTTACTGGGTGCCTGTTATGACACGGCACGTCGTTTGCTGCAGTGCGGGACAGACAAATAGAAGCTCCTCATTACCGACCACTCTAAGTTTTGGTTTGAGAGACTGCCAAAGGCGACAAGCCGCAAGGGGAACTGTCACCACGTAGCGTGTGCAACGCTTGACCACGTCAGCACACAGAACTGTGTTACACTTCCGCACGAGAAGTCCTTTCGAACAGGAAATGGGAACGCAGGGTCGCCAACAAAAAAAACTTTCAACGCGTGCGCTGTTGCCACGGACTGACTGGCGAGCAGCCGCCAAAAAGTAGTCCGCTGGCACAAGCACAGAGAAAGAGAAATAGGGGCTATGGCGTCATCATAACTAGTACCGGCTGCATGCAGCGTAGTGACGTCGGGAAAGCACTGCGGTGACCGTCTCACTTTCAAGGGTGTTGATGCCGCGAAGTGCGCGGAAAGGCACTGAATTGCACACGCGAATTTCGAAATTAACATAAAGTGCCTTCCAGGCCGTGTTCGCTGTTGATACTTTGCGGGTGATGATCACCAGGATGAAGGAGGAAGACAAAGTGTAGCTGTAGCTGAGTGTTTGCCGTTCATCTTCAGACTTTTCACCTATTTTCGCATTTTTACGGGGAACATATTTCCCTTTTTTCGGCGGTGATGGAAGTGGACTCATCTGCACGCCATCCCGATTTGCCGGCGACAGCGCCGGCAGCCTCAAGGAAGCGAAACTGCGTTTCCAGTGACAGCGAGGCTACCCTCATTGACACTGCCGAGAGCGCCGACAGCTCCGACGATGAATGCATGACCGTCATAAGCCAGAAAGCAAAGCGGAGGATGCTCAGGGCATCCGTGGGCGCATCTGCTGTGAGGGTCCCACAAAGCCCACCGAGGTACACCATCCTATTTTTGCCTACGCAACCATCCATCAACATGAGAGTACTGAACAGGCAAGTTGTGTCTTCAGAGCTCGAGGCACTGTTGCCGAACAGTATTAAGGATATCAGAGTAAATCCCCGGAAAATATTGTAGCAGTGGACGTCGCTCAAGCGTCAACGTAGATTCACTGAGCAAAGTCACCGTCCTCGGCGGCATGACTGTTCCCACTATCATTCCGCTAGTAAATCAGACAACTACAGGCGTCATACATTACATTGATGTGACCATCTCGAACGAAGATCTGCCGATTTTTATTAAGCCTGCTGACGATTGGCCCAAAATACTACAGGTGTGCCGTCTAGGAAAATTGAGATGTGTGAAGATAGACTTTAAGAGTGATTGCTTGCTGACACATGTTCAGGTGGGTAATTTCCGACATGCTGTGCGGCCATTTGTCCCTAAGCCACTTCAGTGCCGAAAATGTCACAAGTTTGATCATGTGAGCACCGCCAGTGGAAATCCTACAACATGTTCTCGTTGTGGTGCACCACGCTCTGCCGACAACTGTAAGGCTAATTACTATACTTGCCCGAATTACCAAGGGTTCCACGACGCCACATCAAAAGAGTGTCCGAAAATAAGGCAGGAAATTTCGGTTTTGAAGAAAATGATGAGGGACCGTTCGACTCACCGAGAAGCGGTTGCTGTCGTCAGGCGACATCGGTCTCATCGCAGACGCTCATCTAGAAAGCCTGCCCACAGTATCAAGCCTTCTGTAAAGCCTCGTTTCGTTGAATCGGCCTCACTACCACCGCTGGACAGAAGGAACTCGTGCACTGAGAATGCTGCCCCTGAAAAGGAGGCTCTGGAAGAAGCATGGCCATCACTTCCAAGGATAACCCCTGCATAAAAACTGGAACGTGCACTGGTAGCACCACTTCCTGCATCTCGCCAAGATGAGGCGACAGAGCGTGACCATGAAAGTTTGACGATGATCAAGTCTCTCATCAATGTCATTCGCACGCTTATAGGCAACACAAACACGCCTACAGCACGATGCGCAGTGCAAGTATTGGATGCCCTGAGTCCATTGCTTGCCATTTTGCATAAACAAAATGGTTCGTTTACTGCCTTCATTCCGAGACGAAGTACGTAGTGCGACAGTTTTACAGTGGAATGCCAGAGGACTTAAATCACGGATCTCATGTTTTCGACAGTACGTTTTCCGCCACAGATTTCCTATATTAGTAATATGTTAACCAAATTTGTCAAAAGCGATAAAGATTTCTGGCTACGAAGCCTTCACTTCATCGACTTGTGGTGAGCCCAGCAAAGTAAATATATATATCCACGCAGAATTAACCTACATTCCACATTTGGTGCTACCCCATAACAAACATCAATACGCATGTCTCCGCGTTTCAAAGAAGAAGGAAGCCTTCACGCTTATCGGCGCATAAATCTCACCATCTGGTCAGTTCGATAGTGAAAGACTACATGACATCTTGACTGCTACACCTGGACCCTGGATTGTTATTGGTGATTTCAATGCTCATCACTTGCTTTAGGGAAGCACAAAGATTGATTCCAGAGGCCGGTAACTGGCTGAATTCACCTCCCGCCACGAACTTAACGTTATGAATGATGGCAGTCCAACGTATTTGCGTGGTTCGATATATAGCAGTTGCTCGGATCTTGCATTGGTGTCATGGCGATTCACCCAACAAGTGCGATGATTCACTGATATTGAGACTCATGACAGTGATCATATTCCAATGTATCTGAAGGTCACAGGTTTTGCAACTTCCTCCTCATCAACTAACAGAAGAGTTAATTGGACAATGTACAAGACAAAGGTGGAAGAGGCAAGCAATGGTAGAACGTGTGGCCTCGAGGAGGTATTGAAAAATGTGATGGAAGAGGTTACGTGCGCCTTTAAATACACATCAAAGCGCACAGAACTTGATATAGAACTTGAACGACTACGAACGATTCGTAGGCGGGCCGAGAGGAGGTACAGGTGCACTAATTCGATTCATAACCTCAGAGATGCTCGACGTCTACAAAAGAAAATCCAACGTCGAATGGACAAGCTGGAGACCCAACGGTGGAAGTAATTTTGTGAATCACTTGATCCTCGCAAGCCTATGTCCCATATATGGAGGACAGTGCGTGGCCTTGGCTCGACTCCACAACAACGTCCATTCAGCACATTGGCTCTCCGTCAAGGCCGCCTGCAGGTTGACGTTGCTGGAGATTTCCGCATGCGGATTGCGGGCAATGTAGTTACTACGAGTGACGAAGATCCCGCGGATGTTTCTGTAGCACGAGTTTCTGAACTGAATATGCTTTTGTCACTCGAGGAACTGGATGCAGCTCTAGCCACCTGCAGACGTTCATCGTCACCTGGGCCGGATGATATTACATACGCTGCTTTATGCCATCTTGGAAGACGCGGCCGAGACCAGCTACTAAAATGCTACAACCAGTCATGGAACGAAGGCGTCGTTCCAGAAAGGTGGAAATCCAGTCGCTTGGTACCAATCCTCAAACCTGGGAAGTCGCCGCTTGATCTGGTATAGTATCGACCCATTGCGCTATCCAGCTGCGTGGGGAAAATAATGGAAAGAATGGTTCTGACACGCCTCGAGTGGTACCTTGAACGCTATGATATATACCCAGAGGCCATGGCTGGTTTTCGAAGAGGCCGCTCTTCTATTGATAATGTCATCGACCTCGTAACCTCTCTGCAACAACAGAAATACCTCAAGCGCATCTCGGTTGCAATGTTCCTAGATGTGAAAGGTGCATACGACAACGTAACGCACGATGTCATTCCAGATGCCTTGGCAAACATTGAAATTGGTGGAGAAATGTTTCGATGGATTAGGAGCTACCTACAGAGGAGATCCTTCTTTATGCTTAGAGCGGAAGGCCGCACCATTGATCATTACACCGCTCGTGACGTTCCACAAGGCGGGATTCTCAGCCCTACGCTGTTTAACCTCACGATCATTGGCCTTGTACAAAGTCTACCTCGATCAGTCAATCTCTCTACATACGCTGATGATATATGTATATGGGCTTCAGCAGTGACATGACCCCAGGTACGCGCACGACTCCAAAAAGCAGCCAGAATAACGTCGACGTATCTCCATGCTCGAGGCCTCATAATTTTCACTGAGATGTGCGCCTTAGTCCCTTTCACCCGCAAGCCCATGATCTATTATCCTGTTTCCATCGACAACGTAAACTTTCGTATACGAGACGTCACCGATTCCTGGGCGTCATTATCGACGGAGATCTCTCGTGGGGTGCTCACATCTCGCACTTGAAGAAGAGGCTCAGCTCTATCATACACGTGATGAGATTTCTCGCTGGTAAGACGTGGGGCACATCAGTGTCATCTATGCTTCAGCTGTACAGAGCGTTTTCTTGGGATATTTGCGGTATAGCACGCCTGTGCTTTCCAATGCCGGAAAAACTAACAGCAGGGTCCTGCAATGCATTCAAACCCAAATCCTCCGCACATGCTTGGGGCTACTTCGGTGCGCTAATACGTTAGCAACAATCGGTGTTGCTAAAGAACATCCGATCACGACATATGTAACTGTCGACTCACTCCGGACACATATCCGTCACATATCCAGAGTGCCTAACCACCACCTTGCTAGCTTGCCACCAGAAAGACCAAAGGCAGCGTTTTCCAAAGTTGTTGCGGCTAACCAGAATTCCATCTCGTGGAGATTCTCGCCCGCAACCATACTACTATCTCCAGAGTGGTGCATCAAAAGACCCACTGTGTACCTTGAAGTGCCGGGTATATCTAAAAAGGCAAGCCTGTCATCTGCAGCCACCACCACCACCACCACCACCACCACCCTCAAGCAGATCTCACTGGACCTTTTGCATTTGTCATATGCTAACCGAATTCATGTTTACACGGACTGTTCGGTCTCTGGAAGTTCGACAGGTGCCTTTGTCATACCATCTCGATCAATCACCGTCAAATTCAAAACATCACACGTCACGACATCTACGGGATCCGACCTCGCCGCTTTTTGAGCCGCTTTTTGAGCTGTGGAGTTTGTTACGCAAAATTCCCCTAGTAGATGGGCCATATTCTGCGACTCCAAGGCAGCCCTTCAATGCGTGCGAAGTCTACGAGGTGGAAACTACCACCAGGTGGTCTATCGTAATAATGAAATTTGTCATCGTGCCGCCGATCAAGGACATGACATTGTTTTACAATGGTTACCGGGCCACTGTGGCATCAGTGGTAACCACCTCACTGACGACGCTGCCAGATGTGCCCGCGATGGAGCGCTCACACTGTTAGTACTCTTGTCAATAGTAGACGGAGCTAGAGAACTTCGTCACATCGCGCATAATGCCACGCTTGCGCACTGGAAATCTCCACTTGACTCCAATCATCGCCCTAAGAACCTTGAGTCATTACTCCAGAAACAACTGCCATCCAAGATTTCTCGACGTGACGCTACAATGCTGTGCCAGCTGTGGACTGGGGTAGCGTTTACTAAGTCATTCAGCCATCGCATTGGCTTGGCAGATTCATCCATGTGTGAAAGTTGCAACCGTATAGAGACTATTGAACATGTCTTGTGCCACTGTGCCCAATTTGATGAAGATCGCCGGACTCTCCAGTGTGCCTTGAATAGACTCGATGACCGGCCATTTAATGAAGCAAATATCTTAGGAGCCTGGTCGCGCAGCACATCAGCACAGAAAGCCACACGAGCCGTCCTGAGATACTTGACAGCAACTTCACTTAGGGACCGCCTGTGAAACTCGGTATTGTGTGTGTGATGTGACATGTGTCTATCCTTCTGTCTTTTTTTTTACCCTCTCTCCCTCCCCATGTGTAGGGTAGCAAACTGGACGTATAGTCTACTTAACCTCCCTACCTTTCCGAGATTTCTTCTCTCTCTTCTCTCTCTTGCGGGTGATGTTCACAGTAATCGATCCTACAGGTGATCTCGCCCACTAAAGTTTGTGTCAGAACCATTTTAATGTGCACGAAATCCTTGTACGTGGGCATCTAGTATTATCACCAACATCGAAAGCGCGACCTTTACTACCGGGATCAAATATGCTTCTTCTGTGTCAGCAGATGAAGACAATATTATTCGTGTATTACTGCGTCGGCCACTCTTAGTAGTTTTAATAGATGATTCAGTCATAAACACTTCTCTATTCCGCAGTTGTAATCATAAAAACTTGTTAGTTTTCAGAAATATTGTACCAAACAAAGAAAATGAGCCTTCACTTTTATATTTTTAATGTATATACTGTTGCGACTGGGGGACTTCGTCAGGACTCGGAGCCATCGAAGAATCTGGCCGAAGACAAACCGAGAAGCCGGTGCTGAAAACTAGAACGTTTATTTACAGTATCTACAAGATTGGGTAGAGTAATATACATGACAAAAAGTAAAAACAATCTCGTGCGTTTCTGCGCTCGCATTTTATATCCTTCTTCTTCCCAGGATTCCTTGCAAGGGAACATAATTGAGTCACCGAATCTCCAATGGGATCATCGTCTTCCACTCCGTCCACGAAGAGGCAAAGTCCCAAACCACTCCCAGGAAAGGTGGAAAGGCACGAACAGTTCGTCGCACAGGGAGGAGGCAGTGCACATAACACGCTAGTTGACAGCACGGCACAACTGTCACTGCGCGATGACCTGAAACCGCTACGCACAAAGTTCACCCATCTGGCTGGCAAGGTTCAAGGTTCACTCATCAAGGAGGCGGTGGCCCCCTTGCCAGGGTATGGACGCCCGATGCGCTACATTCATGTACCGCCTGGCCAGAGGGTGCCTGCCCATAAAGTTCAGGCCTTTCACAAAAATTCTTAAATGAGTAACGTGCCCCTTTTGTCGCAGTATGGAGGATTTGGTTTGCATGTTCTCTCAGTGCGCACTACCGGCCACCCTCCATCGAAGGATGGCTAGCTTGTTGGTCACCCCGGTGTTCCTTTCCTTTCAACACCGTTTGTTTTCTGCATCCCCTGTCAGAACAAGCGGTTAAGCAGTACGTGCTTCTGCTCGTTGAGTGCTTCTACCAAGTGTGGGTGGCATGGTGATGTGCCGTTTTTGGTGGGAGATGACCCGGGCTTCTCGAAGTACTTGCAAAAGTACAGAAGGAGATTTCGTCCTCTACCAAGAGTGGCAGCGCTTAGGTGCAAAAAAAAGTTTTCGAAACATGGAACTGCCCGGCAGTGATTTTCAGTCAGTCAGGAGGGCAGATAATTATTAAGTTTTAATGATGGCGTTCATTAAAGTTCCACGACTCGACCTAGTGAGCCGGTAGCCCCGAGTTTAGTTTGTGTGGTCGTTCGCCTGGTTTTTGCGTGCGCTACGGTGATCTTATCGCCTTGTCTGGCTTTACCCGCGAAGTCTGTGTTGGACCCTTCTGCGTGCTCGGTGACTCTAATCGTCGAGGTGGAGGGGGCCCCCTTTCTCGTGAAGGGCTAAGCCGGCTTTTAGCCATGCTGGTTAACCAGGGTACGTCGGGTTTGCGTGCAGCGGCATTCGCTTCTGCACCAAACAGCAGTCCCGTAGTCCCCAAGGGACGGATTGTGTCTCGCTGGGCCTTAGCGGTAAGGAGACGGGTCATGACCCTAACGTGCACCTTTTGCCCACCTTGCCAGGGTACGTCCGCTTTGTGTGTCGTGATTGAATTACCGCATAGAAGGGTAGCCCCTATGTTGGGCCTCCCTGGCTTGTACGCTGGGAGGCAGGCCGCGTCTGTTTGGCACCTGGCGCTGAGCGGCGGCCCCCTTGCCAGAGTATGGCCGTCTTTCCGAAACAAAAACTTCCCTCTCACACGGCCCTGGGGGGAAGACATGCCGGGACAGACGTGTGGATGATGATGGTTTGATGAGTTACGTGAGACTCTGAGACAAAGGGCCTCCGGGCACCACGTCTCCTTCCTATGTAAAAACAGCATCGAATGGCTGTGGCTGTGCTGTCGTTTTCTGTATACCTCAGGAAGCGCGGCAAAGTTAAGATCCTTCCACGCGTCCAAGCGGTGCCAAGACATGGGCGCCGATCACGACATCGCGTCCACCTCCAGAAAAAGGACTCGTACATGGGCTGCCCAACGCTGCCCCTCGAAGAGGCCTGGCAGCGCAGCAGCTCTGGAACGCCTGCGGCTCAGGTTTTCTTTCCGCCCAAGTGGGGTTGGCAGGTCTATCACTGGTGCTGTCCGTTGAGAGGGTGCCCGAAGGGTCAAAGGCTGAGACTCTCATTAGTGATCAAATCCACAAAATACCCAAGCAGTGACATGGCGGCACACAACCCCTCCTGTTATATGCCAGGCTCCTGAGCTCTTTGCTTGACTCTTATAACTGAACCCGATATAAGCAGAGCAGCAGCAACCCTATAGCATTGAAGGAATTGCCCTAAACAAAACCATAAGACAATACCCCTAACACTTTCAGGAATTTTTCCTTAATTCCATCTCATATAAGATGCAACTCACCTACCTAGCTTCGACGCAAATGGCGAGTGAGATCGGGAAACTCATCTAACAAATATCTCTTTCTCAATGCCTGGCCTCAACAGACTAAGTGTAGAGGCATACAATGCCGTAAACATGTTTAAACAAAAGCAAAAATAAACACGGTATGACAAAACAGAATAAAGCACTTGCTGTCATAATCTGAAGGCGCTTGCTCCTTATCACAGGAAGCCCCTTCTGAGAGCATTGCTTCTTCGCACTCTCTCACAAACATACCCCTAATGCCTAACAAATAAGTGGTATCCCAAAGAGAGGCTTTTACTCCGCCTTCTTTTTTCAAACAGCTCGCCAACATCTGCAGTTAGTTCACTTCAAGATCAAACAGTGATATATTAGGAAACCAAAAGCAAACAACTAGACAACTTTATGTTTCCTTCTTCGATGACGAAAAAATTACAACTTAAAAAAATTACCTGCTCCTTGCTCATCGGCAAATGAACAAAATTTATAAAAAGACAATCCTCTAACGATACCAATGCAATCCTTTTCTGTGGTTCTTCGAGGACGTCTCCCAACGCGCCCATTTAAGACGACCTCTTGGGGGACGTGCATTCCATGATTTTCGAGGCGCCAAAGTTGGACGGAGGGACAAAGGGCTAACCTGTTCGGCGCACTCAGAGGTGGTGACCCTTGTTCTGCGGAACCCATATAGTTTAATACAATATAACCTATAGGGGAATCAGGCGCTAGTGTCTACGCGGGCTCCTTCAGCAGTGCATGTACCCCCATGAGAATTATGGGAAGTACAAGTTTTAAATCCGCTTCGGATGAATTACATTCTTGAGATTCGCGAGGTTTCTTTTCCCATTGTAAAATTATATATTATAAATTTATATTTCATTGAAACTTGCATCAATTATTTGTACGCAAACTTTATTGCAAAACGTTTTCCTGACCAGATGGCAAAAGTGAAACCTGTGCAAATTCAACCGTCAGGGTTTGCATCGCTCCGCCATTGCATTCCACATTTGGCATCAAGGTTTAATGAATTATTTTTTACAATACTGTAAGACAAACATACATGTTTTTCTCTCGAAAGTACGTATTATCTATTTATGTAAATAATAGTACAGTAATAAATAGAAACACATCGTTTCGTCTTCTGCGACACTAGACGCGTCTTTGCCAGTTGTCTGCCCCCCACGCATCTCTGGTTTTGTTGTGAAGTTGAGTCAGCGGAGTGTACGGTGCGTCCACTTAGCTTCGTCGTCACTTTGCAGTCGATTTAAAACAAGTTTAGACAAGACGCGCGAATGGAAAACATGAACTGGAGGCAATATTCTGCACTGGAATGAGACGCTGCATGTAAGCGCAGCGGTGAGTGGACGACGCTTCGTTTAAACTGTCAAATAGGACTCGCAAATCTCCAACATCGCAGCAAATCAAGAAGTCTAGTGTTCGTCAGCCTCTTCAAACAAGAAAAGCACTACGTCAGCCTTTTTCACCGCACCCTACTACCCGCACTGCGCGAAGAACGACACTGGACTTTAGTAAAAAGTCCGTGGAAAATTCGCTAGCGAACCTTATCCCATCTGAAGCCTCTGCTTCCCATATTTCTCATGGAGGTACATGATCGCAGCGCCAGATTTCTCCCTAGGTATTATGTATGAAACTCATGGCGTAACCCAAATGACACACGGGCATACCAACGTTTTCGTTTCCTAAATGTACGCCTGCCTTTCAAGCGGTCTCCCTTTCGCCAAGGTGGGGGACGGCTTTTGTCATTACTCTGGTCTACGTGCCATCTCGCATTGCTTCCCCGACTAAATGCATAGCTTCCCCGATTAGTCTGCCCCGAAGAAGATGAGACTGGGCGGCCACGTCAGCATGTCACTTTCTTTGAAAGTATTTGCTTCATGGCGCGCTTCCCACTCAATCTCAATCACAGCGGAACCCTCGACCTCAGACTTCCAGCGTGCTTTTGCGGGATCACCGGCTTGGCCTTCAATCGTTTCTCCTTGATTGATAGATATGTGGAATTTAACGTCTCAAAACCACCATATGATTATGAGAGACGCCGTAGTGGAGGGCTCCGGAAATTTTGACCACCTGGGGTTCTTTAACGTGCACCCAAATCTCAGCACACGGGCCTACAACATTTCCGCCCCCATCGGAAATGCAGCCGCCGCAGCCGGGATTCGAACCCGCGACCTGCGAGTCAGCAGCCGAGTACCTTATCCACTAGACCACCACCACGGCGGGGCGTTTCTCCTTGGGCCTTTTCCCGATCTGTGTCCTAACACTGTGCTTAATGTGCTGAGGGCCCAAGGCATGGTGTTTGCGTTTAGCTACCTCAGCCCGCTCGTGGTAACTTCATCCTTTCGCTCTCACCTTAGGTTTTTGCCGGCGCCTTTTTTTTCGGGGCGGCAAGGAACGCTTTCATGCTCAGTACTAGCACTCACAAGCACGCTGCTTTGGACATCTTCTAAAATTTCAGGCGGCTCGACTAGCTTATCCTCAGCATTAAAAGGTATCTGCGCTTCTGCCACAAGGGAGAATCCTACACTTTCTAAGCTGCCGGCTCGCCTTCCACGTGTCTGGATCCATCTCTGTCGGGGATAGCCCTTTTCTCGCCCCTTCGCATTCGGCCTCCTGCTCATTTTGACGAGCTTTCATCTTGCGTCATGCGAAGCGCCTCTTCCTCTCGTGTTTCCTGAGACTCTGATGTGTCGTCACCCGAACATTTGGCGTGTTCAGCCACCGGATTATTAGCTCTTTCTATTACCGGAGTTCCACGGCAGTCCCCCAAAGAGAGAACACTCTTACGCCTTAGGCAGCCGATGGCAGTGTGACCAAGCTCTTGGCAATGGTAGCATACGACTGGCTTTTCTAGCCTTGCACGCCTTCTGTCTCTCTTTTGCGTTGCGAAGCACATCCGGTCCTATCGCCCTTCAGCGAACTTCATACAGCACTGCGTGAAAAGCCCCATGGCGACGCGCCTCAATTTTCAACTCCCGCTGTCTTCTTGCTTCGCACAATTGTTCTAACGTTCGCATCCTCATCCTATGTTATTCTTTTTCCTGCTCTCTTTTTCACTTGTCCGGAATATCCTCCCACATCTCCTCGATCTCCTCGTCATCTCTGCTGCTTGCTTCTATTGCTTCGATGACCTCAGCCTTTTAGGTATTTTGCACAATACGTCCCGCGCTCCCAGCATATCGCGTCTAGGTTCGATATGTGCAACTATCTCCAAGCTATGGCTGCTACTTTTTTGCCGACAAGTTTTTCAAGAAATAGTGTTTAAGCAAGGTTACCATGAACAGGCTTCCCACTCCCTTGTTACATGGAAGAACCACGTTAAGCCTGGCAACTCTCAATGAGAAAATGTCGTGAATTCACCAAGCCAGAGTAGAATTTCTGCGCAGATCATCTCGCTGCTGCCACCACTGTTGTGACTGGGGAAATTTGTCGGGATCCAGAGCCATTAAAGAGTGAGGGATAAGGCGAATCGAGGAGCCGGGGCTGAAAACTGGAAAATCGAACGTTTATTTACAGTATTTACAAGATTATGTAGCGTGATACTACATGAAAAAAAGGAAAAGCACTCTCGAGTGTCTCTGCGCTTGCGTTTTATACCATTCGTATTCCCGGAATTCCCTGCAAAGGAAAACAATCGAGTCTAGGACCCTCAATGAGATCGTCATCTTCCACTCTTCCCACGAAAAGGCAAAGTCACAAACCCCTCACGGGAAAAGGAAACGCACGCACAGTTCGTCGCACAGAAGGGGGGGCAGTACACACTATACGCTAGGTGACAGCATGGTACAACTGGCACGGTGCGATGACCTGGAATCCTCATGCACAGAGTTGACCCATCCGGTTGGCAAGGTTCAAGGTTGACTCATCAAGGAGGCATTGCTGCCGGGCCGGCCAGGGCGTGCACGAAATGAAGACTCGAAAGGCCTTTGGAATGCGAGAAACGTCAACGAAGATGGTTCTCTCGCACACGGATCATTGTCAGGTGCATTCCGACGACTCCATCAACGCAGAGGGGACCAGTTTGTCTAGACAGCCCTTTCAAGGTGATCCGTTGGTTGAGTGGGCCTGAAGCGCTTGAGGCGAGGCATCTGACCTAAAGAATTCGCTGTGCTGTCCCTTCCTGAACACCCCAGGAAGCGCGGAAAAGTCTAAATCCTTCCACGCGTCCAAGCGGTGCTAAGACACGGGGACTAATCACAACACAACTCATTGATATATGGCACGACCAAATAAAGAAGGATAAAAAAAGCTCTAAAACGGTAATTTAATCATGTTTGAAACCACCCGAAAATTGCACATCTCATTTGAAACAAATATTCCGAAGTTTTCACAAGGAAAAATTTTCTTTATTCGTAACCGACAAAGCATGATGCCACAAGCTGAAGCAAGCCCGTATAAAGCAGCAACTAGAGCTTCAGCAATATGTTTAACGCAGGTGGAAATACAGCAGTTAATACAACTTTAATTAGGTACAATTTCGACAAGTTTTAAACAAAACTGGCGTAAAATATTAAATACTATCTCATGAGCCTGCATTATCAATAATGTCCTGACCACATGATGATGATAGTTCATAAATGACTGTGTCAATTTGGTCACCCTGATGTTTCAAGTTGGAACGCGATCATCCTGTGATCAATTAAGCATTGATAGTTTTGTAAAGCCTTGGGCAACATGCATCTTGATGATTCGCTGATTAAAGAAAGAAACATTACCGCTCTCAGTTCCTACGTTTCGTTCTTTCGAGGCTTTTTCATCTGTCCATATTAGTAGTAAAATATTTAAGAAACTATACCGTATTTTACCATGCAATGTTTCATTCCGTGTTCAAATGCGAAGAGGATGCATGGCAATTGTGGAGCGAAAAATTTCGATGAGCTTCATGGAGGTTTGCATCATCACAGAGGCCTCTCCCATATTCCGCCAGTCAACTCGGTTCTGCGCCTGCTGCTGCCTTTTTATACCCGCAAACATATTAATCTCATCTGCCCACCTAACTTTCTGCCCCCCCCCCCCTAACCGGCTTGCCTTCTCTGGGAATCCAGTCAGTTGCCCTAATGACCAGCGGTTATCCTGTCTACGCGCTACATGCCCGGGCCATGTCTATTTCCTTTTCTTGATTTCCACTATGATATCCTCAATTCCGGTTTTTTCCCTGATCCACTCTGCTATCATCTAGTCTCTTAAGGTTACATCTATCAATTTTTTTCCATCGCTCGCTGCGTCATCCTCAGTGTAAGCCGAACCTTCTTTGTAAGTCTTCAGGTTTCTGCTCCGCAGGTAAGTACCAGCAAGATGCAGCTGTTATGTACCTTTCTGTTGAGGGATAGTGCCAATCTACCAGTCATGATTTGAGAGTGCTGGTCAAATGTGATCCACCTCATTCTTATTCTTCTAGTTCTGTTCAATCTCGTGGCTTCGCATTGCGGTTGTTACCTGTCCTAAGTAGACGTAGTCTTTTACAACTTCAAGTACTCTATTACCTATCTCGAAGTGCTGTTCTCTTCCGAGGTTGTTGTACATTGCTTTCGTTTTCTACAGATTGATTTTAAGACCTACCTTTCTGCTCTCTTTCTCTAACAATGTAATCATGAGTGGTCATTCGTCCCCTGAGTTACTCAGCAACGCAATATCATCGGCAAAGCGCAGGTCACCAAGGCACTCTTCATTAACTATTATCTCTAACTCTTCCCACACTAGGCCTCTGAAAACCTTCTGTAAGCACGTGGTAAATAGCATTGACTAGCTTGTATCTCTCTGCCTTACACACTTCTTGATTGGCATTTTGTTGCTTTCTTTATGGAGCACTAATGTGGTAGTTGATCCTCCTGTAGATTTCTTCCAGGATGTTTTATAGGCTTCGTCGACACCCAAATTTCGCAGTGTCTGCATGACATGTGATATTACTGAACCGCACACTTTCTCGTAATCTATGAAGGCTATGCATAGTGGTTGGTTGTATTCTGAGCATTTTTCCATTACCTGATTGATAGTATGAATGTGGTCTATTGTTCAGTAGACTGTTCGAAATCCTGCTTGTTCCTTTGGTTTATTGTTTAATAATGGTTTCTTAACTCTGTTATCAATTACATTTTCAATATTTTCAACAGCTTGTATAGGACGGAGAGCAAGCTGATCGGTCTGTAATTCTTCAAGTCCTTGTCACCTCCTTTCTTATGTATTAAGATTATGTT
Organism: Rhipicephalus annulatus; assembly: GCA_013436015.1. Taxonomy (NCBI): domain Eukaryota; kingdom Metazoa; phylum Arthropoda; class Arachnida; order Ixodida; family Ixodidae; genus Rhipicephalus; species Rhipicephalus annulatus. The sequence continues at coordinate 339,059 of WOVY01000222.1, read as the reverse complement.
AGCATTCTTCCAAGATTCTGGCACTTTTCTCATCATAAAACACCTCGTAAACAGGGTGGCTAGTTTTTCTAGCACAAGCTTTCCTTCATCTTTCAGCAGATTTAATGTTACCTGGTCCTCTCCAGCAGCTTTGCCTCTTTGCATTCCTTCCAAAGCTTTTCTGACATCTATCATTGCTGGTGGGATGTCATATTGGATACTGCTAGTTCATATACTGAAGTCCTATTTGTGTCGGCTACTGTGCGGATCTCTGTAAAACTTCTCCGCTATATTTTTACTATCATATTCATATTGGTAGTTACTTTGTCTCCCTTGTCTCTTAGTGCATACATCTGGTTTTTGCCTATCCCAAGTTTCCTCTTCACTGCTTTGACGCTTCCTCCGTTCTACAGAACGTGTTCAATTTTTTCCATCTTGCAACTTACATTTTTACGTCTTACATTTTTTACCTTCTTACAACGGATATCTTACGCTGAATAATCAATTTCGTGAGCTCTGCTAATTCTATTTTGTCTGTTGTACTTGAGATGTTCATGCTTTCACACTTCCTAATGAGGTTCATGGTCTCGTGGGACAGCTTACCTGTGTCCTGTCAAGGTACCATGCCTCTAATTTCCACCGCATACTGCGTAATGATACTCGTCAGATTATCATTGATTGTGTCATTACTAAGACTGGTTTCCTCGATAAGAGCCGAGTACCTGTTCTGAGGCGAGACTCTGAATTCCTGTACTTTCCCGCTCAGTGCTAGCTCATTGATTGGCTTCTTGCGTATCAGTTTCTGTCATTCCTTCTTCATGTCTAGCCGAATTTGAGACCGCACCATACTATAATCACTGCATCGTACCTTGCCAAGCACGTCCACATTCTGCACGATGCATGGGTGTGCACTAAGTAAAAAGTCTATTTCGATCTTATTTTCGCCATTAGGGCTCCTCCATGTCCCCTAACGGTTCCTTCGTTTTCAGTAGAAGGTGTTCAAGATCCGTAAGGTATAACGTTCTGTGAATTCTACTGATAATTTTCCTATGAAATTTCTAGTGCCGATGCCATAATCGCCTAATGCCTGGTTTTCTGCTTGCTTCTTCCCTACCTTGGCATAGAAGTTGCCCATCAATATAGTATACTGTGTTTTTACCTTATTCATTGTTCATTCTACGTCTTCACAGAAGCTTCCAACTGACGCGTCATCATGGCTGGATGTAGGCGCATAAGCCTCTACCACCTTCATCTTGTATCTCCTATTTAGTTTAATTACGACACCTACTGTCTTTTAATTAATGTTAAAGTATTCCTTCATGTTGCCAGCTATATTTCTGTGGATAAGGAGCCCCACGTCTAGTTTTTTTCTGCCAGCCAGCCCACGATAGCAAAGAACGTGCCCATTCTGTAGCACTGTATAGACCTCATATGTCCTCCTAACCTCACTGAGCCCTATTACAACCCATTTAACACCGTCTAGCTCTTCAAATAGTACAGCTAGACTTGCCTCACTGGATAAGGTTCTAGCGTTGAACCTTGCCAAATTCAGGTTTGAATGGTGGCCTACCCGGACGTACCCCTGAGATTCTCAGCACCCTCTGCTGAATTGCAGATCGGACCGCCGCCGTGGTCAGTTGCTTCACAGCCGCTGAGGACAGAGGGTCGTGAGTTAATTGACGGGTGCATGTGGGGGGTAGTGGCCAAATAGTGCACCGGGGTGGCCAATCTTTGTCTGGTGAGGGAGTGCGTTACCGGTGGTGGTCACCGGTAAGGCCGCATTCCAAACCTCTTAATGCAGTTCCATCAACATGCGGATTTTTTTTTTCAATACAGTTGGGAACTGCGCGGCACCGGGATTCAAACCACCGACCTCTTACACGCGAGGCGGATGCTCTATCACTACACATGTTGTGCTAACCACTACGCCATCGCTGCTGGACACACGTGTCTAAATAGCACTTAAGGCTTCGTACCTCTCGTTCCAAAGTGGCACATATCCAGACACATATTTAGTACGAAGGCCTTTGTGGCCCTTCCCCCCCCTTAAAAAAATTGAAGAAGGACGTGATATTGTTGCGTTAAACACGAAGAAACATAAAAAAGTAGAAAACTTAGCCTCTTACATTTGATATTCAATTTTCGCTCTACGACATTATGTCCCTCTGTATGTGTCAACTCGTATTAGAGAAAAAAAACTGATTTTAGTTTAGTTTGAAGGATTTGGTTGTTTTGGTGACGATTGGTCACGATTGGTGACGTAGCTCTTGTTTATATAATTTGGCTTAGTTTCAGATTGATACAGGATTCGGCCTTCTTTTTATTAAAAACTGTCTTTCTGTGTTCGCATTATAATCGGAAGTTTCCCCACTTCGATTGCAACTGTTTGATAAGTTGAAGATATTTAGGCGCGCTTTATGTTCCCATGAATTTCATTTCAGTTTGCGTTTCTGCATTTCGCTCTTTAATGCGCACACAAAAACATACAAGATGTTTCAGCTAAAGAGCACCAAGCAATAAAAAATTAAAAATGAGTGCTACGCGTCTCCAGCAAGCGCAGTATTGTTCTTAGCTGTATGTAGCACGTCAGAATATTTCTATCGCTAAGCACAATATTTAAGAAAGATTGATTAATAAACTTTTTAAATACTGACTCTAGAGGGAAAAAACTGCAATACAAGACTTGTAGCACTTATACAGCAAAAACAAAATTTTCAAGTTTGGTAACATAACCACGCTGGTTAATTTTTTTCCCATGGTTTGTTCAAAGTGCGGGAAATTGAGAGAATACCAGGTGATTGCCGCCTAACACGCGGCGCTTTGAGTGCCCTCAAATGTAAGTTGAACAAATTAGCTAAGGCTTCTCACGCATGAAGGTCGCTTGAACAGGCTGTTGGTGACTACGACGGACATTAAGCGATTGTTGGATTGCACCATTAAAAAAAAGGAGGGTGGACGTAAAAAGAAACGAAGAAAATAACCTTCGACGAAAAAGCGGCTGCCACGTGAATTGAGATACGAGACCGGAGGCAGCATTCGGTGAAGCGCAGACAATTTTTTTTCTTTAGGCCAACAATAAACATGATGGTGGGAGAGAGGGTGACATTTTCATAAAGGAATGATATCAAAAGCAAGATGGGAATATGTGGTGCGCAGTTTTTTTATACACGCTTCGACAAGGGAAAGTCTTACCCCCGTATTCACAAACGCTCCTCGACTCGACTTCCACCTTTAACTTGACAGAGTTGAGCAATGCGCCACCACTCGGCTGAAAATGATGCTACGCTACTCAAGAATAGCAGCATTTTTATCGCTGATATGCAGTGACTTGCCGTGCCTAGAGAAGGCACTCCCATCGGCTTTCTCAAGTGAAGGTGAAGCGTTGTGTGAAGGGGCGCTTTAGAATACGGAGGTAAGTCTGGAACGATGCCTTTAACTAATGAAGAACATTCGAATATGGTTCTCGCCCTCGGCCGAGCGAACAGAAACAGGAGAGAGGCGGGAAGATTATTTCGCGGATGGCACCCCGGAATTCGAGCAAATAGTTCGACATCGGTGCGAAATTAGGAAACGCTCAAGAAGAAAGCCGCGTTCAAAAAGCCGCGTCAGTGCATAAAAGGTGTGACTGAGTCTCTTAAAACAGACATTCTCGCTTACAGGGCAGCCCATCTCCACGAAATTGTGCGTGACGTGAGTGCTGCGGCCGGCATTTCCTGCAGTAGTGCTTGGCGCGTGCTCAAGAACGGAGGACTTCACCCATACCAGGTTCACCTGCATCAGCAGCTGGAAGACAGATATTTGCAAAGCCGTCTTGACTTCTGCAACTGGGTACTCATACATGAAGAAGGTAATCCCAGCTTCCTGGAGAACATAATCTGGTCCGACGAAACTCGCTTCTCGCGCAATGTCCAGTAAATTTTCACAATGGTAATTACTGGAGCGCTACAAACACTCACTGGCTGTTGCAGTCACAACAACAGGGGCAGTTTTCTTTCAGTGTTTGGTGCGGCATTTGTGGCGGCAAAATTATTCACCCGGTCTTTTTCTATAGAACACTCACCGCAGAATGCTACATCAGCTAAATACTAAATGGCCCACTGAGTGACTTCCCCTGCGCCCCGTGACTTCCCCTGTGCTAGGGGAAGTCACGGAGTGACTTCCCCTAGCACAGCTTGGAAATATCTGGCTCGAGCAAGACGGAGCTCTTCCGCACAGCTGCGCGCGGTCTCGAACATGGCTTAAGGGAATTTCACGAGTAAATGATCGGCCGTCTTGGTCCTGTAGAGTGGCCCGCAAAATCCCTAACTTTGACTCCGCTGGATTTCTTTGTATGGGGATACATTAAAGACTATTAAAGACCACGTCTATACCGAAGCAACAACAGCACCCACAAGACTGAAACCTAATATATATAGCAGATGTGCGCCACTCTAATACTCCATGAATGCTACGAAACACAACAAAAAATATGGCGACTCGACGTCGATTGTGTATAGGGGCTGAAGAAGGGCTGTTTGAGCACGTTATTTAACTGCCCATGACGTCTATATAAAAGCACTTTGACTTTGAAATTACGCTGATCTCTTTCCAACACCTAGCTTTCCTACTGTATGAAGGGGCCCTGCAAGGCTTTATGAGCATGGTCAGGAAACTCTTCCGAGCGGTAGTAGAGGCTCCCGACAACACGTGAGGAAAATAATATAGCACAGCACGTGGCCTGGACTTCACAATAACTTATCAAATTCAGCTGACAATCGCTTTCTTTTCTTTCGTCAAATCACAAAATATGCCCCAAAATTACATGTAGCAAGCCCATGTATTAGCCATCGGCTGATTTGAACATGACGCACTCGTTCGTTACAGAGATCACCGCGGGAGGCTGCTACTTTCCCACGCGTGCGCGCGCGATCACACTGAGAAAGCTGCGCAATCAAGAAAAAAGAAAAAGTGCCCAAGGTAATGAGGTGCACGTGACGTTTTTCTGTAGCCCTGCCATCCCTCCCTGCTTAGTTTTCAGCGATTTCGTCAGGACGAGAGAAGAGAGAATGCCATTGCAACATGCGACAAACCTTTGTAACTCCACTCACACCATACGGATTCTTAAAATTTTCGCGGCGTTGAATTCGTGAGGCAATAAGCTTTTTTAGTGAATCTATTGTATGATTGTATAGTTACTTGAGAATGTTTGGCAGGGTCTTTTTAAGAATTAGTTATGAGAGCCCATAACACTTTCTTTAACATAGAACACAGAATACGTGAACTCAATAAATTCACGTGCTACAAGACGCCAAACAGGCTTATAAAGAATGTTCCACCCTCGCTGCCATGGCTACTGGTGGCGCTGACTGACACTCCCACGTTCAAATCTACATATATACCCAATAATGTAACCGGGGGAATGGCCGTCGTGGTAGCTCAGTGGTAGAGCATCGAGCGCGTTATTCAAAGGTTGCAGGTTTGGTTCCTGCCCATGGCATGTTATCTGAACGCCCACAATTTTTTCTTCCCATTTACATTACAATTTGGTCTAATAATTTCCCCTTTATTTTTTAGTATTATTGTCTGTTATATTTCTCTAAGATATATATATATATATATATATATATATATATATATATATATATATATATATATATATATATATATATATATATATATATATATATATATATATATATAAGGGACACCACTAGCGGTTGTCTTAATTCATTATCTATAACTAAACCAATTGATTTTGATTGATTTGTGGAGTGTAACGTCCCAAAACCATCATATGATTATGAGAGACGCCGTAGTGGAGGGCTCCGGAAATTTTGACCACCTGGGGTTCTTTAACTTGCACCCAAACATGAGCACACGGGCCTACAACATTTCCGCCTCCATCGGAAATGCAGCCGCCGCAGCCGCGATTATAGCTAAACCATCAAGGATACTTTCAAGAACACAAGCATTCACCCGCGAAACACAAGAAAAGCTAAAAAAACTTCAAGTAAATGTCCAAAAAGGATAGTCCAATAGTTTATAAGAAGTCTTGTCAAGATGTTATTTAAACCTAAGCAGCTTGAAAACCTCCTGTAGCTGTGCTAACGCCACGTTATTATACCACTAGAAAACATTTAGCAAGAATTCTAAAAAGCATCTTTGTAGATATTTTAAAGAACCTTTGTAAACGTTTACTATACTTATATTATTAGAAGCCTAGTAAACGTCTTGACGAGATTCTAAAAAGACTTTTTTCCAGATCAATTAACACCTTTTTAGACAATTATTTTTGATGCAAACGAGCTTGCTGAGCGTTTGTCATGATTAATTTGTCGAATGACGTCAGCGTTTTACAATTGGTGTATTTAGCTGTTCACTCTTGAGAGTGACAAGTAGGGACAGCGACCTAATTCGGCATCAAATAAGGCTGGCACCATTTTAATCAGCACAATTGGTGCCATATTTGTTGAAAGAATTATTAGTGACTGCCATCTATCATTAAGATAATCTGTTTTGCTTGGAGACAATACGGGCTTTTAAACGTCAACTCATTATTGTTTCTTGTGTTGCCTTGAACGCATCATACTGCACATCCAAACGTAAATGCAAAATTTCAACAAATATTGTTGCATACTTGTAACCTTTATTATACATAACAATGACTGCACACTTTGTCCCAAAACTTGCATGCTTTATAGTAGCTATAATTATACAAAGCTATTGAGGGGCTGGCCAGATACGTGGTTCAGGAACCTGCACACATAAAAAACACACAAACTGTTCTCTTCGAGCATACTTCTATCAGTGCAACAAAATTTAACAGGCTAGCTTAGCAAACACATCGGCCCAGTAGCAAATATATCAAGGTAGATAATTCGCTGCTGCAAAAAAACAGCAGTCGAACAATTGATTTTTTCTCACCCAGTGCGCTTAAATTTAGGTATGTTTAGAAGCATGAGTAGTCGAAAATAATGGGTTTCACCACAAATCTGTGTTTAACATAAAATTGTGGTTTTGGCAACACCCCGAATTCTCATTCCATCCCAAAATACTCTCAAAAAAGACACAGTGAAGTAAAAACGCTGCTGTAATTCAGAATGCCTTCTGTCCGTTACCATTAACAATGTTAAACGTGGTTAGGTATCACTGTAATATATCACACATGGTTAGGTATTGGCAAAGTTAGGTATGAATAAATATGACAGTAAAAAATCACTTGATTGCACTTAAAGCATTAAATTCGAGAAAACATTGAAATGAGGTTACAAAAACATTAAAACAAAACGTTCAGTCATTATTACAGAGAAAATAAAACCATTGATCTGTTACAGCCTTATTGCAATGCAAAAAAGTTCAATTTGAAGTGACTAACTGTAGATTACACAAAAATTGAACATGACATAAAACCTTAGAAAGCAGCACTGACACATTTAGAGACGTGCTTGGTGTTTGTACTAAAATTCAGCCCTAAGAACAAAAAACTGCCTTTAGATATAAGTTACGTGTCCAGGGAGACACAAAGTAAGACAATAATGCTGTCAGCTGCATAATCAACTAAGAATACCGAAATTTTGGTGCCCACAATAAGTGGGTATATTTGCATAGAACAGTTTGCGGCAGTCGTGTTTCTACACACTCCCACTTGGAAAATGCTTCGAGCATGGCTATGCTCTGAGGTTTTCCATTTGGAAGTTTATTGTGCTTTTCATGATTACGCATGCAAGGCAGTGACGTTCAGCAAAACATTACTCCCTGGTGGAATGAACATTCGGTGCTTGCTATCACCAACCGATAGTAAAAAGGTAACCCTTATAATGCTTGTCTATGGCTTTGACCCATGGTCAGATTATATGCAGCACCTCAGGGAGTAGTAGCCGTGGGCTAGTTCTCACTGTCCTGCATGCATAATGATACAAGCCACAACTAAACTTTCCAGCGGTATATCTGAGCACAGGCATGTCAGAATTCTTCGGACCTATGTAGAAATGTGACTGGCTCAAATTTTTAGTACGTGCATGGCCACCTGCTGCAGTCACTAATAAGTTCGTTATTGAATCTTATTCAAGGGCACGGCTGAGAGTGAAAATTATTGTTGCACGTTATGTTCCCCTGAATACTTAGCTATCTGCAAAGGTGGCTTTTACACACACAACTTACAGCACTGACTTTTTTAAAGAGAAACAAAAGGCTTAATATTGGACATCCTGAACAAGTGAGCTACTTGAATACAGCAACCAGGTGGCTCAGTGAAGTTCCCTTTTCATAGGAAACAGAAGCCATGCGCAGCTGCTGTTCATTCAGTAGTCAACTTTTCCACGAGCCACCATTGATGAAAAGCTTGTCCGGAATTCTTTCACGCTCAGTTCGTACGAGGTGTATGCAAAGGCTGCGATGGAAACACCTAAAAAACAATTTAGTGACATGTGTCTCTTAGAAAAACTGAAATTGTCAGTATATTTAAAATGTTCTGGAACAATGTGTACGCAAACTAGAGATGTTACAACCAAAACTTTCTTGATGTTCTTGGCGAACAAAGTTGCAACCTTATGAAAGAAAATGCGATTTCCACATTGAAGATGTGTCAAAACCATGCTTGAATTGCACTCGTGCATAGTGCGTTCAAAGCAAATTCAATGATACCACCACACATACATGATGGTATGCACTTTCATCAAGTATCCATTGCAGGTAACCTAGATTATTGAATACGAATTTGATTTAAAATACAACCAATGTAGCTATTTCCATGCTGCTCACAATGGGACGATTATACCTATAATGTAAAGAATTAGTGTAACTAAATTACTATTGTGTGCTGCCAAGTTATGTTCATCAGTTTCAATGATTCTGTTCAGCTAAAAAGGCAGTACCTTTCACTCAAGCATCACAGGCTGTCTAATGAAAAAAAAACGTGGAAATGCTAAGAATACGAGGCACCCACCTTGAACCACACACCATCCCAATAAAGCATGCAAGCTTCTGCAACAATCTTCGAGAACCAGAATCTTGGAAGCTATTGACCACTATTTAGTAAGATTTGATAAAACTGATTTCCAAACTTGTATAGTTCCTTCAGTGCCAATAGCTTAAAAACTCGCAGTCTATATTTATTATTCTCAAAACAATACGGCGCCCAATTTTACATTTTAACAGCAATGAGTACATGACTCATGCATGCTTACCATGATTTATAACATTATCGCGAGTTCTGAGGGATAAATAGAATATTCATTCTGCACATACCACACATTCCGTCAACATCTGTAGCCCATGCCTAGAAACGTTACTTTATCTAATATACTGTTAATCTTGTCATTAATCAGAAAATTTAATTGGTTGGGGTGTTAGAAACGTCTCTTAATGTTCATACACAAAAAAGTGTTTAGTAAGGTTTCAACACCAAGATTGAGCAAGGTGCATAAAATATTTAATAAACCAAAACAAAATACAAACATAGCTGAAACGAGCAGAGTAATATTAATGGGGCTCGAACGCATGGACTGACTGAATTAGTGCTCGCACAGTAAGGTACAGCAATTCGGCCACATTTAGCCACGAAATATTTGTTCTAAAATACCGTTCAGGATAAACGAATGGCTTAAAATCCACGGATCAGGCCCCATAAGGCAACCTCTGTTGCTGGTGTATACCGAAAGTTGGAATTTTACTAAACGAGCTGCATGAAGACATAAGTGTAAGTGCAACCTTTGCGAGCCCTACTTAAGACGACGCAACACGCTGCACACGAACACGCATAAACTCGAGTATCACGGTAGTTTATAAAGGCGCGTGCCGGCGCGCGTGCACACACCGGCATACATTCGGCCACCCGCAAAGAAAAAAACTTCTCTGATAGTAGTCATAACGTATAACGATACTGTAGCTGTCTAAAATGGAACGTACAGCAGATGAAACTGCCTTGGACACGTTCACTTCAATAGCGCACAATATGAACAGGCATCCGCGCCTACAGCTAACAAACGCCCCAGAGTTATTAGACAAAAATAGTGGTCACTCGCGAGCAGGGCCCCCCTTCAACACCACTGCAACACAGGCAGACAGCCACCACAACTCTGCTCGAATATGCCGCCGAATTCCCGCTATGCGTGCATGCTTCACACTTCACACGAAAGAAAAAAAAAACTTGTCGGCGCTTAACTTCGCACAACTTTGCTTTTACACTGATCAAGTGCTACAGAAAAGCTGGGTCCCCACGTAAACAAAAGCTCACTTATCGTGTACATGGTAGGAAAAACGTGGTGAACGCAGTGATAACAACGCGCCGACAGCAGCACTGTGGTACATACCTGGCGAGTGCTCCACGATACGAAGCCACACGTCTTCGCTTGAGTATAGCGCAACTTCGTAATCAGCAGCACTTGCATAACATAAAACACGAACACAAAGCGCAAGCACACTTTTAAAACACGAGAGAAATCGTCTCAAAGCTGCTTCTTCGTGAGGGAAGTAAACACGTCCAGACAAGTAAAATTGTTCTAGCCTCGCAGGCGCACACCGCATTTGCGCATCTTGATTTATTATTGATGTTTGTAAAGCTCAATTATTACATTTAAATATGTAAAAATATGTAAAATATATGCTACATAAATACGAAAAGCGAATATTATTTCGATTTATAAAAAAGAAAGAAACGTAGAAAACACCCTGCATATAATGCATAGACAATCGAGACTTCATCCGCGAATTCTACCAAAGTTCTAGAAAATAACTTTTAGTAAACGTTTTGAAAAAGACTTCTTGTAAAGAACGTTTTTTCAACGTCTTCTAAAAAACTTCGTGCGAAATACGTTTATTCAACGTCACATAATATGCCTACATGTCCGTATACCTTTCTAGTCGTTTCGAGAAATTTATACGGCGTTTCGTGTTTCTTGGCCAGACACGTTGTTTGGTTCGTAATAGTACCAAAAACAATTAGTTCAACTGGAATAAAGTTTCACTCGCATAAATTGCAGCAGCAGACCAACTTTTCATTTCTGTATCACCATGTGGATCAATATAGCTCAATGTTATGGATGACGCCCCCAAATAACACTGTGGTGAACTGAAATGTACATGATAAAGACAGATTGCGAATTTGAAGGAGCTGAAGAGGTATGGAAAAGTGAATACAGTAAGCCACCGAAGTCTGTAACCCAAGGAATTGAGGGGAGCCGCCGAACACAGTACGAAGCTCCGCGAAAAAGAAAATTAAAATTGGGCTTTGCATAAGCCAAACTCAATTCTTAAAAAATAAACAGCCGAATTTTGTATAAAAATTATTACTCAATAGATGAGCTCCAAGCACACGCATGCGTGGATGTGCATATGTCTTTTAAATCAACATCTGGAGTAGCTTGGTAAGTCGATAACTACTCTAACATATCCAGGTTTTTTTTTAATAAACCTTTTCGGCAGACTTCAGTGCTTGAAAAAAAAATCTGAAAGTGCAAAGGTGGCGCTACCCGGAGGCAACTGGCGCATACTTGATCTCGCTCGCACCTTGGCACCCGCTCCACAGATGGCGGGAGTAATGCTGATACAATGCGGGTGGGAACTGGGTCAGTGAAAACTGGACTACAATCTATTCTAGTCACTGTAACTGGACTACACAAACACCTACCTCATGCGTACAGATTTCTGCCTAAGCAATCGTCGATGATGTTGCCCATTGGTGTAGCCAGGGTGTACAAACTTATCCCCGCTCCCTAAACGCCCGCACAAACGTGCCGATGGTAAATGATAGTATAAGGTTCTGTTGTTTGTTTGTTTGCTTGCTTGCTTTTTCAGCATAAACAGGCGAGTATTCACCTTTTCGGTAGGTGTCAACATAGCAATAGAGCAGCACGTGTTGCACTTATCGCTCGCTAACGCTGAAATATAAAACATAATTTTTTTTATTGCCAGACCAAGGAAAAACTCTTTTTAACGACTAAATGTTAAGATGTTAATGACTAAAAGTTAACGACTAGCTTCCATAATGTTGTGTGTAGCTTAGAAAAAAATGTATTTGAATTGTTTGGCCAGAAAAAGGGGAGGAAAGTGTTGAAATTGAGCGGGCTACTCACTGGAGCATTCGTTGCCCGCTAGTGCTCCTAGGCTACGGTGGTGCACAATACCAAAAGCCGTCCAGCACCTCTGCTTGTAAAAAGCGAAATTGCCTGTAACATTCCAATTCGCAGTGAATGCAACTGAAACTGCACTCTCATTCCAGCTGTTTTTTTAAGAGACCGCTCTGTTTCTTATTTAAGCACGTAATCAACCAGAGCAGAATTACAAGCGCATTCACACTGCCAAATGTTTCTTCAAGACGCCAATTAAGCAGGGCATTTCTACCTTGTAACTATATATATCACCAGAGTCATAGCTATTGAAGCCACTCGCGTGACAGCTCCACTGTGTAATACGTGTCAAGTGAAAGACCCGCATTTCTTTCCTGCCCCGCCCCATCTTCGAAATTCTGATGGGAAAGTGTTTGTGTTTTACCGAAAAGAATTATTAAAATTATGCCTTTCTTATTCAAAATAGTCAAAGCCCTCAACAATTGTTTCCCCCACCTCTCCTTTCAGAAAAAAAATTTCTGGCTACAGGCTCTAAGGTACACACTTGATTGATGCCGTGTTTGATCCTGTGAGTGCTGATCTGCTGTAGCTGAACCATTTGTAATAAGTTCATAGCTCTGAGCCATATTTTAGTAGTTCACGTGGCGTGACGCCTAAAGCGATTCTATGTTTGTGACACGCAATATAACATTTGTTAACGCGACTCCTCGCCCGACGTGACGACTGTATAGGGCCTTTTTTATAGTAGTTCAAATCACTGACATGGCTTTGGTGGAATACATGACTGCCAATTGGAATAACGGGGTTCGAACACTGCTTGTTCTTAAGGTCATGTCAGTTTTTGTGTGAAGGCCAGCGTCTGATGAGCCTGCAAAATGCTTTCGCCCTAATAATTTGGGAATGTCAGGAGCATCTACCTACCTTTTGAACAGTTCGCTATACTAACGCGTACATGTCCGTCTAGAAGTCTTTTCAGAGCTTAATATAAACCTAGATGGCAAAGAAATGGAAAAATCGAAAAATTGGTGGCTGATAAGCTTACTGTCCGTTGTCTACAAGTTATTTACAAAAATAGCTAATATATTAAGAGGATATTCATGTTCAATCGAATGACTAATCAGGATTTCGTGGTGTCCATGGTGCAAGAATGTTTTAGGTGAGCGAACGCCGGAACTATCCGGTGTCGATAATTCTGCTTCGCAATGAGCCTGAGAGATGGCGCTACAAACTTTGCCCCGGCTTCTCTCTTTCCTCTCGGTGTGGAAGCCCCGTGAGTAAGAAACATGGTGTAAGAATAATCAGGTGTCTACACTGAGCGCACCCGATCGTCCAGATAAGGTTAGGTCTCGCGGGTTCACTCTGCTGTTAGCCATCAGAAGGCGCCGCGGCCAACGTACCCAACGAAGTGGTGCTGGAGCATTGAAATTTCTCGGCCTGCCCAACGTTATCGTTCCTAGAGGCATGACTAACACTCTAATCGCCAATGAAATTTCTTATTTTAGATTGAAAGATAAAGCTTCGCAAGGTTGAAGCATTCATTAACACGAAAATGCCTTGTGCAGGCTGTGAACGCCGTCAACACGGATCGATCGCGGAGTGCTCAAAGCTATGTTCCACTCGCCTGCACTTGTATTTTTGCCTGTTCATAGTATTCCTAGATGCAAAGAAAACAAATAAAGAACAACCTTAGCCAGCGTGTTATTTCTTTATCAAAATTTTTCCCAGTGGGGAAAAAATGCAAGGAACTTCCACGTTCATAGATGCAGGTGCATGTGAAAGAGCCCCGCATGGTCAAGAGAGAGAGAGATAAGTTATCTACAGAAAAGCAGAGAGGTCGGCTGGGGCATTAGCTTGTTCTAGCCTGATACTCTACACTGGGGGAAGGGAAAGGGGAAAAGAAAGATTAATGAATGACGATGGTCAGATAGAGAAGTGAGTATGTAGTGTTCTTTCTAGCTGAGACACATTTTATAGCCGCGCATATAGTCCAGTTGTTTCCAAAAAGGTTATAACTGCTCTTGTGACCGCAGTTGCACTGTTGGTGTCTGGCCAAGGGCCCAACACGGTCTCATCAGTTAATGACCTACTGCAATATAGTTCAGTAGAAGAAATCAGTGTTTGTCGTTCACGTGCGTATGCTGGGCAGGCACAAAATATGTGCTCAAGCGTTTCTGGAACATCACAGTGTTCACAATTAGGGCCGGTGTCACTGCGACCGATGATATGTGCGTTACGTCTTGTGTACGCCACACCAAGACGAATGCGGTGGATCATACTTGTGAGTTGCCGTTTCAATTTAGGGGGCATGCGGAACCTTATTCCCGGGTCCCATTTGTGAAGTCGCTGGTGTCGCCGTTCCAGTTTGGTCCAGTGCTGCAGTGTGTAGCTGCGCATCACGCAGCGAAGCAGGACGTTCGTGTAAGCTCGTGAAAATGCAATGCGTACTTCAGGGGCACTGCTTAAGGCATTTTTAGCTTCAGCGTCTGCCTCTTCGTTTCCCATCACGCCGCAATGAGTGGGAATCCACGGGAAAGTGATAAAATGGCCATTTGTTGAAGTAACCTGAATAAGTTCTGTGATTTCTATTGCCAAGCTGTTATACGAACCTTGCTTCATGATGCAAATAATGGTTTGCAAGGCGGATTTGGCATCACAGAAGATCGTCCAGGCTCGAGGTCGCTCTCCGGAAATAAATCTTATTGCCTTCCGGATAGCGACAAGCTCTGCGACAGTTGATGTGGTTTTATGGTCCACTTTGAATCGTCGAGCGATATCCATGTCTGGGATGACAAAGGCTGCAGCGGAGGTGTACACGTGCAGAGAATCACTGTACGTTGTATAAATCTGATATAGGGTCAGTTGTCTGAGGCCAACAGAAGAAAAGAGGGACTTCTTCGTAATTCCAGGTATCGTAAAACAAACAGGTGGTTTAGGCAGGACCCATGGAGGCACTGCAGGGGCCTTTGGCGGAGAAAACCTTGATAGTATAATATTCTCATGCTCGTGAGAAACTGCAATCTGGGTGAGTGGCGGGTAGTACTGACAGTGGGTGCTGTCTGTGTCGGCTCAGCAATCGGAGGTGAACTCTAAGTGGCTCGCAGAGCGTGTATACACTGATGGGACACGCCCGAGCCTCTGCGATTGTCCCATTTGTAAAAGTACAGCGCGGTAGACCCAAGCATCTTCGTAAGCGTTGAGCTTGAACACTCTCTAGCGTCTTCACACAACTAGGTCTCATATTGGAGAGCACTGGCATGCTGTATCGAATGTATCCCACAAATAGAGCATTGTACAATTGAAGTAGCGATGATTCTGATGGGCCCCATCTTGCTCCTGCTACGTGGCGAAGAACGAGAGCAAAACTCTTCAATTCAGATTTAAGTACTGCGACATGCCTCGTCCACAATAGATCTCTGTGTACGGCAACCTCAAGGAACTTGTGGTGTGTTACCGCAGGTATGGCTGTCCCTTTAATAAAGATCGGATATTGCGACATATGCTTGCGCGTTAACGCAAGCACTGCGCATTTGTCGATTGAAAAAGTGAGCCCCTGACGTCATAGATGTTTGTATGTGATCGCCACTGCACGCTGTAGTCGAGCTCGCAATAGCGGGCGGGTGGTTCCGGATGCCCATATGCATGTGTCATCAGCGTATGCACTGATCTTCACCGTTCTGGGAAGTTCTGCTGCTAGGCCGATCATTGTAACATTGAATAGGATCGGGCTGAGAACTCCTCCTTGGGAAACACCACGGTGAACCTTATATCGATCGGTGTCTCCGTCATTTGTCGTCATGTAAATGGTGCGGTCCCTAAGGTAGCTAAAAATCCAAGCATACAGTCGTCCACCGATGTCCAAATCTTCCAGTGCGTCAAGGATCGCATAATGCAGCACATTATCGTAGGCACCCTTAATGTCTAGGAAGACCGCCGCCACTAGTCTGCGTCGGCTTCTTTCCTCTTCAACGCTGGTGATTAAGTCGACCACACCATCAATGGCAGATCGGCCTCTTCTGAAGCCGTTCATAAATGCAGGAAAGGAGTTGTTGCTCTCTAGAAGCCACTCTAATCTTGACAGTACCATTCTTTCCATTACTGTCCCGACGCAGCTGGCTAAGGCGATTGGTCTATAGGAGGAAAGTGCATAAGGGCACTTCTCCGGTTTAAGTAATGCAATAATGCGACTGCATTTCCAATTAGGTGGGACTTCTCCTGACTCCCATGAGGTGTTATAATGAGATAACAGAATACGTCGTGCTTCTGTATCCAGATGGTTGAGTGCAGCATACGTGACTCCGTCAGGTCCTGGTGCCGATGATCGGCGGGAGGCAGAAATCGCAGCGTCAAGCTCATGCATTGTAAAACGTACATCAAGGTGCTCGTCAGACGATAAAGGCGCAATGGTAGTAAGAGGCTCATTAGTGGCAAGACCATCAGTGGTGTCCGCGATGAGGCTACAGTAGTCACGGGCTATCTCAACTTCTGTCCGCCCCTGGTGTAGAGCAACAGCTTGAAATGGTTGACGTTGTTGGGGAGTTGTCTGCAAACTTCGTACCCCCCGCCAGATCTTAGAGGTAGCCTGGAGTCCACAGATCCACAGAATTTTCTCCAACGCTGCTTGTCAATCTTGTGAAGGTGCCGAAGAACATGTCGTTGAGCTCGACGACAGGCGGAAAGGTCTGAAAGCGACTTCGTTCGTCTGTATGTATCGGCGTTCGGCACGGCGACAGATTGCACGAAGGGCCTCGTATTGGGAGTCAACTGCTTATCTCTGCATCGGTAGGTAACCTGTTTGGTTGTGTCACGCAGTGAAGAAGCAATGATGTTCTCTAACTCGGATGGATCAGTCGTGTGCTCATAGCCAGACTTGATAGATGCCTTGAACAGTGTCCAGTCGGTTTGATGGATGTAGCGTGTGTGCGTGCGGCGAAACCACCTGAACTGAACGTAGGTTGGAAGGTGGTCACTGCCGCGAGTGTCCAAATCTATGCTCCAACATGCGGAAGACAGAAGGCTTCGGAAACGAAACAGAGGTCGAGACAGCTGCTGTAGGACGTGCCACGAACAAATGTAGGTGATCCGTCGTTGAGTACGCTTAGTCCGTAGTTGCATATAAAATTGGACAAATCCCTTCCGCGACAATTCGTTGTAGTGCTACCCCAGATAGGATGATGTGCATTAACATCGCCAATCACAATGTGTGGCCTTTGTGCTGCTTGAAGAATATTCCCCAGGTGGAAGCAGTCCATCTGTGCACTTGGGTGTATGTATCCTCCTATTACTGAGAATGTCCGCTTTTTATGTGTTATAGTCAGGCTCACGTAATCATTGCTGGTATGCGACGTCACTCATGTCTCAAGAACGTCAAATCACGGCGTATACAAACGAGACCTTTGCTCGTGCGTTCATCACTGCGGGACCAAATCTGGATATATCCAGATATACGAAAAGTTGAAACCATATTTTGTTCACATATAGCGATAACAGGAAATTAATATTTAAAAACCCATTGTCTGAAGTCTGACAGACGGCCACGTAGGCCATGAGCATTCCATTGCATAACAAGCGACTGCCGCATGCGTTCTTCGAACATCAATGCCATGTTCACTTACTGATTGATTGATATGTGGGGTTTAACGTCCCAAAACCACCATATGATCATGAGAGACGCCGTAGTGGAGGGCTCCGGAAATTTCGACCACCTGGGGTTCCTTAACGTGCACCCAAATCTGAGCACACGGGCCTAAAACATTTCCGCCTCCATTGGAAATGAAGCCGCCGCAGCCGGGATTCGAACCCGCGACCTGCGGGTCAGCAGCCGGGTACCTTAGCCACTAGACCACCACGGCGGGGGTCCATATCCACTTACTGTAGAACCAGTAGAAGAGGCTCCAAAACCTCAAGTAGCTGCACAGCCGCCTTAGTAGCGGGAGTGTTCAGGCTGCTGAGGATCTTACGCATCGAACCCATCAAATTTTTAAGCATATCCTTGACATCTACGTTGTCTATCTTCTTGTTTTCTTCACTGGGGGTAGAGGCACTATGTGATGATGGCGCTACCGTAGGTCTTGACGGTAGTGAAGGCCACTGAGTCTCCGACGTGGTGAGAGCCAATGACTGGTTACATTGTACTTGCGTGGACTGTCTTGGCATTTGAGCATCTGTATCCTCCTTTCCGGCCGACAAAAGTAAGCTAGGAGGTGGTGAAGGCACAAGTTTGTGTGTCGAATTCGATAAGCTATGAGCACGGCTGCTTCGTTTGCGTCGGTATCGCGAACGATGTTTACGGCGCCGTACAGCCCTTGCAGCTTCTCTGTAAGTGGAGTGGTCTCGAACCATCTTCTTCAGGATACTAATTTCAATCCTAATTTTGGGACATTCCTTTGATGTTGCGTCGTGGGCGCCTGAGCAGTTTGGGCGTTTGGCCACAGCATTGCAGTTATCACCATCATGAAGGCCGCCGTAATGCTTGCAGGTTACTTCACCCTTGCATACTGCACTAACGTGCCCAAATTTAATGCATTTATGACATTGCAGAGGTTGTGGTACGTAAGGACGTATCAAGTGCCTCACGTACCCAACTTTTGCATGTGTGGGTAGCGTCTTCGACTGAAACACTACTTTAACACATCGCGTGCGTCCAAAGCGGTGGAAACCAAGCAGGGGAGCCGAGGATGACAGCAGTTTCTCGAGACTTGAGTCTGTTATCTCCTCATCCACATCGTATATAACTCCTGTTGTCGTTTCTTCGTCGTACGCGGAGAATGCGCGAACCGGAATGTCTCCTAATTGAACAATCGCTTTCAGCGTGTCCAATAAGGCTTTCTTAGTGACCTCCACGCACAGTATGTTCTTTCGAGTATTTATGCGTATTTCTACGACTTTCCCTGGAGCGATGAGCTCAAAGTACTCCGACAGGCCCTGCCTATTTAGAGAGTTCAAGATGCCTGTCTTCGATGTCGGCACATACGAAATGGTGTACGACCGCATGCTACTCGCCTTTGTCTGTGCTTGCCGGCCAGTCGGCGATGTCCGGCTGATTTTCCTCTTCAGGCGTCGGCTTGGTACGACCACGTAGTCGCTGTCCGAAGCCATATCTTCAACGGAGGAGTCATCAGAATTGTCAACGGGGACACGCTTGGGCCGGGGTGAGAACTTGTGTCAGACGCACTATGATGTGGTCGGCCCGGTCCCGGTTGCTAGATGGTGTTTTGATCCCCCATTTTAAGGGGAACGTCCCTCCGAGGTGTGTCGATTATTGAAAAATCTTGGCAAAGAAATTACAGAACTCACAGAGCTCGAAGCAGAGGCTGTTCTCTGTGACGACTTCTTCCCGTCATGGTCAAAATTAGTCAGGAGCTCGCGACTACGGCGTCCCTCGTAATCCAATCGTGGTTTCTATACGTAAACCTCCAGTAATAATTATTACCCCTCCACCAAAAGAAAATAGTTACTGCCCCAGAAACGTATTTCATGCGTATCGCTGCTTTCATTTAGGCATAAAATTGTTGAACTATAGTTGCGCTTGTTTATTGTGAACGCGATATAAATAAATATTTGAAACGCGCAATTATTCTATATCAAGCACACAAGGAGTTGTTCCGCTAAATGTATAAATATTTGAAGCATGCAAGTATTTCATAAAGAGCACACTAAAGCATTGCGGTTGTTTATGTCTAGATGTTATTATGAGAATTCACATATTCATGCCAACGATCGCTTTGGGACGACACTTTGAAGAGAGGCACACGCTCCGCACAAGTCCGATGGCAGTTCAGAAAAAAACACGTTGTATCCATTTCGAGAACGTCTCAGCAATTAGAAGTCACCTTCATCGATAGAATGACATTAAACACACGCAAAAAAGAAACACAGCTTCAAAACAGCGTGGTCACACATGCCAACAAAAATATCGGCATCATGCGCATTTCTGCCGAGACAGCTGACCCCGCTCGTCGTAGTGCCACCTAAGAAGGCACTGGTAAAGATGCTAGATAACTAATAACGGCCCGAACATTATCTGGACGCGCTGGGAATGCGCTTTTCAACGCATTGTGGGAGAGTGTAAACACCTGTATATTCTTACACCGTGGTAGGAAAGTAGCGGCGCTCATTTATCATCGCCACAACTCCCTCGCTGCACTGTCAACCTCCTCCCTTATCACCCCCTCTTTCGCGGCGTCACTTTATGTGTGTCGCGTGGTTGTTATCGCGCGATAAGCCGGTTTTCTCAGATTTGGAAACGGTCGCCCACGTGCCGGATGTGCTTTGCGAAATTTCCCAGCAGCCCGCCACGGTCCTCAGTCCTGTGAGCCATCTATCGGCATGCTGTAACCGATAACATAATCGGTCCCTCCCCACCAAGCACTCGCTTTCCGGCGTTAGCTCATCTAAAGTATTCTTGCACCGTGGTACAGCCTACTCAACAATATACCGTTTTCATACTATCAATCAGGTGATAGAGAAATGTGCGGAATACAACCAACCCTTATACATGGCCTGCATTAATTACGATAACCATTTTGATTAGGTCGAGATATCAGCATCAGGCAGGCACCGCGAAATGAGATGATCAATCAAGCCTAAAGGAACATAACTCGAGAAATCTACAGCGGATCGAGAGCCATCATAGTCCGCCATAAAGAAAGTGACATGGGGGAGGTGGACAACAAGAGAGAAGGCAGGGAGGTTAACCAGGCACATGCCCGGTTTGTTACCCTATGCTGGGGAATGGGACGGGGGCATAAAGATAAAAGAGAGAGAGGAAAGAGAAGAGAAAGAGAAAAAAAGGATTGTCAGTCAATGGGCTGACGCGTATGCAGCGGTGGCACTACACAAAAGGTAAAGGTTGTCACGTAGTCCTGTAGTCCTCAAAAAGCACAAGACAGCTTTGACTGCTTTTTGAGCCGACGAAAGGTGAGGACGGTGTTCCAGTAGCATCTGCATAGAGAGTGGCCGATCGTCCAATTGTCGCAATGCGTCCGAAAGCTTCTGTCTTTGTTAGGCAAATCGACGGCAATGGCATATCAGATGGTTGATGTCTTCTTTGGTGCAGCAGGCGTCGCATTCCGCATTGTCGGTCAATCCGATGAGGGTTGTATATGCTTTTG
The DNA here is from genome assembly GCA_013436015.1 of Rhipicephalus annulatus. Lineage (NCBI taxonomy): Eukaryota > Metazoa > Arthropoda > Arachnida > Ixodida > Ixodidae > Rhipicephalus > Rhipicephalus annulatus. The sequence continues at coordinate 317,926 of WOVY01000222.1, read as the reverse complement.
TGAAGGTCACCCCCAACCAAAGGCGACAAAGGAGCGAAGCTTCACGTCGACGGAGTCCGGATGGAGGTCGAAGTTCCAGTCGAGAGTTTATTTGGTAGAGTGTCGTTTGTCTTATGCTTGGGGTGCTCCACTCCAGCAGAGACAGACCACGTGCCAGGTGACGAAGTTGCTTTGCAGCGTCAGTCCTTGACAAAGGAATCGGAAGGATGTGCTCTTCTTGGTGCGATGTGCGAGCCGCGTTGTCTGTGGAATCATTGCCACTGATCCCACAATGGCCAGGTAGCCACTGAAACATGACCTCGTGGCCTGTTTCTGTGACGTGGTGAAGAAGCTTGACAACCTTGTAAGTTAACTGTTCATGGCAACCTCGTCGAAGGACTAACTGCATGCTCTATAGGGCTGGTTTCGAGTCGTAAAACACAGCCCATTTACTCCGTCTCTGGGATTTGATGTACTCTAGGGCGCCGCGTAAAGCCGCAAGTTCTGCCGCCGTTTACGTAGTGACATGTGACAGCTTGATTCGCAGAGTGATTCCTCTAGCTGGAATCACCACCGCACCGCCAGAACCAGACGCTGTGGTTGAACGATCGGTGTATATGTGCACGTGGTTATTGTACACTTCATGCAGGAGGTGCAAGCTCAATTGTTTTAAGGCTGACGAAGGCAAATTTGATTTTTTCAGTATTCCTAGAATTAAAAGACGTACTTGCGGACCTGCCAGGCACCACGGAGGATACACCAGTTTCTTAGAAGGCATAAAACAAGACATAAACGACGCACGATGTGCGCAGACAATTGCACTAAATTTCGTGCGGGGCCTCTCAGTAGCGAGGGTTGCATAGTGGTGGGAGGATTCCTAGCATGTTGCCTGAGGTACGTACGCATCGTTTCAATGTTGATGTGCGTCGTGATCGAGTAGCCCTGTGCAATGGCAATTTTTTCAGCTGTCGAAGCGCAGCGGGGTAAACCAAGGCATATCCTTAGCGGCTGGGCTTGAATATTTTGGATTGTGCGCAGGTTCGTTTTGCACGTGTTAGATATAACAGGTAGGCTCTACCACAGGAACCCAATAAATAATACCTTGTACAGCTGTAACATAGACTCGACAAACATTCCCCAACTTTTCCCAGCAAGAAACCGGAACAATGAACAAATGGCGGTAAGCCGCTTTTTCTCGTAGTTTACGTGTGGGGTCCAAGACAGGTTTCGGTCGATTAGGACTCCCAAGAACCTGTGACTCCGGCTGCATGACACCAACTGCCCGTTAATTGATATGCCGTAAGCGGACATTGGTTTTCTGGTGAAAGCCACGACTGCACACTTTCCGCTTGAGATTTTGAGCCCTTGTTTGCGTAGGTGTTGCGATGTCACTGATGCTGCCTTCTGAAGTCGAGCGTGAAGTTGAAGTCGAGTCACACCTGATGTCCACACACAGATGTCATCAGCATAAATGGAAAGTCGTACACTGCTTGGTTGCTTGCCAACTAGTCCAATGAGTGTTAGGTTGAACAGCGTCGGGCTTAGCACTCAGTCTTGCAGGACTCCTCAGCTACAGTAGTACTCGGGTGTCGGGCCATTCTTTGTCTGCACGTGAAATGATCTATTCTGTAGGTAGCTCTGAACCCACGTATATATCTTGCCACCGAGTCGCACTACTTCTAATGCGCGGAGAATGGCTTCGTTGGTGACATTGTCGTATACCCCTTTAACGTTAAGAAACAGAGCAGCAGAAAACCGCTTGCAGGCCTTGTGTAGCTCTACATATGTCACCAAGTCAACTACAGTGTCAGAAAGTGACAGAACCCCAATAAAGAGAGTTGTATACCGCAGGGAGACCTAATATCTTCAAATCTGTTGACCGCGTGCTCACAGGAGTTTTTCATGGCCCGAGATAGTGAAGAGTTAAGGATAAGAGTTAATGGAGAGTATCTCAGTAAATTACGATGAGCTGACGACATTGCATTGATAAAGCACTCAGTGGACGAATTATAACTCATGATTACTGAACTAAACACAGAAAGCAGAAGAGTCCGCCTGAACATTAATATGCATAAAACTAAAGTAATGTGCATCAGTCTGGTGCAACAGTCTCTTGCGATAGGTGGCGAGACACTGGAAGTTGTAAAGGAATACGTCTACTTAGGACCATGGGTCGGCAAAAAAGTGGAACACACTCACTCACTCACTCAAGAAATATATCTTGCGCTTTGAACTCACTCGGACTCAAATTCACCCAAGTTTTACAGCGCCGAAATCACTCGAACTCACACTCGGGAAAATTTTCTGTGACGTGATTCACTCGGACTTCAACTCAACAAAATAACACTCCCCCGGACTCACGCAGACTCAGACTCACGGCTGGACCTGATTCCAAGTAAGACCGAGAGAGTCTACTCATGAGTTCATTGACCTATTCATAGGACAGGTAGTAACCGTGGAGCCGAACCACGAAAGTGAAACAACTAGAAAAATGAGAACGGGGTTGAGCACATTCGGCAAGCATTCTCAAATCGTGAGGGGTAGTCTACCACTATCCCTTAAGAGGAAGGTACAGAACTTCTGCATCTTACCGGTATATGCCTACAAGGTAGAAACCTTGAGGCTTACAAAGAGGGCTCAACCTAATTTAAGGCTGACACAGCGAGTGATGGAATAGAAGACATGTGTAACCTTAAGATACAGAAAGAGAGCAGATTGGGTTAGGGAACAAACGGGGGTTATGAATGTTCTAGCTGAAATTAAGAAGAAGAAATGGACGTGGGCTGTGCACATAGCGCATAGACAGGATAACTGCTGGACAGCAAGAGTGACTGTCTGGATTTCAAGAGAAGGGAAACGAGTGAGGGGGAGCCAGGACATTAGATGGCCAGTTGAGATTTAGAAGTTTGCAGGTACAACGTGGTAGCCGAAAGCACAGGATCGGGTTGATGGCGTAACATGGGAGAGACCTTTGCCCTCCAGTGCGCGTAGTCAGGCTTAGGATGATGAGGATGGTAATAGAATTTTTGATAAGCAGCTGTACCTGTACACACACTATTTCAATTGACGTAGTAGAGCGAAGACTCGCGTAAACGGTATATGCAAAACGGGACACATCGCTAAGGCCTCCCTGTCTCCGTCGTGCTTTCACCATCCGTGTGACTATTTGTAGCTCTGCATGAATAATGCACTACCAACTGGCGCATCACTCTGTCATTTCGATATTTTTAAGCACCATCTTCAGCTGCTGGTTTAGAAGTCACTTGTTACGTGAATTCTTTCATAAAATAGCAAATTATATAAGGAGATGCTGCAGTAGACGCCGCAGTATATATATATATATATATATATATATATATATATATATATATATATATATATATATAGTCCAGTAGATCCTCCGTGAGCGGTCACAACGTGGTTTATTTCGACGTTTCTGCCTAGAGTCTGATTCATCAGGCCTTCGTCAATATATATATATATATATATATATATATATATATATATTATATATATATATATATATATATATATATATTGAGAGAGAGAGAGAGAGAGAGAGAGAGTCAGCAAACGAGCATGCATCTGCTGGCTGCATGTACTGCCTAAACCAAGGGGGCAGAGCATGGTACCGTAATAAGTGTACGCGCTTGACAGTCCAGCCGTGTTCACTGTAAAGCACTATGTCAGGTAATTCAAAACCACCCTTAATTGGGCACCGCCACATCGGGTTTCTCTTTTCCATTGTTTGTGCATGTCTGCGCTCGACTTGACCCGAGCTTTGTGATGCTGTCGATCGTTTCATTTCTCTTGGAAAGCAAGCGGCCCGCTTATTCAATCCATTTCTGAGTAATGTTTGTGATACGATAGTTTATGAAATGAAAGTTTGCGATAGTGGTGAAAGTTTATGGTTGGAGCGGCCATAAATGGCCTGCATTCACGATAACACATCACATGGTGTACGTACGTCTGTTGATTAATTCTCTCTATCAGCTCCCGAAGCCGTGTTGCACATAGCGCACATTTTTGAGCTACTTCCATAATAATGAAATGTAATCAGTGATTTGCTGCGCTCTCGATGAATTTGTTCCATGTCTTAAAAACTGGGTCGATAGCTAAACTACCTAGCAATTTTATCCTATTTTTTTAATGTCTGAATCATATGAAACTTCTACACTCTCCACTCGTCGGAATGCGGCCACTGCGATTTCCTGGGAGGCAGCACACCACCATAGACTGTGGTGGTACGACCATGCCACTGTAATGCCGGGAATGTTTGATAACAAACAAATTAAAAATAATTGTTAAGGTGGGTTTAAAGCTAGGTAGTGGTGGAATTTGACTGGACGATGTCTGGGACAACCTTGGTTTTGAAAGCCACATCGAAATGAAACTTTTTTTTCTTCATATGGAAGCCTGCACTGGTGGAATATCTCTGCACTGCTCAAATTTGAAGTGAAGAGTTCAATCGCGACCCGATCAGCCGCATTTCGAAGTGGCTGAAATGCAATATCACTCACGTAATACACATACTTAGGCCCACGAAAACAACACCAGGTCATCAAAATTAAAGTGGCGAGAATGTGTTTAAGAAATAACTCATGATTTTATCAAGTAAAATTTTCTGTCTTTTTTTAGTTCACCAAGCGGCATTGCTTGATAAGATTTCGCAATCTGAATTGAGATTAAAAATGAAAGTATTCCGATTCGTTTGTTATCCTACTGAAAATCCGGCTCGTTCTTCATCTTGTTCTACCATGGAGCAGCGGCTAGTGCAGTCTGTACACGTATATTGATTACTTTGCTCATAACACCTTCTTTGTGTAGAATAGAATGACAAAAATTGAATTTGAAGCAAAATAACAATAAGCCTACGTCGAGTCGAGATGTGGTAGAAGAAAATCGCGGTAGATGAGCTTACGGACGCGGATACGTTTTAGTCAATAACAATGGGAACACACGAATATATGTAAACAAATACCGGTACTAGTGTTTGGCTCAAACTTTACTTTAATAATATTTTCAGAACTGCATCGTTGCTCCTGATATCTGTAAGAAAATTGCTGGGTCTTTTCTGTATTCGCCAAAAAAGGATCGTAGATTAAAGCCATCCGGCGTGGCTCTGCTGGAAGTTTCGCACTTCTTGCAGTGCTGCTGCGGAGCACCCGCTACGTCATAAACCATCATTGTCTTAATTAATCAATATTTATCATCATAATTGCAACTATAAACCTGTATTTGGAAGTTTACGCATGTTGTCAAACTTGCCTTTTGTGTACGCGTTCCTTCCAACTGCAACAAATCGAGACGTTGTCATATCACGAAGCACTTATAAAATCCCTGCCAACACTCCCCCCCCCCCCCACACACACACACTCAGAAAAAAAATCCAGTTAGTTGCCCTCAAAAGGTGTGGCTTATGTGGATATAATTTTTATTTTTTGAAATGTTGTGTAAAAGTACATCACAGTAGCCATATGGCGACAGCAATCGATATTTCTCTGAACTATGGAGTCACCCGCAGCGTGGTAGGGCTAATCACACAAGATTTCAATAAAGTTCAGGAGAATGGCTAGTTGCAACAATGAAGTTGTTGCAATCAATCAATCAACACTTCAACCTGCACAGCTTTGAACTGTCAGTGGTTGCATGCATTGCCACATAATACTTGAGTATTTATGCTGCCTGACAAGGAAACCACCTTATATCAATGTAGGACTGGCCTGATAAAGAACTGACGTGCACGAATCTGCTCATATGTAAATTTCTGTATGCAATATCCCCCCAAAAATATTCCTTTATCGAATCTGGTAGGCTTCTCTTCTAAAATGTTTAAGCATTGCTCTTTCCCAAGCAATTCTGGTCATTTGTAAAAATTGAGCTTCACGACGCCTGCTTGTTGTATGCAGTAGTATATAGTGTGAAAAGCAGAGTTACCACGCACAAATGCAAAGGCTATTAAACAACAAAACAGCGTTTAGGGGTAGTAGGCGAAAGTTTGACTGAGCACATGACTGTGTACGCACACACACACACAGGCACGCACGGACACACCCGTCATTGAAAACTCATGCAACGAATGTGACACAGAACAGAGCTGCTGGTCGTACAGGTTTTATCCATCGCGTTTAACTTATTACTCATAATCGCACACTGTATCCATCCAAAATAAGGGGAGAAAACTAAAAAAAGCAAAAACAAAATTATCTGATCACTGAGAACAAATGTATTGAGACTGCCTCTATACGGACATTTAGTTATCTTGTTTTCGTTGTCTTACCGAGGCACGCACAAAGTAATTCCCGGAAGCGGCGATACACTGCGCCGCTACCGCTGCCACGGCCACGGTTGCTTTTGTGGGGGCTGCACTCGTCGGCCGCCGCCGTGATCCAATTCAGCGCCACGCCACAGCCGCGCCAAATGGCCCCGGCAATGGTCCCATTCTTCGCGAGACTCGCCGACCGGAAGTCACTAACGGTATGCTCTCGCAGCACCCGCTTCCTGGCGAGCATCTCTCTCGGAATCGCAGCGAGAGAATAAAGCATGGCGGTCACTTTTTATCGTTGTGTTCGCCGCACCTTTCCGGGCAACTCCGCCTATATTGCGAAGGTTACAGGTCAACACAGAAGTCGTTTACCGTACACGACTGAAGCTGGTAAATATATAGGTCTGCGTGGTAAGGGGCGTATATGCAACGCGACTGGCCCATGACAGCACCGTTGTCATAAATTGAGATTGACTTCGGAATACAAGTGTTAACGGCAGCTACGAAGTGACAGGAGACGCACAAGTGATCGCCAGCTTTGTGACAACCTCAAAAAGCGCCGCCAAGTTCTTTCTCGCGAGGGTCCGCACAGTGACCGAGTGGGGCGCTTAAATTGCGTGATATGCGAGGGTGGACTAATCCACAATGGTTTCGTCTTATGTGGTATTCTGTTGATTTATATGTGGGGTTTTACGTCACAAAACCACTATATGAATATGAGACACACCGTAGTGGAGGTGTCCGGAAATTTCGACCACCTGGGGTTTCTTAACGTGCACCCAAATCTGAGCACCCGAGCCTCGAGCATTTTCGCCTCCATTGAAAATGCCACCGCCGCAGCCGGGTTTCGAACCCGCGACCGGCGGGTCAGCCGCCGAGTATCCTAGCCACTAGACCACTCTGGCGGGGCTATGCGGTATCGTGTTAGTGACACAAAAGTTCACCAAAATATCCTGTATGAGAAACAGAGTGGAGTGTGTTTGCGTGTGTGTCGTCGTGTTTTTCGTCTCATAGCTTCATTGATGACCCCGTCAGCTGTGCCATTGTTCTATTCAAAAATTATGTTCATAGCATTCGTATGGAGAGTTCTTGCTGTCTGCGTTGTTAGGAATCATTTATGTCATTGTTTCTTTTTCTTGGTTTACAGGAAAGAATAATGATTGAATATTTTAGAAATGTTTCTGGCTATTTAGTTGCAGGTTTTGTTGGTCCTTAGATATAGACATAAAATTTAATGACTAGCTGAAAATTGCAAGCTATGCACCGATGTTTTGTTCAAATGGTAAATGCTTTTAAGCGTCGCCTTGAATATGCAGGTAATAATATTAATAATAATATTAAGTGGTCGATGCAGCTCCCGGAGGTGATGCTGCATCGACCACTTGCCCGCGAAATCCTCTGACCATGCTGCCGACTCGACGCAACCTTATTGACGTTGAAGTAGATGACACACCCGTTGTTTCACTTGTGGACACAGGGGCTCACATATCAGTGATGAATTCAGAACTTTGTTGCCGCCTTAGAAAAGTTTTAACGCCACCCACAGTGCCACTCATCCAGGTCGCCGACGGCGGCACGTTTCTCGTGCTTGGAATGTGCTCCGTGCGTATAAGTGTGGCTGATCGCTCCACGACAGTGCTATTTGCTGTGGTCGAAAAATGTTCCCATGAACTTATCCTCGGCATGGACTTTTTATCCGCCCACACTGCCCTTATTGATTGTGGAACTGACATGCTTCAACTTGATTTACCGTGTTACCATGAAAACCCAACACCAGCTCAACCCCGTCTGTGTTCTGCAGATCACGTTCGCCTAGCACCTCAAGCCGTTATTACAGGAACCTGAGATCTGTCCCTCCTGTTCCCGATGGTGACTACATGTTGACACCTATTGCTGATGTTCTGCTGGCCAAAAATGTTGTCGTGCCTCACAGACTTTTGACAGTCACGGGAAATACAGCATCTCTTCCGATCCAAAACTTCAGATGGTGCGCTTAAGTAGTCCCAGATGGTATGATTGACTTTGGCAAAAGTTTCTTCTATAGATGCTGCCATTTCGGCGTTCATTGCCGAATCTTCTTCGTCCTCTGCTCTGTTTTCATCCTCGAAGAGCGCAGCAGATGCCACCATCGACAAGATGATCGCCCAGGACCTTCTTCCAGCACAGACAGCTGATATCCGGCACCTGCTGAAATCCTACCGCGACATCTTTGATTTTTATGACCGCCCTTTGGGTCAGACATTCTTTGTGACTAATAGGAATAACACTGGAGACGCCGGCCCCATCCGACGACGACCTTATCGCGTGTCTAATGCTGAGCAACAAGTTATCCAGCGCGAAGTTGAAGAAATGCTCACAAAAGACGTCATCGAACCTTGGTGCAGTTCATCGGCATCACCGGTCGTGCAAATCAAGAAGAGTGATGGCAGCTGGCGCTTCTGCGTAGACTGCCATCACTTAAACAAAGTAACACGTAAGGACGTGTATCCGCTACCGCGGATTGACGATAATCTCGACTGCCTACATGAGTCTGCCTACTTTTCATCTATCGACTTTCGATCAGGATACTGGCAGATTTCTGTCGATCATCGAGACTGTGAGAAAACCGCATTCATCACACCGGATGGACTTTTCCAGTTCAGGGTTATGCTATTCGGATTGTGTAATGCCCCAGCTACATTTGAAAGGATGATGGACTCTCTCCTGCGTGGATACAAATGCTCCACGTGCCTGTGCTATCTCGATGATGTCGTCATATTTTCACCTACATTTGAAAGCCACCTTAGCCGCCTAACGGCTGTTCATGAGGTTTTCCGGACAGCAGGACTTTAGCTCAACTCTTCCGAATGTCGCTTTGACAGTCGGTAAATCACTGTGCTGGGCCAACTTGTCAGTGCTCGAGGCGTGCAGCCTGATCCTGACGAAATTCGAGTTGTGAAAGATTTTCCCATACCACGTTCCGCAAAAGATGTACGGAGTTTTATTGGCCTTTGTTCTTACTTTCGACGTTTCGTGATGAATTTTGCTGATATTGCCCGACCACTTATGGAGCTACTGAAGAAGAACAAGCCTTTTTATTGGGGTACTGACAAAGCAACTGCCTTCAGCACCCTTACAACATTATTTACTACCCCACCCATATTGGCCCATTTCGACCCGTCAGCCCATACTGAAGTTTGTACCGATGCCAGCGGACATGGAATTGGTGCTGTTCTCGCCCAGTGGCAATGAGGACAAGATCGCGTCATTGCTTATGCCAGTCGCCTCCTTTCTTTCTCCTTCGGAGGGCAAGCGTTCCATTACAGAGCGTGTGTGCCTCGCACTAGTCTGGGCAGTCTGAAAATTTAGACCATACTTGTTTGACCGCACCTTTTCGGTAACTACAGATCACCATGCCTTGGGCTGGCTGTCGTCCCTTTAAGATACAACTGTACGACTTGGCCGTTGGGCCTTGAAACTACAAGAATACAGCTTTGACGTGGCATACAAATCTGGCCTATTGCACCAGGATGCCGACTGTCTATCCCGTCACCCCGTGGACCCACCCGACCTTTCAGCATATGACTCTGACCTTTGTGTCTTCGCCATATCAGCTTTCACCGACATACGCAAGGTACAGCTCAGCAATGTTCACTTGCGGTCTATCATGCAGAGTCTACGTTTGCCTCACGTAGACCCGTCGCTGCTCTTGTTCGTTCTACGCAATGGCATTCTTTACCGACGCAACACCAGCGCCGAGGAACCAGAGCTACTACTAGTAGTTCCTGCGACTCTCCATTCTGCTGTACCTGAACAGCTTCACGACGCCCCAACCACAGGACATCTCGGGGTCATGCGCATGTACGATCGCGTGCGGCGTAGATTCTTCTGGCCAGGCCTTTACCATTCTGTGCGCTGATACGTTGCTGCTTGTGAGTCCTGCCAGCGCTCCAAACATTCCACTTTGCCAACAGCTGGTCCGCTCCAACCAATAGACATACCCACCGTTCCCTTCTACCGCGTTGGTCTTGATCTTGTTGGACCATTTCGTGCTTCTCTTGCTGGAAACAAGTGGATAGCCGTAGCCACTGATTACGCCACAAGATACGCTATCACACGAGCGCTACCGACAAGCTGTGCCACTGACGTCGCGGACTTTTCGCTTCATGACGTTATTCTTCACCATGACGCTCCTCAACAGCTGCTGACCGATCATGGTCGCTCATTTCTTTCAAAAGTAGTAAGTGACATCCTTCGCTCGTGTTCGACGCGTCACAAGCTCACTACGGCCGTTCACTCACAAACAAATGGTCCTACCGAGCGCCTAAATCGAACCTTGACAACAATACTCTTCATGTACGTTTCCAAAGATCACCTTGATTTGGATAGTACTTTGCCTTATGTAACATTCGCGTACAGTTTGTCACGCCACGACACCGCTAACTTCTCCCCCTTCTTATTATTGTTCGGCCGCCATGCAGCGTGACCCTTCGAGACTCTTCTCCCATCAACTACGAAAACGGTTGCAGAGTACGCCCGGGATGCCACTGCTCGGCCTCAAGTGGCCCGCCAAATTGCACGGGAACGTCTTCTTGGCTCGCAGATCTCTCAAAAGGCTCGCTATGACAGCCATCACAGAGTAGTTTCCTACTCTCCAGGTTCATTGGTCCTCCTCTGGACACCTGATTGACTGCGCAAGCTGAGCCTAGCCGACCACGGCAAGTCGCGAGCGATTGCTTTTACCTAAGATTGATGCAAGCAATGCGGGAGTGACGTTTTTTTGTTTTATTGCTGTAGAGTAAAAGCCTCTCTTTTTTATCGCCAGGTACTCGCACGATGTTCCGCACACTTTTGTGTGTGTCGCGTGTTGTTTCATACTACCAATTTGTCACGAATACAAAGAGCTCTGCTTCCCAAGCAGTCTTGCTTTATGGATTACCTTAGGCTGTACACAAATAACGAATTTTTTCGGTGTCGACGTACATGGTAAGCCCACGCATTTTTAGTTTCGCACGGCACCAACAACACTCATGAATTCAACGAGGCGCATAAAAAAGTATGGCACTTAATTTTTGCAACATTCTAGGAAACCTGATACCACTGTAGGTCCATGCGTGAAAGCACGATCATATACGATTGATAGAGTTATACGCGTCGCTACTGCCATATGGATGTTCTTTGCAGTTTACCCCCATTCGAATACGGCCGCCGTGGCCGGAAGTCGAACCTCCGTCCTCCAGCATAGTCACACGACACCAAATAAGGCTATGTTACCACGGCAGGTGAAACACAAAGGGCTGCGAAGTGTTCACCGAGCGTTTATTCGCCAAAATGGGTTACAACCATCAGAACCGTTTTAAACATCATCATAACTACACTTTTGCGAAAAGTAAACCAATGAATTCTGTCAGTTAAACCAAATTCTCTTTTTTTATTGATATGATGTATAAGAAGATGTTGGCGCACCATTATGGCGCCGACTACTCCTTAGCCGTTGATTGAAACTTGAACACGTATCTTGAAGCAAAACATACAAAGCAGTGCATGGAAAATAGAAAACTCGGGCACAGATATGCAAAGACACACTTATACGCACATATCTCAATGGTAAGTAAATGTTCGAAAGTCAATGTAAGAAGTCTCTGGAAATGTCCCTCGTTATTATTCGGTCCACCAGCACAAAACAGCAAAGCACACGTCTGGTCCTTATAAAGACGAATTCACTCGTATGTGCATAATAGTCGACACGTCATTCATTTCACAACACACACGTGATGGGTGTCACATGATACTGTCAATAATAAGTACATGTGTTACAAATGAAAGTTTGTTCTTTGTTAATACTTGTCAGCAATCCCGCTGTCTTGTAGAAAACGTGTTAATGCTTTTAAAGCGTGGGACTGTAAAACTCCAGTTGGCCACGGGCCCAGTTTTTTCATGCTAAATGGTCTGCGGTCCAATGCGAACAGTTCGCACTTAAGACGGCGTCTTGGCGTGTCATGATGTGGACAGTCTATGAGAAGGTGACAGACGTCTTCATCTATAAATCCACATTCGCATTCGGGAGTTTCAGCTCTGCCGATTCTGTGCAAAAAGTGTTTTGTGTATGCGGTGCCTAGCCTCAATCGGTGAATTAGAGTTTCCATCCTTCTATCTAATGCCAGCGTAATTTTGAATTCAATAAATGAATCGATGTGATATAAATCGCAGCTCTTTGTACTTTGGTCAAACCAAGCAGTTTTGCTCATTCTGAAAGTTGTATTCTTTATAATACTACGCAATTCATTTTTCGAAATTGGTAAAAAAACAGTAACGTCTTTACGATGTGCTTGTCGTGCTGCTTCATCGGCAGCTGTGTTTCCAGGAATGTTGCAGTGGCCAGGTATCCACTGGAATTTGGTCTCATGTTGCGCCTTCTTTGCTTTGGTGAGCTCCTTCAGCGTTTCGTATGTCATACTATCACTTATTACTGTCCTGTTTGTACTGGAGAGTGATCTTAATGCGGCCTGTGAGTCACTGAAAAGTACCCATTTTCTAGCGTCTGCTACCGAGTTTATAAACTCTAGAGCATACAGAATAGCGAAGAGCTCAGATGTAGTAGATGACGTCATGCGACATAATTTCAACGATTCCTGAATATTGAGCTGTGGTATGATAAATGCCGATGTTGAAGACGTTGTAGTACTTGAGCCATCTGTGTAAATATGTATGTACCGTGTATACCGCATGTGTATCTGATAAAGCGCTAGTTGTTGAGCAGCTTGAATGAACATGTCTCTCTTTCTGGTAATGCCATCCACTGAGAATTCAATGCTTGGTATTACAAGCAGCCATGGAGGATAGGCCATTTCAGAGCTCCAAAATTCATTTCTGGGTAATATATGTACATTACTCTGTACATCGTTATAAGCATTGCTTTTATCTCTTAGTAAAATCTCCAGTGCCAATGGGTGGTCCCTGTGTTGCGTCTGTAAGCGAAAAAAAATGGCGGCATGTTTCAATTGTTCTCATGACTGGAAAGGGTGGTTGTCGAGTCTCTGCTATGACAAGGCTGCTGGAAGTCGCTCGTGGAACACCTATGCAGACGCGCAGTCCCCTAGCTAATAGTCTTTAAAGTCGCTCTTCTGAAGTGTGGGGAAGGCCGTGTAACACTGCTGCAGATTATGCAACTTTTTGTCGTATTAAAGCATTGTGAACAGCGAGCATGGATGATACAGATCCGCCCCATGATGTCCCAGCAATTCTGCGGAGTATATTCACTAGCGTATTCACCTCGTTTTCGAGTTTCTTTATGTGAGGTGCCCACGATAGCTGCCTATCAAGTATTACTCCGAGAAACCGATGCTGTGTCACAATCATTAGTGGTTCTTCTTCTAAATTGAGATTGAAGTTCTTTAACTTCTTACTGGTGAAGGGCAATACAGCTGTCTTTGCGTGCGATAGAATCATTCCTCTTTCTTTTAAAAAGTTGTTGATAATATTTATTCCGTCTTGCAATGCAATCTAAATTAACCGTATGTCCGTGCCAGATGCCCAAATGCACACATCATTTGCATATAAGGAGTATTTCAACCTGGAAGGCAGTCTTTTAGCTAAATCAGCCATAACACAGTTGAAAAGAAGATGGCTGAGTACGCTTCCTTGTGGCACTCCCTGTCTGACGTCGTGTTCTGCACTTTTTCCTTCGCTCGTCTGAATGATTATTTTACGACCTGATAAAAGTTTGGATACCCACCGCAAAGACCTGCCAGACAGTCCGTGTTCCAACATACTCAGCAGAACATGAGTATGACTGACTGTGTCAAATGCCCTTTTGATGTCCAAGAACACTGCGACCGTCAAACTACCACAGGCGCGTTCATGCTCCACATATGTTACTAAGTCTAGTATTGCATCCATTGTGCATCTCTGTTTCCTAAAACCTGTCAAGTAGTTGGAAAATACACCAGTTCTGTTGCACCACCATTGAAGTCGCACATCAATCCTTTTTTCCATTACCTTACATAAACAGCTTGTCAGACTAATTGGACGGAAGGATTCAAGGTTCAAGGGCGTCTTAGCCGGTTTTAAGATCGGAATGATGCGACTAGACTTCCAAGACTCGGGTACAATTTCTTGCGTCCATAGATTATTGTAAATACCTAAGAGAATAGTTGTGCCTGTGGGCCCAAGGTTCTTTAGCATATTGTACGTAATGCCGTCCGGTCCAGAGGCCGATTTTTGACGACATGATGCTATAGCACAATGCAGCTCCCTTAACGTGAATACAGGGTCTAGTTGAGGATGCTGGGCCCAAAAGCAAGCATTAACTTTCTGGCTGGCTAACGCGACAGAATTATCAAATAAGGCACATTGTGAGGCGGCGGGCCTACTGATAAGTTGACAAAATTCATCTGCTACCACAGCTTCCGGTTTGTCCAAGGCTACAGCAAGAGCACGAAATGGGAAGCTCTGTGGTACAGGGCCACTATGTGCTCGAATTACAAGCCAAATTCTTGGAACAGGTGTGTGGGGAGAGAGCGTGCCACAGAAATCACGCCAGCGTCGTTTACCTAAATTTTCTAGCCGTCTGCGCATTATACTGTGGATTTTCTGTGCATTTTTGTATGCTTCTAAACTTCCGCTGCGTCGATATGCCCTTTCTGAACGTCGTCTGATGGCTCTTAGATGTTCATACTCTCCATCGACTGCAGCATAGTCTTTTGGAGTCGGGACTTTCTTTGTACATTTATTCGCATTATCTTGCAGAAATTCAGTAAAGCTTTCAACTGTCGTGAGTTCACTATTTTGGTTTGTTAGGTGCTGCCGAAAAGCTTTCCAGTTCGTCAGTTCGCTGTAGCATCTGGTGTCGTCTTTTCGCAAGTAGGGGTGACTTATTAGAATGAGAAAGTGGTCACTCCCACGTGTTTCTACATCCGTTGTCCATACCACACCATTCACTAGATCTTGGGAACACAAGGTTACATCGATGCAACTAGAGTATTTATGCCCTCTGAGGAAATTCTCAATCGCATGTGTTTTGAACTGCCCATGCCAGCACTGAGAGGTAAGACGGAATTATGCACGCGTGCAGTATGCCTTTCTCATCCATGATTCTCCTTTGTCGTGAGAAACTCAACACAAAATGCACTTCTAGTAACAGCTGTGACAAGAAGGTAAGTACTAACACTCACTCACCTTTGTGGAAAGAGTATTCCAAATCCAGAGTAATAGTAACCACCACCGCCACAGCGTTAACAACAAAATTGTGGCACGCACTATGACTGCAAGTTGACACGCATGTAAATCGCGAGAGGCATCTGAAGCAGAAAAGTATCTAGGCACAGCATGCTATAACGTTATAGTAAACTTGCGCACTGCAGCACTAGTTCCTCCATTCAAGTAATAGAGCTGCCGCGACGCCAACAGCCACTGCCATCGCTCACGAAAAAATACTGTCGGATGCGAGGTCATCGCTCAATTCTCTCGCAAATCCCGCGTTGTAACGTACGTATACACTGCTAGGATGGTCGTTACCGCATCAAAAACATTCTCATTGAAGGGCTAGCGGTGTACTGTATCCATGGCTGATGATCACACTTGTAGTAAGCACGTAAAAAGCATATAAAGAAACGTTAACACGAAACAACTAAACAAGGTCGACGCGACCACAGAACACCTGCCACGACGAAGACTAAGTCTGGTCTGCATTCTGCGCCCTTTTCGAGTAACAAGTGGAAAAATAAACAAGACTCGACCTCCGAAATGGCTAGCGCGCGGCAAGCATTTGCATTCTCGGAGGCTTCAAGAAAAAAAATACTTGTGGCAGCAGTCGAGAGATGGCGCAGCGTTCGGATTGCCGTGGGCATTCCATGCATGGTTTGGGGTAATAGTTTTCGCAAAAACCAGACAAGCTCTAGTTATCATTCTGTTCATTATTGTGCAACCATTAGTAAAGTCCCGTGTGTCTAAGCATAAGATACAACATATTTACGTGTGCGCATGTTGTGGTATTGCCAGAAAACGTAAAAAAAGTTACAAAAACTTACTTGTAGCCTCTGCCAACAAAGGTCAGTCGAAATTTATTGCTATATAAGCTTGTGCGTTTTCGTAGTAGGGTGTGAGTGAACACGTCAAAGTATCATTCTTTCGTTGGCACTCACGCGCGTCGGACGCAAGGATCATGTGCTCCGTAGGAGCGGCGTTTGCAGCACATACTAGCCGCGGTAAAAGGATGACCGAAGACCAAGAAGCAGGATACGAGATTATTTTGCCACCACTGCCCAAGGGACGCGTCGCGCAAAACACTGTCTTTTTACACGGTAATGCGCGTGGCAGACCGTATCGAGTAGAAGATTTCCAAGATGCACTCGGACCTACAGGACTGCTGCCGGAGGTGTTGGCGCTGGGGGCTTACCATATAAATCATATCTGGGCAGTCACCATGAACAACGCGTACGCTACGGGACGCTTGATGGACGTGAAGGAGCTGAAAGTCAAGGATCGACGCTGCATCAACGTAGACCCTTAGGATCAGCAGGTGCGGCTGCGTCTTCAATGGCTGCTGTATGGCGTCAACAATGAAGACGTGCGAACAGTGTTGGCGGCTTTTGGGAAAGTCGTACAAGTCACCCGGGAGCATTGGCGTGTTCAAGGAGTCAGCGACAAGGGGTCAACCATACGGTATGTGCTTCTTAAGCTCAAGAGTGGCGTGAAAGTGCCAGACCTCCCGCATCAAATCAGGGTGGCTGGTGAACTGGCACTTGTGTTTGCACCTGGTCGGCCAATGCCGTGTCTGCGCTGCCAAGGTACCGGCCATGTTAGAAGAGAATGTAAGGTACCCCGATGCTCGCGTTGTCGGCGGTTTGGCCACAGCAAAAATGGGTGCATGCGCACGAACGCATCGGCTATTGGATCAGCCGAAGGTGAAGACACAGCAGAGTTTGTGATGGACGCGACCAAGGCTGAAGACGTGGCGAAAGGTGCAGGTGACGTGGTGAACCCAGAAGCTTCAACAGGTACAGCCACACCGACTGGTGGTGATGAACCGACAGTACAAGCAGACATAGCATCTGGGGAGGTTACTCAAGAGTCAGCCGGCCAAACCGAAGAAGGCTGCACAAACACCCCATCGAAGGAGCCTGAGCTGGTGAAATTAACTGAACTTCCAGTGTCGTGCGAGAGTATCAGTGGTGGGGCGCCAAGCAAAAGACTCCGCGAACAGTTGGCAGGGCGGCGTGAGGTGAACCGTGAAAAGCATGAAGAGGGGCCACCTGCGAAGGCGACTTCGTTCAGACGCAGCAGCACAAGGCTGCATCCCAACCCGATATTGGACAAACACTGGCCACCTTTGTCCTCCAGTGCCACGGGTCCACCTGGGGGCTCCGAAGATGCCTAGCTCTATGCTAGACGCTGAAGGTAAGCATCATGCCCCAGGCTAATTTCTTCATTGTGTAGACATGGCTATTGCACCGAAACTTGGAGTGACTACGTTAAATGTTCGAGGTCTTGCCGCAAAGTGGAAACACAGCCAAGTCTACAGGCTGCTCGTGGATCATGATCTGGATGTACTAGCTGTACAAGAAACAAAAGTAGACGGTGAGGAAGAGACCCGGGGCATGGTGCTGAGGTTTACGGTGCGTTACTACGCAATTGTAAGTCAAGGAATTGGTACGTCCGCAGGCTGTGTTTTGTTCCTTAAGAAGTTACCGGGTCTGGTAGTGCAAGATACCTTCTCTTGCCCGTCTGGTAGATTGGTTCCCTGTGATATTGTATTCAATGAATGTCAGTGGCGTATAGTGTGTATTTATGCACCAACCGTTTGCGAGGGGTGATCACTTTTTTTTCAAGCCTAAAGCAGCACTTCACTTTGGAAAGGAAATCTGTATTACTTGGTGATTTTAACTGCGTCTTCAATGGGCGAGATCGAGCAAACGGACGCGCCATTTACGATAAAAGTAGCAGGACGCTAGCGGACAGAGTTACTGAATTCGAGTTAGAAGACGTGGGCAGCTGTATAAAGGGAACTCATGATGTGCGTTTCACACATTTTCAGGGGAATAGCCATGCACGCCTTGATCGCATTTACGTGTCGCTTGAATAATTAGCCCACTGCAAGACATACGCTGTGTACCCAATATACTTCAGTAATCATTGTTCAGTTAAATGTGATATGGGAGAGAAAACAAAAGGTGGAACTTTTTCATGGGAGCTGTGGAAGATGAATTCCACCTTGATCACTGACAAATATTTCTTAGATCAGATAATCAACTGCATCAATAAAATAAAAATGGATGATGAAGCTAAACTTTCAGAACAATGGGAAGAGTTCAAACAGCGAATAAAAATAAAAGCTATTGATCGTTCTTGCGCATTGAGTTACGAAAGAAAAAAAAGAAAAAAAAAACTCTGAAAGACTTTGGAAAGAGACTAATTGACTTGGAGTGCAAACAACCGGGAGAGTATAAAATTGACATACGCAATATTAAGCAGAAATTGCACTGCATGACAAGGAACGCTACCGCGGTGCACTCGTCCGCGCTAGGGCTGAGGCTTTAGCGGCTGGAGAGACGCCAACCAAAAGAGCGTTAGGGGTCGAGAGAACGAACGCTCCACGGAATCATATGGAAAGTAGAGAAGGATGGTCACGAAGTAACCAATACGGACAGCATTTTATCCGTATTTTCAAGTCAATTTGAAAACCTTTTTGCGTGTAGACAGGTAAACCTAGAAAGATTTAAAGAAGAATATTTAGGAAGCATGCCGCAATTGAGTGAGGAAGTGAAAAACGCTTTGGAATTATTTATGTATGCATCTGAAGTTAAAAGGGCGATTGATAAGTTAAATCCCGGGAAATCTCCAGGACCAGATGGTCTTTGTGCCAAGTGGTACAAATGTTTTAAAAGTGAATTGTCTCCAATACTTGCAGGCGTTTTTAACGAGGCATATAAGGAAAAGAAATTACCCCCATCCTTTGGTAAATCGCGTACCGTTCTGATTCCGAAAACAGACGAGGTTGAAAAGCTCAGGCACGTCACAGCGTACAGGTCAATCGCACTGACAAATGTAGACTACAAAATATAACGAAAATTTTGGCGGCTAGACTTCAGTCAGTAATAAAGGATATCGTCAGTCCACACCAAACGTGTGGAATTAAAGGTCGGTCCATAGTTACAAATGTTCATAAAATTCGATCCGTGCTCAAATGAGTTGACACCAGTCACGCTCTTGTGGCCATGCTCCTGCTGGATCTGGAAAAAGCGTTTGATTACATTGTCCACGCTCTTTTGTTTGCAGTATTGAAGCACATTAATGTTGGTAAGATAATTATTGATGGTGTAGCCATGGCATATAGAAATGGTAGTACGAGACTAATTATCAACAAGACATTGGGCCCTCCCATTAAAATTGAGCGCTCAGTGCGTCAAGGTTTCCCTGTTAGTCCACTGTTATTTTGCATCTATATTGAAACTGTATGTCAGTCGATATTGCAGAATGACATCATTATTGGGTTTAGAGTACAATCTTCAGAGGTCAAACTACTCGCATACGCTGACGATGTTGCGATTTGTAGCACTTCCTATGAAGGTATTGAAGAATCAATCAGAGTTTCTCAATCTTTCGCAGAAGTTACAGGAAGCCACATAAACTAGGGTAAATGCCTCGGCTTTTGGCATGGATATTGGCCTTCAACAACAGAATTTTTTTCAGCCATTGAATGGACAAGAACGCCAGGTAAATATCTCAGAGTACCGCTCAAGTCATACAAAAGTACTGATGAATATTGGACACTGCAAAGAAAAGAAATTACAGAGAAAGCGAATAAGTGGAATGCAACTTATCTGTCCATGTTTGCTAGGGCTACTGCATGCAACTGGTTTTTTGTGTCTGAGCTGTGGTATGTGATGCAAGTTCTGTATTATTCACGGGTCAATGTGCAAAAATTACATCGGGTGTTTGCAATATTTGTGTTGGGGTCTAACTGAAAAAGGTGCAGTCGCACGAATTTGTTTAGACGGGTGAAGTGTGGAGGCCTTGGGCTAGAACATCTGTTTATCAAGCATTTAGTAAAAAGGTTTTTCTTTTTTCGCGAAACAAGATATCCTTTCCTAATAACAGTGTGCCAAACAAGACTAAGTAGATTGTTGCCTGAGTTTGTTGTGAGCACTCATGTTACCACAGGGGCTGTGCAAGGATACACGAAGGAAGTTGTGGCCAGCGTGCGGTTTTTGTGTGTTCGTTTTTCAACTGACTACCTGTGCTCTGTTGTAAATGAAAAACTGTACAAAGATTTATGTGACACGATGCTCCCCATCCCACTGTACAGAGTGCTATATACAGCACGCAAGGGTCAGAATTTACTTAAACTAGTTTAAAAATGTCGGCAGCTCCAAGTGCAAAAACGTTCTTTTTCAAATTACACACTGGAACACTTCCTGTAAGAACCTTCCTAGAGGAGCGGGGGTTTTATATGCCTTGGGGATCTCACTGTCTAATCTGTAAGAAACCGGAAACTATTGACCATGTTTTTCTACACTGTTGGGAAGGAGTTTATTTTTGGGACGTATTACAAAGGACAATCAAAAAAGAGTTCCCGTTAGACCCTCATGGGATCAGGTATTTGGCAATAAAGAATGAGGCTGGATTACCTTTCGATTTTATTATGATGACTGCCTTGCACAGTATATGGCGCTCTAGAATGGCTGGATTTCATTGTGACCCAGACAGGAGACCAGCAAGAGAGTATTTCAAAGAAAGCATCTCAAGATTACTCGAGGTAGTAAGAACAGACGAATGTGTACCTTCATGGGTAGAAAGGGTAGAAGCCCTACTGACCATGAAGGAATTCTAGGACGTGAGGTGTTATAGTAATGCTTGACGACCTTAGTTATTTTAAAGTTTTTTTATTGTTCATTGTGAATTGCAATATAAATATCTTAGCAACCCGTTTGCGAAGTTCAACCGGAATTAAAGAAAAAAAAGTAAGCACGTCAAAGTATGTGTCGCTGTGGATAATGGTTCATTGTGCTCTTGTTCATTGAGTTCACCCTATAATCGTACTATGTGTCCTTGTGTACATGTGTAGCTATATGCATTGCATTAGCATATATATTAGGCGTCCGGTGTCAGTGAGTAATCATGAATGGGCTGAGTCGTAAATTATCCGCAAGGGATAATTTACGACTCATAGGCGACGATACGACGATAATTTTTTTAGTATCGTTCAGTCTCTCCAGATGGCGCTAGCTACCACCTACTTCACGATTATACCACTCTCACACCTCCAGCTACTTATATAACGTTGAACATCTATCTATCAAAGCTGCACTACTGAGTCGGAATGGTTTCGCTGTGATCGAGTCTACGATTTGGAAGCACATCTCGCGACCTGCGGCCCCGTAAACGCATGGATAACGTCGCTACACTATGTGAATCTGCGAGAAATAAATACAGCAAGCCTTGCATGCACTCTTCGGGTGAGGACTCTGCAGTATCTGTGTTTTTCAGAGTCAACGTTGCCTCACTGGCCGAACGAAACCTACTTGCTCCGTCGTTCTCTTTCGCGATGTTTTCATCACTACAGGTTCGCCTGCTTGTTTTTATAATTATTTCGTTCGATATCAAGCTCAGCGGGACCGTTGTTTGCAACTTTCAGTGCCGTGTACTCCTTATCAGTACAGAATCGATGCATTTGCTTAGCCTACTCGCTTCGCTAACCTGGGGTCATCCATGTTGATTTTCATAGGGAGGAACACGTTTCTCCGTGGATAAGGGAGCAACGTTTCTCTATTTAAAGACGAGCATTGGGGACATCACCGTTCCTCCCTAAATGGAGAGAATGTCACTCCATTTTTTAAGAGTGCTATAGTCATAATTTACGTGAGACGCTTGTCATGATGACCATGACGTGTCATTTATCTTCGTCGTCTATTAATGTCACGTAATACCAAATTTGGTATATGTGAAGCTAGCGAAACGACCGTGAGCGCATCATGAGCGCGGCATGCAGCCATTTTCTTACATGACACGCATGCCATGATTATCATGTTTGCACCAGTCATACACCTTCGTCATCCATTCACATCACGTGATAGCAAATTTTGTATATTTAAAGCTGGCGAAAAGGTCGCGAGCAAGCTAATAGCGTAACATGTTTTCATGCTTTACATGACACGCATATCATGACTATCATGTTTGGATATGTGATTTACCTTCGTCGTCCATTCACGTCATGTATTACTAAATTTGGTATATTTGAAGCTAGCGCCACGGCTGCGAGCGCGCTTTGAGTGCAGCATGTAGTCGTGTTTTACATGACACGCATATCATAATTATCATGTTTGGATGTATGATTTACCTTCGTCGTGTAATCACGTCACGCATTGCTGAATTTGGTATATTTGAAGTTAGCGAAACGACCACAAGCGCACTATGAGCGTAGCATGTAGTCATATTTTTACATGACTCGCAAATCATGATTTTCATGTTCAGATGTGTCATTTACCTTCGTCATTCATTCACGTCACGTAATACCAAATTTGGCATATTTGAAGCTAGCGTAACGGCCACGAGCGTACTATGAGCGTAGCATGTAGTCATGTTTTACATGACACGAATATCTTGCTTATCATGTTTGGACCTCTCATATACCTTCGTCGCCCATTCACGTCACGTATTACCAAATTTGGTATATGTGAAGCTAGCGAAACGATCATAAGCGCGCTGTGAGTGTAGCATGTAGTCGTGATTTTACATGACACGCATATCGTGATTATCATTTTTGTCCGTGCCATTTATCTTCCTCGTCCATTCATGTCACGTAATACTAAACTTAGTATATGTAAAGCTAGCGAAACGGCCGCGAGTGCTTCTTGAGCTTAGCATGTAGTCACGTTTTACATGACACGCATATGATGGTTATCATGTTTGGATGTGTGATTTACCTTCGTCGTCTGTTCACGTGACATAATGCCAAATTTGGTATATGTGAAGTTAGCGAAACAGCCGCAATAACATCATAAGCGTGTCATGTAGCCATGGTGTTACATCAAACGCATCTCATGATTATCATGTTTTCACCAGTGATGTACCTTCGTCATCCATTCACGTCCCGCAATCCAAACTAGGTATTTGTGAAAACTGCGAAACGGCCGTGAGCGCACAATGAGCGGGGCGTGTAGTCATGACTTACATGATATAATATCATGATTTTCTCAATATGATTTTTCACTTTTTTCGCCATGTAGTCATGTCATACCATACAAGTTTCGCAATATTTCACGTGAACGAAACTGCCGCAAGAGCAGCAAAATCATGAAATGTAAATCATGACATTCATGACATAAATATTAAGATTTTCATGTTATGACTAGTCACTTATGCTCGTCATACGTTAATGCTGTGCCATACTTATTTTGGTATCGACACCTTAATCGAAACGGTCAGGAGAGCTAGAAGTCGTAGGTGGCTAGATAGATAGATAGATAGATAGATAGATAGATAGATAGATAGATAGATAGATAGATAGATAGATAGATAGATAGATAGATAGATAGATAGATAGATACGCTAAAGGTAGCCGAAGTTCGCTAAGAAATCGTTCGCATTTAGCATAGAAAACTAAGAAATGGTTCGCATAGCGCGTTAATCAAGCTGACGGTCCTGCACTGCTGAAATGTTGACCGAGTGGCGGTGCTGACGTGTGCGCACGTGGTGTTTCTCTGATAACCAGCGCAAAGGCCCAACATGCGTTTCTGACACCACGCACGTTCCTCTAGCCATTATTATCAACGCTGCTATCAAGCACTCCGCACTGTCTTGGTGCCATGGCCACCGTAGAGCGAGCTTGGAGCAAAGTTGCCTGCCCGAGAAACTCAGACCACCCTGTACAATACCCCAGGTGCGATCGCTTTAGAGGTTCGTCCAAGTGCGATGGCTATTATTATGTACACGAGTGAGCAATCAACAGACGCACTTGTGCATCCGCACACAAGACCCAGAGACACGTACGGCCCCTGTGGTCTCACGACCGCACAGCGTTTGCTGTATATACGGCGTGCTCACATTCTCAAAGCACGAAGCCGTTGTAGGCTCTCGGTTGTGGCTTTCTTCAACCTTACGAGTGGAACTTTCCAGTTCGCGAGAGTACAATGGTGTAGGGGTCATCACTGCTTTAAATAGACACACGGCAATTTGAGCTGACGCCATGTGCACACGTTGCAGCCCGTGTTGTCCGTCTTGTTTACCTGCACAGTCTCAAGAGATTGGTTTTTTTCCTTCTTTCTATTTCAACTTCGGCAGATTTTGACAGTTTTCCTTCAAGGTGTTTTGTAGATTGCACGAATCAAGTTAGTGAACGACTTCGCCTACCTTGAAAGCTACACAATTTGTAGATAGACGCAGTGAAGTGGAGTATAACGGATCACAATATTCTTCCTTTCTTGTTCCAATACCTCTGATCAATACCTTTTCTTTTTGGACTTTCAGCCCATAATATTAACAGCAAAGATAGTGATGGCTTGCATATCCTTAAAAATAACTGCTTTGGTCTCGTAAATTCATACATTATTGTGACTGTCCTCTGCGGTAAACACTCGCCCTTCTTTCTCGCTAATTATTCCTCCTACGCCCGCGTTTACATTGTGAACCATTCGCATTTTCTCCACTTCACCGCTCATCTATTCTTTCTGCTTACTCTTCGAAACTAGTTCACAAAGAATTTCTTTACACGAAAGCAGCCGATGTATACTGCGTCCCACGTCCAGCGGAAGACGTTACGCAATGACAAATGAAGCCCACGCGTTTCAAGTATGGATCCGCGCGAAACGTAGTATCTTAATATAGACCAGGCAACGTCCATCCAGCGGTTGACTATTTCCCCTGCACAACGCGTCTCGAGCCCCCGCTTTCCTCGTCCGCGTTGGCGGGTCGGGTCGTTCTCGCTTGCACTCGCGACGCTGAGTTCCTCGGAGGCGGTCACGAGCCTGTGCCGTCGGGCTGCCTCCGCTGCCTCGTACGCACACGGCGTCCCGATTCGAAGTAACAAACGGGACCCACGGTCGGTGAGTCACGAACGCACTTGTGCCGTCACGGCGAAGGCGGCACCCGTGCATCACTTACCGCGGACGCGACACGCGCGACGCCGCGGTCGTGCTGCCACCGAGAGAAGTGAACGAACGGTCGGGAGCGCGCCCTACGACTGTCATCGCATGAGGTCGCTCACGACCACCGTCGCGGCCTTTTGCCCACGCCGTACATTCTACAATGCGTGTTCTCTCTTCCCATTTGACGCGAAGAGAGACGGAGAGAGAAAAGAAGCGTTCTGCGTGTTGGTGTGCTGTAGACACTGGTGACATTTAACGTGCAACAAGTTCGTCCTGTTCAAACGTACAGAGCAGTTATCTATGTCGCAGTCATGCTCGCATCATACGACTAACGACAATGCTCGACAACTCTCAATGGTAAACGATTCTCCATAAACAAAGGGCAGGACATGCTGCATCTATTTAGTCCTCGGTCGTCTGGTTAAATCGAATACTAAGTAACACAACCTAACCACTACTCCAATGACCTCCTGATATTTTTGAGCATATAAGAAGACTAGTGTCCACTTCTTGATACTGTTTTGTCTGTTTATTTTTATGCTCATAAGCCATAGCAACTCAGTTCTAGGCATCTTTGGCAGGAAGATTTGCCACATTGTTCGCTCAGTGCATGATACTTGCTTCGGCTGTAAAATGTGCCCGCGTGTCAGAAAAGCTGAGATTTGCTGTATACTCAAACTGATTGGTCTCAGTTCATTTTCTTTTATTTTCATTTCCTGTGCCGGAGGAACCCCGAAAGCCTAACAGTTTAAACGGTCGCGTATGCGCTTAGCCAACGCCGTAACGAAGTCATTCCCTGCTTGTATACCGCGGACATCCTGTATAGCTACATTTTATGGGCGCCTCATTCCGTCAGCCTTAGAGGAAAGGGCCGGTTTCGCGTACCTGGCTGTTCGCCGATATGCAGCGAATTTTTTGACGTGATTTTAATCCTCGGTTGCTTCGCTCCATGGCTTATAGGCGGATGTCATGTATGACTAGCTGCCAGGCTAGAGTGCTTTTGAGCACCGGGTGATGAGCCACGCTCTTCGTGAGCTATTTCTTGTCTGATGGGCCTTCAGGAAACGCAACTCCTCGATCCGTTCCTTTTAGTTGTTTCCTGATGCCTTACACAATCGCCAGGCGTCACACGCCGCTTCCTCGTCTGTCCCCGTTTGCGTTATACGGACGCGACGAAAATAACATAAAATAAGGAATCAAGAAAGACTGGACAGATGTACGTTGCTTGAGCGCCGCCTCTGCTCCTGGCAAAAACGACGGCCCTATGTTTTTCATGGGCATTAGTGCAGGCGAGTCGCCAGTGTACGATGCCGCCGGCCGTACACTGCAATTTTAGTACAGTAAGCAACGTTGTTAGCTCTGCCAACGCGCACATACGAGGCGCTAACCAATATAGTGGAGACTACTGAGAAGGAAATCCACGAAAGCGGTGCTACACGAATGGGTGTCAGAGACGAGACTCCTCGTGGTTGGGAGCACGAGGCTACTCTGTAAAGGTGACACCACATGCTCTACACCACATACCACTATGCTCGAAATCGGGGCTCGCAAGCCAGTTTTTTCGTGCACGACGGCTTCGCATGTACTACAGGTAGCTTTTGCATGCGAGTAGAAACCTTATTGCGTTCCCAAACAGTGCCGCGGAATGGGTGCACTCAATTCATTCCTATTCTATTCCATGGAATTAAAACTTGGCACAATTTGATTCCTTTCGATTCCTCGGAACAAAAAAACTTTGCCCATACTTACTTCAGGAATGGCCGGGCCGTTCAGTTCCATTCCTGTAATTGCTCTGTGTAGGAAATGCATCCTATTAGCTTTATCAAGTTAAAAATGCACGTTCCAAAAATATGTAATCACACGAATTAAGAACGGCAAATACAAAAAAACACGTTACCAAGGAAGAGTGATAGTACCTTGATGACATATCTCGTGCAGTTTACAATAAAGTGGCCCATTTGTCTAAAAAGCTTGCAGAGAAACAGGAGCATTGTGCCAGAGTCCATATCATCACAACTTAGGGAAGCGGTTTTTCGAATATGCGTTCCAGTGGCCGACGCCGACAGAAGTAAACTAAGTGAAGGCTGTGAAAACAGTAGGCGGCTGGGGCACCGCCGGGAAGAAAACAATTGGGGGACCATTAAAGGGGCCCTGAAATACTTTTTCAAGTAACCATATAATTAATTCGCTGGAAGACCTTATTGCTTTACAAATTCAACGCAACAAACATTTTCAGAATTCGTCCTGTGAGAGTAGAATTACAAAGGTTCATAGCATGCTGCAATTGCATTCTCTCTTTTCTCGTCCCGAAAAAAGTGCTAGAAGCCAAGCAGGAAGGGATGGCAGGGCCACAGAAAAACGTCACGCGGGCCTCATGACCTCGTGCACTTTTTTTTTCTTCGAATGCGCGGCTTCTTCAGTGTGATAGCCCGCACACGCGTGGACAAGTAGTGGCCTCCCACGGTGATCTCTGCAACGAGCGAGCGCGCCATGTTCTAATCAGCCAATGGCTGAGGGATGGGCTCGCTAAGTGTGATTTTTGAGTATATGGCGTTATTTGTCGAGAGAAGAGAAAGCAACTTTCAGCTGACTTTGTTAATTTATTCTGAATTCCAGGTCACGTGCAGCGCTATATTGTTTGGCTCCCGTGTTGTCGGGAGCCTCTACTACCAATCGGCAGTGTTTTCTGAACGTGTTCAAAAAGTGTTGCAGGGCCCCTTTAAGACTTCGTCATGTAGTCAGGCTAAATTTTTGAGCAATGTGTGTAACCGATGCCGTTGAGTTACGTTTGTGCATGCACATGTATATAGGATAAAATTATGACAGTGACCCGTTACGTTACCTATGGGTGTGATATGGATTATGAGTGAGCATGATTATCTTCAAGGCAAGCAGCACAATGCATCCTCAAAGTCTTCGAAGCCCAAAGGCCGCGAGGCAGGTGCTTTCTTTATTGGTGTGCCACAGTCGCAACCTCAACTAGGAGGTGGCACTGCGGGATACTTGTGAAAATAATGTTAAAGTTAATAATTTTTCCAAGAAATGCGAGCAGTCATTGATATGTGAAAAGTGGTTCTCTGCCTATGAACATAGCGAGATGAAGTGGTAACTGCTAGCGGTGCTTTAATGAAAATTGTTTTTTTAGCCTGTAGTTCCACGCTTTGTAATAGAAAATGAAGTACAGTGAGATGCTTACTGCATTTATCACAAAGGGTGGATCGCCACCGGACAAAAGGTACTGGTGTGCTATGTATGTGTGTTATTTTAGGTCTGCAAAGTGTTATTTCTGTACGACTTGGCATAAATATCGGCAGCCAATTATCAATATGCGATTTCATACGGTTTAGCTTATTTTGCTGTTCTTCATCCCATATGCACTGCCGATAAGCTCTGAGCGTCCATTTTAAAAAGGGCTTAAGATCTAGCACATGGAAAACCATGGGTGTTATGGCAGCGTTTTGATGGGCGGATGCAGCTAGTTGGTCCGACAAGACGTTCACTTCAATCTCACGGTTCCCTGGCACCCAGAACATTACAACGTGCTCCTTTAGTGCTTAAATAGTGCATAAGATTGAGTGTACAGAAATAAAAATTGGACTAATTGTAATGCTTTTTCACAGTTTGCAAATATTTTACCATGCTTAGAAAAACTGTGTATATAACTGCATTTTGTGCCCCGCCGCGGTGGTCTAGTGGATAAGGTACTCGGCTGCTGACCCGCAGGGCGCGGGTTCGAATCCCGGCTGCGGCGGCTGCATTTCCGATGGAGGCGGAAATGTTGTAGGCCCGTGTGCTCAGATTTGGGTGCACGTTAAAGAACCCCAGGAGGTCTAAATTTCCGGAGCCCTCCACTACGGCGTCTCTCATAATCATATAGTGGTTTTGGGACGTTAAACACCACATATCAATCAATAACTGCATTTTGTAATTTTATTGTTCAATGTGTTTAACGGTTGCATGTATCGCATAAGCTTCTGCTGTGAAAATTCTTGTCTATGAATGCCGAACACCGGCACGCGGAAAGGGTGGCCTGATGGCGGCGTACGTTACACCAGTTTGAGATATTGATGCGTCGGGAAAAAAATGAGGATATGAGTTCTTGTGCTGGAATTCGAAGTGTGCATGTATATGTGCAACAGGAGCATGCTTAGTAACCTCCACAAAATATACATCCCAATCTATACGCTGCCACTGCCACGGTGGCAAGTATATGCAGTGGTAGCCATGATACAGTGGTCAAGAAGTGGCCCACCCATTTCCTCAGCGAGGCTCCTCACAGGAAGTGAGTAGGGCTGTCTCAACAAACGACGGCTGTGGAACAAAGTAGAAGTAGACAAATCTTTGATCATGGAATGAGATGGGTGTTCTTTTTCTGCGTTTATAGAAAAGAAATGTAACATCTCTGCAGGTGAGCGATCACTTAATTAATTCGACATACATACTTTCCACGGGACTAGTGAAAAAAGCTCGCGTAGAAAGCCGAATGCCCAATTGATGCACAGGGTCCAGCATCCCAAAGGCGCTTGTGGTCGCAGACTGATAAACTACCACCCCGTAGTCTAGGTGAGTGCGGATGAGGCTTTTATAAATATTGGAAAGTCAATTTTTGTCGCTACCATATGTAGTGAGTGACAACACTTTATGCATGTTCGTTGACTTCATACACTTGTTTTTCTGGTAATTTGTATGAGGTACAAAGGTTAGTTTTGTATCCAGAATCACACCCCAAAATTTTTACCCTGTTCTTACAGGTAGGCGTTGACCCTGCAGATCAATGTCCGGATCAAGGTGTAGTCCTCGTTTTTTTTTTTGGAAAATGCGACGCAAGTGCTCTTTTGTGGATTTATTTTGAAGCCGTTCTCACTTGGCCACCTTGTTCAAGCAAAGCTGTACTTCCCGTTCACAGGTGGCAAGATCACACGAGTTCATTTGCACATCATCGATTTATGTACAATAAAATATAATGGGTGAAATGCACATGCGCAAGGAGTTTATTTTGACAATTACCAGTGTGAAGCTGCGCACTCCTCCTTGGGGCACTCCTGTTTCTTGAACAAATGGTCCTGATGCCCCGCCGCGGTGGTCTAGTGGCTAAGGTACTCGGCTGCTGACCCGCAGGTCGCGGGTTCGATTCCCGGCTGCGGCGGCTGCATTTCCTATGGAGGCGGAAATGTTGTAGGCCCGTGTGCTCAGATTTGGGCGCACGTTAAAGAACCCCAGGTGGTTGAAATTTCCGGAGCTCTCCACTACGATTGATTGATTGATTGATTGATTGATTGATTGATATGTGGGGTTTCACGTCCCAAAACCACTATATGATTATGAGAGACGCGGCAGTGGAGGGCTCCGGAAATTTAGACCACCTGGGGTTCTTTAACGTGCACCCAAATCTGAGCACACGGGCCTACAACATTTCCGCCTCCATCGGAAATGCGGCCGCCGCAGCCGGGATTCGAACCCGCGCCCTGCGGGTCAGCAGCCGAGTACCTTAGCCACTAGACCACCGCGGCGGGGCAAACTCCACTACGGCGTCTCTCATAATCATATGGTCGTTTTGGGACGTTAAACCCCACAAATCAATCAATCAATCAACAAATGGTCCTGATAGCGCATTGCCCACTTGAAAATGGAAAGTAGGGTTTGAAAAGTAAATTTGTAATATAATGAACATCCTGCCTCGTGCACTCAAGTGTGAGAGGTCCCTGAATATTCTAAACCACCAGGTTGTGTCGTATGCTTTCTTAATATCAAGGAATATGGAAAGAAAAAAATGTCTGTGGGAAAAAGCTTCACGGATGTGGGATTCGATGCGTACAAGATGGTCAGTTGTGGTTTTCAAACAATTTGCACGGAAAACTTGTTATTGTCATTGGGCGGTAACTAGAAACAGAAGATAGATCCTTACCCTGTTTCAAGATAGCGATAATAATTGCTTCTTTCCAAGCAATGTATATCTTGCAAGAGAACCGCGGGGTTTTGCAGAGAACTGTAGGGTTTTTAACATGGCGTTGTGGAGGAAAAGGAGCGTTATTCTTGCTTTAAAGGGGAGGTGTTTCAACACGTCGTAGATTACGTGGTCGGCACCTGGGCCGATTTGTTCCAGCAGTTAAGTGCTGCAGGCAGCTCTGCTAAGCAAAAGGTTTGGTTGTATCCTTCACATCCCACACTTTTCTGCTATAACTTTTGTCTTTTCATTTCACTTTTGTACATTTGAAAGGTATCAGAGTTGTGCTACACCCCTGATACATGTTGGAAATGTGCGCTCAGGAAGTAAGGCTGCTCGCTCCGCCGCGGTGGTCTAGTGGCTAAGGTACTCGGCTGCTGACCGGCAGGTCGCGGGATCGAGTCCCGGCTGCGGCGGCTGCATTTCCGATGGAGGCGAAATTGTTATAGGCCCGCTTGCTCAGATTTGGGTGCACGTTAAAGAACCCCAGGTGGTCGAAATTTCCGGAGCCCTCCACTACGGCGTCTCTGATAATCATAAGGTCGTTTTGGTAAGTTCCCCACAGATGAAGTAAGAGTGGTCTTCAATGTGTGTTCATCAAAGGAAGCAAAGATACTTCACGTCCATTCATTCTACTAACTCTGTCCCATACTTTTGTCTCATCAGTGTTGGAATTGATGCTCGAGGGGAATTTCTGTCAACTCTCTTATTTAGACTGACGGCGGATTCTCCGGCCTTGAAATTTAACCAGCTCAAAGTTAATTAAACGTTCTGCAGTGAACGAATTTCACAGCAGCCCCCAGGCTTTGTTCTGTTTCTTATGAGCCTTAGGGCACTCCTTATTCTACCACGGAACTCGGCATTGGCGTGTGGCATATTTGGTGTCAGATATACTTTGCGGGGTGGCCTCGATAACACGAGTAGTAAAATAGTGGACAGCTGCATAAACTCCCAGGGAAGGCATGTCGCTCCATAAGATGTTAGTAAGAGACTGGAACTTCTCCCAGTAGCCTGTAATGTGCTTCCACCATGGTGCTTGTGGTGGGGTTTGTTTTGTTTCAGTGTTTTCAGTAGCATTGGGTAGTTGTTGGTCCCGTAGGGCTTTTAACCATTTCCCGTTTAAAATCACGTAAAAAGGTGGCAAATATGATGCTAAGATCGATAGGTGAATATGTTTTGTTTGTGAGGCTAAAAAAAGTTGGATTTTTTTTATTTAGTAGGCATGAACCAGTGGAAAAGAGCAAATTTTCTATCCGATGACCTCGAGCGTCGGTGCGAGAGCCACCTCACAAGCTGCTGTGGGCATTGAAATCGCCAAGAACTGGGTGAGATTGTGGTAAATAATTGATTAAAAGCTTTTGTAAAGGCTAGTTGGAATATACTACAGGAAAAGGCAGCCCTGCAAGGTTGAGGATAAAGAGCTGAACCGACACATAGAAAGCACATCTAACAACTGAAGTTTATTAAAACAAATAGCCAGAAAAGGGGGTGGATAACATACAAGAAAGTGGGCACTGCAAGCAAACCACGTGTGATCCTACCGGATTGCTATCTATTGTGTAATATACGTGGTTTTATGAAACTCTCTTTTTTGCCTATTATATTTGTCTCTGTCCTTAACTCAATAATAAACACATTATTATTATTATTATTATTATTATTATTATTATTATTATTATTATTATTATTATTATTATTATTATTATTATTATTATTATTTCAAGACATTATTGTATTGTTCATTTTTATTATTTTATTTTTGCATGCACCGGCACAAGCACTTTAAATACGGCTGTTTATGGGCACCTTTCATAATTAATTGATTGGTTATTTTTAAACAGTTTTGAGGTTGTATACTAACTTATTTTTTAATATAAAGGGGCTTACTAATTGTCACCTGCTGTACAGATCGTAATGTTGAAACACGAGCTGAACCACTTCGAGAGGCGGATATTACTTGCATGATGAATTTCGCAACCATGTCGCCTAATTAACCTGTGTGGCTACATACATGTTCACTGACGCGGATAGCTTGTCCACGTTCTGGTATGCCTAATAAACGTATTATACATTTACAAAGATAGCCCTCGAACACAACAGCGCGCTTACAGTGCTTACATACTACGCAACTGTGACGAACACCACGACTTACCCTCCCCTGAGCCTTCACCATGAGTCTTTTGCGAATTAATAACCGAGCGTCTCAGGAACGGCTCGTTCAGGGGTAACTCGTAATGGCTCAGCATTTCTGTGCAGCAATCATCCATTTTTTAATCATGGTAAACATCGCCATAATTAATATTGACCGCAGAATAAATGAAAACTCCAGAAGAACAAAAATAGAAGCAGGGGGCCCGTTTTCTCGATGGCTGCAAGGACATAAAACGCGTACTCGGCGTCCGCACTGCTCACGCCGATTTCTCTCTGTTTTCACTCGGGATCCTCCCGAGACCCTCATGAGCAGCGGAGCATTGCATTCACCACTCGCGGCTGCGCACTGCTAACAGCACGCGTGCTTTTAATTGCCCACTTTCTTGGACCGGTGTGATTGAACGTCCTCGTTTCTCGTTCAAGGTGGGCTGAACGAGAGCGTTATAACACCGTCGGCTCACCGCGTAAGCCCCGTGGGAAGCAAAAGGAAGCGGCGGAGGCGACTGTGGAAAAAAGAAAGCCAGCGGGAATGAAAAACGCACTCGAAATTGGGGGGCGTGGACTCGGCGGCCTCTCGCCTCGTGTGTATTCGCGGCGCGCGCGCGAGCGTTCGGCGTGTAACTCGACTTGACGCCCGAAAAACGTGATGGCCCGGCAATATTCCCCACTACGAAACTTTTTTTTCCGAAGGCGAGAATAATTATCGTGTCTCACGCTTGATTGGTGCTTCAGGGCCGAGCTACGTGTCCCAAATCTTCCTTTTGTTTTTATATACGGATGCGATCGCTGAGTGGCCGTTCTTGTTTGGAATGCATGCTTTCGCGAGTAAATGGCTGATTTCACTGGCAGTTGAATGACCGGCAGCTCATTTGTATAGCGCTGCAGCTCATAGCAGTTATCGACTGCGAGATTGCTTTTAGTGCCTCATTCTCACGGAATGAACCTGGACGAAAGATGCGTGCGTGGCGTTGCTGATCATTTCGTGGTGGCCCATTACAAAACGATATGCCAGATGTACCACCGTTCTTCAAAGCGTTTCCCCATTTAAGCACACTTGGCCAGTCTGTGAACGTGAATTTAGTTTCCTCGAACATCCAGCTGTTTTATTTGAATCGCCATCTCGGGCCCCGAATCGCACGCGAGACGCCTTTTTGAGATAATTCGGGCCCTTATAAACAGACTCCACGTGGGAACCGTTAGCCGATTCTATGGCTGTGTTCCCATTCCAGACACCATCGTATATTGTCTAGGTTAACACTTAGAAGACAGCATCGCGGCCATGCTGTCCGACAAGTAAGACGCGTCTGGGTGGCGTCTACGCCACAAGACGCCACTTCGCGTCGAGAAGATAAAGCTCAGATAAACAAACGTATATTATTTTTTAGCTTATTTTGTGTTCAAATCTACGCAAAAATGAACATTCGTGAAAATTTGAATGGGACTTGGGATGGCCGCCGTCCACCTACGGCGAGTATTGGAACACACCCATATCCGGTCATGATGCGATATCAGGTGAGGATGAGCAGTGTCAATTTTTATGAAAGGGAACACCGGAACGCGTGGCCGGCGCGCTCCACCGGCTGCTGGCAGCGCGTTCAAATGGGAGCGATAGCAACCAGTCTCTTTTCGCGTCATCTCGCGAAAAACAATTCGTTGCTGATATGAAACCAGCGGCAACATTGCAACCCCTCCGCCTGAAGGCGATGACACGAGAGCCGGTAATCGCCCTGAAGGGGGAGTGGTTTGAATCTTGCCGTTGTATATCATAAACGAATGGTTGTTTTGCTCGCCGCGAGATGACGCGAAAAGAGACTGGTTGCTATCGCTCCCTCTTGAACGTGCTGCCAGCAGCCGGCGGAGCGCGCCGGCCACGCGTTCCGATGTTCCCTTTCACATAAATTGACACTGTATATGCTTCATGTGCCTAGAGTTGATGTCAACAAACATTCGTTTCTGGTTGAAACTGCCCAAGAACGAAATAAATTAAGATCGAAAACATTTCACGGTACGAATTCGCTCACGAGCTTTGAGGAAGGTGTACACCTATGTAGTGTCGATATATACATTTTTAAGTGCATTATCGTACTATATAGCTTCTATACTGCTGTTTTGGGTGTTGTTGTACGCCAATTATAGTTTTCTTTTCAGTTTAAATTGTGCCGCTTGCATTATCCATTCTGTTTGTATATTTTCTTCCAGTCCTCTAAATATTCTCACCCTGTAACAGCTCGAAGAGGCTCACAGCATTTAAAATAAATAAACATAAATTAAAATGTACGATGTCTTCAGCGTATATATAATATCTCACAGCGTAAATCCCGCGTTACGTGTAGGACACTACTATTTCATTAATAGCAGTGAAATTAATGAGAAGGCATTATGAAGCTCCCAAACTGACAAAGTTTGCTAGTCTGTTTAATCAAAGTAATGATTCTACCACAATACTTTTTCTTTCACTGAATTCTTGCCCGCATTGCCCTTGAATGAACTTGTGCTCTCTCGTTCGTGCTGTTCGTGACATATAGTTGCTGTTATAGGCGTGCGGAAGGGTCACGATTATAGCAAAAATCAGTGAATTGTGGACCACGAAAGAGGCTGTACGCATTATAAAGACGACTCGCGTGTATTCCTTTTCAGAACATAGCATTGCGACATTTGCCTCGTCCTAAAACTTTAGTGTTACCTTGGTGGCTCTTGCAATTCGCACTCCTTCGAAATGAACTCACTGTGGCTGCACGGAGGTCGCATCCGCTTGGCCTCGTGCTTCTGATAACGCCTCACGAGTTCAGCCGTCATGATGGGCATTTTAGCAAAGGTGTAGCTGGTAGATAGATAGATAGATAGATAGATAGATAGATAGATAGATAGATAGATAGATAGATAGATAGATAGATAGATAGATAGATAGATAGATAGATAGATGATAGATAGATAGATAGATAGATAGATAGATAGATAGATAGATAGATAGATAGATAGATAGATAGATAGATAGATAGATAGATAGATAGATAGATAGATAGATAGATAGCAACCAGACAAACATCCGACTGAATATACGTTACGCTATGCAAGTGAAGAACCTTAATGTGAGGTAAAGCTGTGAATCATGCGCTTGCGTGCAGTGCCCCATGCAGTGTTCAATACTTCTGCAGAAGCTAGTTATCTTCACACAGCGCGAAGGAGCTTTAACGACCTCCTGGTAATGTATGGAAGGCATTCTGCTATAGTGTCTGAGTAGGCTAAGTGGGCCGCAATCAATTACTAGTAATTAATGTACTAGCATATCGAGAGTGAGCTTGCATAGTGGCATGATGTTCAAAACTATAGACCCATATTCATTCTGCCGGTATTTTCGAAAGGGTTAGAAAAACTTATGCATCATCAACTGTACCCATGTTTAGTAAAACACAACGTGATTTCTCCAACTTCGTTTGGTTTCAGGAAACATCGATCTACATAAATGGCAACATTAGATCAAAAAGAGTTTATATTATCTGAATTTGAAAATAAGCATGCCGTTCTCGGTATTATTGTCAATTTTAGTAAGACATTTGACAACACTCAGCATTCGACATTGTTAGAAAAGCTTCAATGATATCGAATTCATGGTCATGCACTATACCTAATAAACAGTGTGCCTTATATATCACAAACTGGTGGTTGAAATAGATTGAAAGTTCTCAGCTCAGCCTATTACTAAGGGTGTACTTCAGGGAAGCATCTTCAGACCCCTTCTTTTTATAGCCAACATAAATGATTTAGTTCGTATTTATCCAAATGCTAAATGGGTCTTATATGCCGATGCTGTCAGCATGTTTGCTTCAGCTAAAGATAGTATCTCGGTTGAAAAAAAATGAACCAATTTCTTGTAAAACGAAAGCTCTGGTCATGCTGTAATAATTTAAACATAAACAAGAGTGAAAAAAAGGTGGGACTGTTACAACCTAAAAAATAAGCCTGTTATTAGAAACCTGCATCTTAGGTATGGCGGTACTCATATTGAGCTAGTAAACCGTATAAAAATACTTGGAATTACATTTTTAGCATTATGCTTTGAAACGAACAGACTGACAGTGTGCTGGGTCAGTTATCTCGTGTAGTGGGTATGATGTATAGTGGCAAACAGTTCTAGCATACAAGGTAAATCTCTTTGTTTTTAAGTCACTTTTAAATTCGCATTTGACTTATTTTTTCTTGGTATAGGGGACTACAATTTACACAAACTTGCAAAATCTATACCTGATGCAAAGGAATTATGTTAATATAATTTTCAACTTTTCGTATGACGCTCATACAAGCGAATTGTTTCAACAAGCTGGAATACTACCAGTTCATCACCTCTACGATTTTAAGTTAGCATTGGCAATCAGGCGTCAATGAAAAGAAAGGCGGCATTTTTCGTACGACCTCTCAAAACTGCAGCCAAATAATACATTGTTTAATACATGAAATAAAAAAACACGGAAAATAAAAACTTCGAGAACAAACAACTTCACAGATAAGTTATCCTACATAGTTTCTTCGTTACATAATAAATATGTGAAAGCCAGCATAGATTTCTTGCACTGTACACCGACCCAAGTGTACGAATCCCACATATTTGGTATTCAACATTTTTCTGCAGTTGCTAAGTTGCTATATCGGTGTTGCTATTTTTTGTTAAATTCGGGCTTTGTTTCTTTTGTTGCTTGTTCATTGAGTTTCCACTTCTGATGAGAAATAAACATTATTACTATTATTATTATTATTATTATTATTATTATTATTATTATTATTATTATTATTATTATTATTATTATTATATGTGAGATGTGCTCGCATCGCTAAGCAGACATCCATGTAGAGGGAGGGGGAGGATTGAGAGTCATTACTATTAGAACAACAAACTTTCCTCGTCAAAACCGGCTGAAGGAAAGTGTATACGTATATTAAAGAGCGCGAAAGAAACACGGGAATTACTTCCGTGTTTACTCGCTGCACCATTCTCACAATTACATACTGTCTCGCCTAAGTGAAGTCTCGTTCTCACGTACCCATCGCGTTACCCCTGAAAGGAATTAAAAGTCGCGAGGTGGTACCTCTCCATGGAGACGTGCTTAACGAGAGTATGTCAGTACCTTTGTTTGTTTGTATGGCGTATATCATATCGTACAGCGCTCATTTACAATTTTCATTCAGAAAGAAAGTCAGTGAAATTCTAATACATCTCAAGCCAAATTCGCATAGCTTCCCGTGTTTTTGGTGGTTGGCTTGTGAACTTCGTTTTTGCGTCTATCGTGAACATTTGCTGGCATTGACTCTTACTGATAATTCTAGCCCAATAACTTTTTGGGGAGTGCTAGCGCTGACCACTATTGTCATGTTCATGCAATCATGCAGACAAAGCAGTCTTACCAAGGTAATAAATATACAAAAATAGAAATTAATAAGCAACTAAATAAATAAATAAATATGACCAGGTTGTGTTTTATATGTTCATCGCAAAATCGCACCGAATAATTGAATTGAATTTGACAAAAACAATGTCGCTTCTGAAAGAGCACGCAGCCAAACCAGCCAACTGTAGAGTGCTAACCAGTGCTGGTTGTATGCGAATTGATACGGCGTGCCAGAACAACAGGCTTTTCAAATCAAGTGGAGGGGGCGAGGCATGGATTAATGTTTGCTCTCGCATATAAAATACGACCATCCACAGCTATGTCAATGAAATCGCAACTGCTGACGATAATGCAAGCGTCATAAAACTTTATCAAAAAACAAAACTTATAACGGCAACTGACATCACCTAAAGCACGCGTGAGAAAAAAAATACATAAAAATAAAAACAATCCCCTAATAACGAAGAATAACGTATCATATACGTATAATCTTTGTGACTTGGAATGTTTATTGTCATCCTTTTACAATTACAAAATATTTTCCCATATGCAATGTAGAAAAAGCAGACCAATGATACATTATTATCTTGGCCATTACCTTCCAATGATTCCTGTTTTTTTACTTAGTCCTCTTTAATAAAAAAATGCAAATAACACTCGCTATGCCATTAACGATTTCGTTACTCGTTTTCTCAAGGATGTGTATAGCACAAAGAAAGAGGCCCCTAGAGCCATTTATATCCGTTCAATTATAAGTGCAAGAGCACTTCGCATTCGCAAGAATGGAAAAGCGTGCATTTCCTCCCATGAGCCCCGCTAACATTGTGAATTCACTGTCTAGAGGTTGCGATGCTCTGCTGCAGACCCGAAGGTCATGGGATCAAGCCCTGACCGTGGCGGTTGTATTTCGACAAAGGTGAAATTCTAAAGGCTAGTTGGATTTCGGTGGATGTTAAAGAACACCATATGGTCACTATTTCCCGAGCCCTCCCCTACTGCGTCACTCATAACCACATCACGCTAGCATTACACGTAAACACTTAGTATTGTAAAATAAGCAAAGTCACAACGTTACTGCAAAGGTAAAGAAATGAATTGCAATTCAATAGCATTGAACGCTAATTTGCCCTGGAAAAACTTACAGGAGCAAGAGCAGAGCCTAAAGGCTATACAGCCTGACAAAGGGCCTCTGCTACTAAATACAGTGTGACATGCAGGCCACTGAGCATCTTCATATCGAAAAATTATTCTGGAAATATTTTTGCGCAAAAATACAACAAACATTACCATAGTCCTATAAGGCAGTGGGAATTCAACACCAAAAAAATCGTCAAAAATATCATTTCAACAGAACTTCATTGTTACAAAACGTGAAAATACAACATGAGATCCTCATTGCACATTGCACATTTATAAACAAGATGTTAAAAATCAAACGAACTTTATGTAGCGCACTCAATATCATGATGCATTAGGAAGGTTTTGATAATGGCGGTAGAAGGTATGGAATTGTAATCTACAAGACCCTGTAGACGATTTGGCATTATAGGTATCTAGAATTGAACATGTCGTTTACATAATTTGTCCTAAGTGTTGGGATTTTGCGGCGTTGCTGACGCATGTAGTAATTAGTACTTCAAGGTGTATTTTGAAGACATTCAGGCTTATTATGCTTAACCCATTGCAAAAGTCTTAAGTGATACAGCTGTGTTACCTTTAACATCTCATATTTTTCTAAGAGTGGTTTAGTTTTCAAGTTTCTGATAATGCCGTGGTATTTCTCAAATGCCCGTATGACTCTTTTTTGGAGAACTAGTATTTTTTTAAACTTTGTCTGAGTGGTGGTTCCCCATACTAAATTACAGTATGTACTTTTAGAAGAGGAAAGTGTATAATATAATTCTACTTTTAACCATTCTGGCAAAACTGCGCTGAGCTTGTATAAACATCCCGTGGTTCTGCTAAGTTCATCGTTAATTTATCTACATGTGTATTGCATGTCAAGCCTTCGGTAAACCATACGCCTATAAACTTCTGCCTGGTGACCTGCGCTATCTATCTGCCCTCAAATAAAACAGTAGCATTGTTGTTACATGGCTTATTAGGTAGAGAAAATACTATGTATTTTGTTTTACGAACGTTTAGTTGCAGTTTGTTTAAACTAAGATAACCCGACAGCTGATATAGGTAGTCACTAACCTGGCATTCAAGCTGTAGAATGGATGTACCACTGAAGAATATGTTTGTGTCATCTGTCTACATTATTAACTGAGGTGAACGTGGCATATCACTTGGGTCATTTATATAAATTATGAATAACATAGGGCCAAGTATCGACTCTTGCGGTACTCTTCTTATTATATTTGAATAAAAAAATGTTGAAATACCATCTGTTGATGGTATTTCTGCATTTTCCCTGGTCTACATTGGTGCCACCGCTTCAGCTATAGCCGCCAACCTCTGCCACTCCCTACGGAAAGTGACCACGCCACCCTCTGTACAGTCTCAATCTGGTTCCATATATGTTCATGTTAAAACGTAACCTACATAAATTTATCTGGATCTGAACTGTTAATACGTGGAACGAGACATATAGGTGGATCTTATGTGGAGCGTTCGTTTTGTTTTCTCTATGTTCACCGTTCCTATCTGGAACTCACTAAAGAGGGGGAGGCAGTGGTGTGTGTTCCAGTTATTGTTCCGCTTAAGTTCCAGTTAAATTTCTAGACATTGCACTTGTATATGTTTTGCTTGTGTCTTGTTCCACATAACATGCGCTGCAATGAAGTGTGCATGGCACAGCATAAATATGGCGATCTTTGGGCGAAGACACCCTTGTCAAGTACACACATGGCTCACGAAATTGCAGAAACCCAGACTGTACCTGCAAAGCTATCCTACAGCATTTGACACTTATGAACTGCTAGGAATTTTTAGAGTTGTCATCACGCAATAAAAATATCCTTGCTCAACAAGCTGTACGAATAATAAACGATGGAAGCAAAGAATACATATTAGTGGAAACCCGAACTTGCAGGAACCTTTTGTAATATTGTCTACGTCGCTTAACCTTCGTGTGAACCTCCTCTCGCTGTCACCAATTACATACGCGCATTACAGCACATCATTGCCCTCTCTTGTGCTTGCCTCACTTTGCGCTGCCACTGCACCATGATGCTCACCACATGACTCTTCCATCTCGTGCTGCTGCCCTGTTTATTGCTCTCTGCGGTGCTGGTGCTCAGGAGGGAAAAAAAAGCCATGAGCGGCCGCAAGACAAAATGTGCGCTTTTAAACTTCTCGTTTTAACAGCAGCAAAGGTTGCACAGTTTTCACGCCCTTCCGCGGGCTGGCCAGGGGCCGCATCGTCATTCCAACCGTCACCTCTAGATGCACATGTGCGGCATACGACGAAGCCGACACTCCAAAGCCACCTTATCCCCGCGCCACGGTTTGCCTTGTCACACAAAGTACAGTGAGGCTGTAAGGGATCGCAACGCCAAAAACAAAGCACGTAAACGAGATTGTTCAAACACTTGTTCCGATCGCAGCGCCTTCACCTTTCAGCTTTTGCTCCGCTAGTTCTAAACGTTCTGTTTCACTCACGTCACCAGTGTCAGACACAGAGTATTGCTGGCAATGGCGCGTGCCGCGTCTCATGCGAACAACTAATCATGAAGGTGGTGGGCTGTTGGTCCGTTTGGCGAAAACCGTCACGACGAAGGGAAGTTGCAGAGCTGCTGTAGGAGGCGCAAACAAAGGTTAGTGCTGTTTATTCATCAGTTAGTTACGGCTGCTGTTCACTGAAAGGGTAGGATATTGCTACGCTGCCATGTGTATTCAGATGAATTCACGCACTGCTTATGTAGCTGCAGGCAGATTTGTTTTCAGTGTGCGTTTTGAGTAATTCAAATGACGAAATGATGGCAGTTTGTTCGCTTAACTGCGTGCGGATCACGAGGTAAGAGCGAAAAGGCATGTCGAACGAATATGTTAGCTTTGACATTCACGTTGTCCTAAAGTATGCGTGGAAATGTGTTTGTAGGGGCAACTTCCCTTTCTCTCGGCGCGTGAAACTTCACCTAGTTTTGGTGAGGCGTATTTGGTAAACGGCTGCGGCGATGGCGTAGTGGTTAGAGCATCCGCCTCGCATGCAAGAGGTCCGTGGTTCAAATCCCGGTACCGCGCAGTTCCCAACCGGATTAAAAAAAAGAAAAAAATCCGCGTGTTGATGGAACTGCTTTAAGAGGCCTGGGGTGCGGCCTCACCGGCAAACACCGCCGAGAACGCACTCCCTCACCAGAGCAGGATTGGCCACCCTGGTGCAGTATCTGGCCACTACCTCCCACATGCTTACGTCAAATAACTGATGGCCCTCAGTCCCCAGCAGCTGCGAAGCAACTGACCACGGCGGCGGTCAGATCTGCAACGCAGCAGAGGGTGCTAAGAATCTCTGGATACGGACAGGCCGCCATTGGAACCTGAACTTGGCAACATTTAACGCTAGAACCTTATCTAGTGAGGGAAGTCTAGCTGTACTATTCGAGGAGCTAGAGGGTGTTAAATGGGATATAATAGGGCTCAGTGAGGTTAGGAGGACAGATGAGGCCTACACGGTGCTACAGAATGGGCACGTCCTTTGCTACAGGGGCTTGGCAGACAGAAGAGAACTGGGAGTGGGGTTCCTAATTCACAGAAACATAGCTGGCAACATAGAGGAATACTATAGCATTAATGAAAGGTTGGTAGGTGTCGTGATTAAACTGAATAAAAAATACAAGATGAAGGTAGTACAGGCTTACGCACCTACATCTAGCCATGATGACGCTTCAGTTGAAAGCTTCTCTGAAGACGTGGAATCGGCAATGAGTAAGGTAAAAACACAGTATACTATAGTGATGGGCGACTTTAATGCAAAGGTAGGGAAGAAGCAGGCTGGAGACCAGGCAGTAGGAGATTATGGCATCGGTACTAGAAACGCCAGAGGAGAGCTACTATAGTAGAATTCGCAGAACGCAATAATTTACGGATTTTGAATACCTTCTACCGAAAACGAGAAAACCGCAAGTGGACATGGAGGAGCCCTAATGGCGAAAATAAGATCGAAATAGACTTTATAATGAGTGCACACCCTGGAATCGTGCAGGATGTGGAAGTGATTGGCAAGGTACGATGCAGTGACCATAGAATGGTACGGTCTCGAATTCGCCTAGACTTGAAGAAGGAACGACAGAAACTGATACGCAAGAAGCCAATCAATCAGCTAGCACTGAGAGGGAAAGTACAGGAATTCAGAGTGTCGCTGCAGAACAGGTACTCGGCTCTTAGTGAGGAAACCAACCTTAGCGTAGATACAATGAATGATAATCTGACGAGTATCATTACGGAGTGTGCAGTGGAAGTTGGAGGCAGGGTAGTTAGACAGGACACTGGCAAGCTTTCCCAGGAAACGCAGAACCTAATTAAGAAGCGTCAAATCATGAAAGTGTCAAGTACAACAGACAAAATAGAACTGGCAGAGCTTTCGAAGTTGAATAATAGACGTAAGGTATGCGATGTAAGAAGGTATAACATGGAGAGAATTGAACACGCTTTGAAAAACGGAGGAAGTGTCAAAGCATTGAAGAGGAAACTTGGGATAGGCAAAAGTCGGATGTATGCACTAAGGGACAAAAAAGGCAAAATAACTACCAATATGGATTGGATAGTTAAAATAGCGGAGGCGTTTTACAGAGATCTGTACAGTAGCCGAGACAACCACGACCTTAATACTATAAGAACTAGCAGTAACCCAGATTACACCCCACCAGTAATGATAGAAGAAGTCAGAAAAGCTTTGGAGAGCATGCAAAGGGGCAAAGCTGCTGGTGAGGATCAGGTAACATCAGATCTGCTGAAAGATGGAGGACAGATTGTGTTAGAAAAACTAGCCACCCTGTTTACGAGGTGTCTCCTGACGGGAAGAGTACCAGAGTGTTGGAAGAACGCTAACATCATCTTAATACATAAGAAAGGAGATGAGAAGGACTTGAAGAATTACAGGCCGATCAGCTTGTTCTCTGTAGTATACAAGCTATTTACAAAGGTAATTGCTAACAGAGTAAAGAAAACATTAGAATTCAATCAACCAAAGGAAC
Organism: Rhipicephalus annulatus; assembly: GCA_013436015.1. Classification (NCBI taxonomy): domain Eukaryota; kingdom Metazoa; phylum Arthropoda; class Arachnida; order Ixodida; family Ixodidae; genus Rhipicephalus; species Rhipicephalus annulatus. Next base: position 273,008 of record WOVY01000222.1, on the reverse strand, counting down.
AAGCAGGATTTCGAACAGGCTACTCAACAATTAACCACATTCATACTATCAATCAGGTAATAGAGAAATGCTCAGAGTATAACCAACCACTATACATAGCCTTCATAGATTACGAGAAGGCGTTTGATTCAGTAGAAATATCCGCTGACATGCAAACACTGCGAAATCAGGGCGTAGGTGAAGTATTTATAAACATTCTGGAAGAAATATACAGGGGATCAACTGCTACCATAGTGCTTCATAAAGAAAGCAACAGAATACCAATCAAGAAGTGTGTAAGGCAGGGGGACATAATTTCCCCAATGCTATTTACCGCTTGCTTACAGGAGGTTTTCAGAAGCCTAGAATGGGAACAGTTAGAGATAAGAGTCAATGGAGAATACCTTAGTAACCTGCGCTTCGCCGATGACATTGCATTGCTGAGTAACTCGGGGGACGAATTGCAACTCATGATTACGGAGTTAGACAAGGAGAGCAGAAAGGTGGGTCTTAAAATTAATCTGCAGAAAACGAAAGTAATGTACAACAACCTCGGCAAGGAGCAGCGCTTCGAGATAGGTAATAGTGCACTTGAAGTTGTAAAAGACTATGTCTACTTAGGGCAGGTAATAACCGCAGAGCCGAACCACGAGATTGAAGTAACTAGAAGAATAAGAATGGGGTGGAGCACATTCGGCAAGCACTCTCAAATTATGACAGGTAGATTGCCACTATCCCTCAAGAGGAAGGTATATAACAGCTGTATCTTGCCGGTACTTAGCTACGGAGCAGAAACCTGGAGACTTACAAAGAGGGTTCAGCTTAAATTGAGGACGACGCAGCGAGCAATGGAAAGAAAAATGGTAGGTGTAACCTTAAGAGACAAGAAGAGAGCAGAGTGGATTAGGGAACAAACGGTGGTTAAGGATATCATAGCTGAAATCAAGAAGAAGAAATGGGCATGGGCAGGGCATGTAGCGCGTAGACAGGATAACCGCTGGTCATTAAGGGTAACTGACTGGATTCCCAGAGAAGGGAAGCGGGCTAGGGGGAGACAGAAGATTAGGTGGGCAGATGAGATTAAGAAGTTTGCGGGTATAAATTGGCAGCAGCAAGCACAGGACCGGGTTAACTGGCGGAACATGGGAGAGGCCTTTGTCCTGCAGTGGACGTAGTCAGGCTGATGATGATGATGATGATTTGGTAAACGGTAATTCGCGTCAGTTTGCGTGTTCGTGGGCCAGAATGTGCTCGACATTTATGACTCCGACCATGCTGCTGGTTCGCATGACAGTTTCCGAGTAATCCGTGTGCCCCCTTACAGTACTGGTTAGTAAGATATTGATGATCGCTCAGTGGGTGTGAATCTTCGAACCGTGAGACCGCGATCTCCTCGCGCTCGCACGCTAAAACATCCACGCGGATTTGTCAGAGGTTACGTCCTTGGAGCTATCGGTGTTTGTTTTTTACTTTATGGGCTGTTCGTGCTGTTGTTTTATTCTGATAAGTAACACGAATCCACAGTGCTTGCGAAACCACGATCCTCGCCCCGGGAATCTGTCTTAGCCATTAGTGCTTTTACAGCCTCACTGCCCAGGTTTGGCACTATGCGTTTCTGTCGTAGTTTCTTGTTTTTTTAATGAATTTTTATTTTATGCTCACGCCATTCTTCCCTTGCCCTGTGACGTAGAGAAATGGAAGGGATTATTGGAAGTATTAGAATAGCGTTAGCTTGCGTTGCAGGCTTTGCGGGTGCCATACGAGCTTTAGAATAGCGTTTGGCCTCCGCGTAAACCCAAATGCATGATGTAAGCTACACCATAGCGTCGACACCAGCGTTTGCGGGCCAAACAATATTTCGAATTTTCTTTGCGCTGACTAAAAGTGCAAGAATCGGCAGTGAATTCTAAGTATTTTGTTACCATGTGAAATATCAATTTTGTTTGTATAGTAGTTGAAAACTATATGTAGATAGTTTTCACACTTATCAAGTAAATATTTGCCAGCTCCTTTTTAACTGGTTTAAACTTTAACTGGTCAGGTAGTGCTCTTGTGCAGTATGCTTCACTCGTGGTTTAAACCAATGGAGCCCCCTAATGCAGATGGAGCTCATGAGTAACGCTAGTTTTAGATTGTTATTGGGTGCATTAAGTACAATTACTCTTTTTCAAATCAATTGGCCAGACGAAAGAATGTTACACCATGATAAAAACATCAACAATGCATGTAGTAGCCATGCAGTTCTAATTTGTGAGCATCTTATGTTGCAGCCTAACCCACCAGCAGTTCAAGTATGGCTCATGCTCGCACGCGGCATAATTATATGGATGATAAGATTAGAGGTGGACACATCTTTGTAACACTAATTGTGCACGGGACGCAAAATTTATTACATACTTTGACTTGAACAGTGATGTTGATACGTACTAGCAACATAAAAATAACACAAATAAACGCATTTGTTACGTATTTTGTTATGCTACATAATATATATATAATAATTCCATAAAGAGCACCGAGTTATTGAATTATCTGGAGAAGCGACTACTATGCGAGGTTATACTGCTATGTATTTCAATGTTGACTCATGCAACATCAGAACTCATTGATGCAATCTGTGAGTGCAACGAGGAAAATACGGCTGCTTCGAATGAGAAACGTATCTGAGAAGCCTTCAGCAAGTGACCACGCTTCCAGCAACCCCATCCTAGGTCCCGACGCTCTCCTTAAACTGAAGGTGAGAATGTCATTTTTCAGAGTCCTTGTTCAAACTTTGCCTGACAACTGACATGTTGTCAGGCAATAACCTTTAACACTAGTGATAAGGCATTGCTATACCAATCAATGTTCAAAGATCTCTTCTATAGAGAAAGTTCCAGCTGACTGTATTGCCCTGATAAGAAATCACCTGCTCCTTCTTGCACCGGTAAACTATTTTTGGCCAGGCAAAGTGACATACAGGTATTGAGGGTTGCACTGGCTGACGGCTGAAGTGTTTATGCGGATTAACCGCAGCTGTGCCAGATATGGAATGTTAGGAATTCCTGTGCTGCTGTTCGATTTGGAAGGTACACTTGCCTCCCGAAGTTTGTGATTGTCAAATAAAAATGTTATTTGTTCGGGGTCTTTCTGTGTTGTACCCCATCATCATTTTCTTAAGCTATAGCTTCCAGGCAGGATAATTTTGTATTGTTTCATTGGTGAGATGCTTACCATCTTTTCAACTATGCTACTAAGTTTCATTTATGAGTATACATTTTCTGCAGTTAGGTGTAATGGACTTAGACGTTTTATTTACCTTGATGCATTTTTTCATGAACGTTACTTGTGTGTGGCTTGTGACGAGCACACAAACATAGTTTATTTTATAATCTATGCTTTACTAATGTGTACAATTCCTCATTTTAAGCTTTCATTTTCTGCTGGGAAATGGAGGGTATGGTCAGAAATTTTTTTTGTGAGGAACTCGGGCAAATAAAAATGCTTTTGGCCGCAAGCGCAGAGAGCCACAGCTAGAATGCACAAGATGATTTGCTCTCATACTTCTTAAATCCTGACGTGGTAAGGATCGCTCGTGTTTTTCAAATCGTGTCGGCTCTGTAAAGTTAAGAGTTTTATTTTGTGAGCCGTGATTTATGTTTGTACAGCAGAGCTCTGTAGCATTTTATAATTGAAAAAGTGAATGGTCATTTATCAGACCAGCTTGTGCCTTTAAAAACTAGTGATAAGGCATTGCTATACCAATCAATGTTCAAAGATCTCTTCTAAGTCAAGACGATCATTAAATCAACTCAGTTGCTTGAGCAGTTGTGAAGCTTAATTTCATTCTTTATATCGTTCAGCAAAATCGAGTTGAAGCTATCCTTGGGCCTGTTTTTGTTTTCAGAGGGCCACAAAGTTTCATAGATTGTGCATTTCTTACAGCTTGCCTTTGAAGCAGAAATAAGGTTTGGAGACACAGTGGAGCCCATGGAGGCCAAGTTGAGCAACATGCAAGATATTTTGGACCGGGGAAGTCTCATGACACTTCAGCAATTTGTTCTACCCAAGAGGGCTGATTCTGCGTTTGTCACTACAGTAAGACAACACTTTTGGATCTTTTCAATAGAAAGGACTGGTGGAAAATATGAGGGCTGTAATTATGCTCACGAAATACCAGAAAAAGTAGGAAAAGGTAGATTTTAAACCAGAGTTTCATAATAAGGTTTACCTGTTGTATGTGTTAAGCATCATATAAGTGTAAAGCACATACTGGTGTAAGGCACACATTTATTTGTTCTGGGAAGGTGTTTGAAGCACGAAGTCCACAGAGATAAATATGTTGTGGGAACTGAAAATTTCTCTTGACATGAAAGGCTGATTGATGTTCAAGTTCTTCAACCAGAAAAACATGTAGCTTTTTGAAGCAATAAAACAGCGAGTTCATTCACACTAAGTAAACGTTGATGTCCCATGCTCATAAAATTCTTGTGCGCACTTGTACCTTTTGCTGCTTTGAAAGAAAGGAAACGAAGGAATTATAGTGACATTGAACAGTTCTGTAAAAAGAATATCCCCACAAACACCACATTTTAAAGCCATTGCTTAGTTAAGACTTCCTGCTTCTCTTTTCCTTAAAGGAACTAGAACATGGCAACAAGTCTCCACTAGGCTATTTGAGAGAGAATGGCAACTTCAAAATCTCCTGCAAGTAAAACATTGTGGGAATACCACCTGCCTGGTCACCTGAGAAGGCAGTCATCTTCCTGTTGACTGTATATTTTATTTTAAACCTGCCATACATCTACGCTTTTTGGCACTTTTTGGACTTGTGCAAACAGTTGTTGTAAAAGGTGAGCCATTTGACATTTGACCATTTTATGTTGTTTAATTTAGTCTCTAATAAAATGCCAAAAAAGGTCAAGCATAATAATAAAACTTGATGTTCAGCTGCAACATAGAAGTTGTGCCTTCTTTTACAATTTTTTCATCACCAGGCAAAGTGCTGGGCATACGTTTCAGGGATCGTTTTTCTTTTCTTTTTTTTTCAAGATATCACTTGTATTTTTCAAGGCTGCATTTGTTTATTCAAAGATTTCTCATTCGTTTTGCAGTCTCATATATTTTTCTGCTTCCTTGTTGACCATTTAAAATGTGTAAGATTGTTCCAGATATATTTGTGGCACTATGTTTTATTACCATATAGACTAGTTTTATGGTAGTGTTTGGGTTGAGTTATGTTGAACTACAACAATGTTGGTCGAGTAACCCGCCAGGAGGGAAAGGCTTTTTCAGGGGCTAATAAAGTGTTTTGGTTATGATTAGCTGTGCATAATATGTGCAACGGTGATCTGCCAACTGTATTGTTTCTGGTGTTCATGTTTTTGTTTTGTTATTTGCCACATGCTTCTGACAAGCTTTTGTGTGAAATCAAGTCATTCTTTATGCCCCGCCGCGGTGGTCTAGTGGCTAAGGTACTCGGCTGCTGACCCGCAGGTCGCGGAATCGAATCCCGGCTGCGGCGGCTGCATTTTCGATGGAGGCGGGAAGGCTGTAGGCCCGTGTGCTCAGATTTGGGCGCACGTTCAAAAGCCCCAGGTGGTCGAAATTTCCGGAGCCCTCCACTACGGCGTCTCTCATAATAATATGGTGGTTTTGCGACGTTAAACCCCACATATCAATATATCAATCAAGTCATTTTTTATATTTGCTTCCACTTTTTTTCTTTTTAATAACTCATTCACTGCATTTTTTGTCTTAATTCAATGCTGCAAGCCTGTTATGCCTTTTTTGTATAATTATAAGAGCGCTGAATTGTTATTAAATGGACATGTTTGAACTCAGTAAATAGCAAATGGGTACTTGTGCATTTGATCTACTTTGTTTCTGTGATAAGCCTAAATTTTATAGCAATAGAAATGTTTTTTTTTTCATAGCAGATGTGAAAGATTATTTGCATGTGCTACACCCATGTTCTGGGCCATTTCTATTACCAACTTTTTACTTCAGGGACGTATGTGTAAATACCACTTAACACCTAGTCTCTTTTGTTTTCGGTATTTGTTCCCTGTTGACCAGTCATTTTCAATGAGCTTTCAAACAAACATATCTTCAGTGCTGACAATACTCTCACTCAATAAAATTTATTTGTTTTGAAAAGCACTGTGATAAAATTTCTCTCAATCATGTACTTCGTTTCTTTCATATGCAGCTAAAGCGTAGAACAGGATCTGGCAGGCAGTGTCGAGGTTACCACTCTGCCATTTAAGGTACTTCCAACCTACTTTTGTATAGAACTGTGCTCTATTAGGGGACTGTTGAGAACTGTCTGGGACCACACTTCTGCTAAAATTTCGACTTTCCGATTGTTGATATCACCGGAGGCTACATGTCAAGCCAGCTTGGTATATGACGTGCGTTTTACTGACAGGGAAAAGCAAAAATATTGCAGAAGCGTGATCCACAGAGATCTTCCTAACTCTCTAATAGAGCACTGCTTCATAAAAAAGGAGCTCTGAAGGTACCTGAAATGGCGTACTGAATATATCCATAACTATTTTATGTATATCACCATTCCGGTAACTAAAACAGCATTTTATTTGGAATAAGTGTTCAACATATTATGTGGATCACTGTTCAAGTAACTAAAACATCATTTTTAATTGGAACAAGGCTCCATATATTGTTATGCGGATATCCGTTCCAGTAAGTGAAACAGCACTTTTATTTGGAACAAGGTTCCATATATTCCTATGTGAGACAATGATCCACAATATTATTTTTAAAAATAAGCTGTGCACTGTTCCATCTATTTTTAAAAGTATGTGGAACGGGGTTCCAAATACACAAGTGAAACTTTTCTGCAAAAAAGTTCCAGCTACTAAGTGGATCTTATGTGGAACCAGATTAAGAGTGTACTATCGCTTCTAACGGCTAGCACCCAGTCAGTTAGACCTCTCGGCGCCTGTACTGCCACATATTCATTCAAGGCTTTATGTAAGTCGTAGAATTTATCATCCTTTCAGTGTGATCGCATGTTATCATCCTCTGGTGGGACTTTCTGTCACATCATAATGCAGTCATTGACAGCGCCCGCGCTGTGGTTCAATTTTCGCCCTTGCCTAACGAACCACTTCACGAAACTCTTAATCGGCCGCCTAAACTCGTTATGCGTGAGGACATCAACATTCCCCCAGCCTCTCTTGCCGTCGTTCCTGTTTGCTGCGATGACCTTAAGGATGCAATGGTATCAGTTACATCTTCCGACATTTTCATGAGCCGCAGAGCCGTTCCGCTGCCTTTCGGTTCACTTGATGTCACCTCTGGCCGAAGTAATATTTTCGTCAACAACCCTCTTTCCACACCGCTTGCGCTACTTGTCGGCGAATTTCTCGGTCGTGTGTAGCCCCTTGAATCTTTTTCTTCCTTAACATGCCAGGCAAATCCTGCCGTAGTGACTAGACCGAACTTTACACCCTTTCTCCGCTGTAATGCTCGTCGAGTGACACATTCTTGAGTTCCGTCGCAGATACCCTAAGTGCTACAGAACGCCCCGAGCTTCTTAGCCACGTCCAGCACTTCGCGAATTCATTCGACGATTCTCAGCCGTAACTGCAGGGGTCGCACTTCAGAAGTGCACCACTTCATTGACACCAGTTTGCACCAGCCTTTGTGTCAAAGACTGTACAGCGTCTCTGCAACTGAACGTCACGTCATCAACGAGCAGGTAGAAGAGATGCTACGCCATGGCGTAATTTAACCCTGACGATATATTTATAGCGCGAGAACTGAACGACAACACGGAGACAAGAAGGACGTCAATGAAGGACCTTCTTGTCTCTGTGTCATCGCTCTGTTCTCGCGCTATAACTATCGCCATGTCATAACAACTAGCCCAAGCTACCACACTTCTAAGTTATTTAAACATCACACAGTCCTTGAGTATCTTTTGTCATTGTACTTTAAAGAACGACAAATCTATTCCCTTTTGCGTCGACTGCCATCAATTAAGTAAGGTGACGCGGAAAGACGTCTCTCCAATACCGCGCGTCGATGACGCCCTTGACAGCCTTCAAGGAGCTGAATTTTTCTCCTATTCAGAGTTCTCGCAATGGACAGGTTCTCATGGCGAAAGCTGATCACCAGAAAACTGCGTTTATTGCACCAGATGGTCGTTACGAATTTCATGTAATGCCTTTAGGGTTTTGTAATGCTCCTGTCACGTTTGAACGACTCATGGACAACACACTGCGTGGACTCAAGTGGTCTGTTTGTCTATGCTACCTCGTCGACATGGTCGTCTTCTCTCCCAATTTTTCCACCCATCTGCATTGGCTACGACTTATTCCAACGTGTTTAACAGACGCTGGGTTCCAACTGATCCTCAAAAAGCGCCGCTCCGCAACGCGAGAGCTGTCCATCTTTAAGAACATCGTGTCCAAGTAAGGTGTTCTACCCGACCCTGCGAAACTTCGTGTAGTCACCGAGTTCCCGAAACCTGCTACTCTCAAAGAACTGCGCAGTTTTGTCGGACTATGCTCTTACTTCCGGAACTTCGTTTGAAAGTTCGTGTTGATCATGTCACCACTGACCAATCTCCTACGCAGTGACGCAGACCTTTCCTCCTGGTCTCCTGACTGCGACATCGCATTTGCCACGCTCCGTCGTCTGCTCATACCTCCTCCCATTCTTCGGAATTTCGACCCAACAGCTGCAACAGAAGTTCACACAGACGCTAACGGGGTTTGTCTTGGCGCTGTCTTCCCCCAACGCTAGCAGGGCTACTCCGAATACATCATCGCTATTGCGAGTCCACACTCACTGAAGCTAAGGCCAATTACAGCGTCACTGAAAATGAGTGCTTAGCTCTATAGTGTTGGCGGTTTGCAAGTTCCTCCCTTATTTGTACGGTCACCCGTTCGACCTGGTAACGGATCACCATGCACTCTGTTGGCTCGCCAGATTGAAAGACCCTTCTGACCGTCTAGCCCGCTGGGCACTGTGAATCCAGGAGTATGACACTTGCGTCGACACTCCCAGTGGACGCAAGCACTCTGACGCAGACGTCTTGTCCTGTTCGCTTTTATTTCCCCACTCGGCCTGTGCAACCATTGGCCCCAAATCCGTCGCATCTCTCGACCTTGACTCGTTTTGCTAGCGAACAACACCAGGACCAGGGGATCACTTCTCTTTTTGACTGTCTCTCTAGCTTGTCGACCACTGTGGTCTTGCGATCTCTCCGTCGTAAAGCTACTCAATTCGTCATTCGTTATTGGCTTCTACACCGACGCAACTACGCCCCTGAAGGTCGTAAGTGGCTCTTGGTTGTCCCCTAGAGCTTACGATCACAAATATGCGCTTCCTTTCGCGATGATCCGCAATGTGGCCATGCCGAAGTCTTCAAAACTTACGAACGTACTCGCCGTGCCTTCTACTGACACGTAATATATAAATTTGTTCGCAAATTTGTTACATGCTGCCCTGACTGCCAGCGCCGTAAATCGCTGCTTTTGCATTCGTCCGGTTTGCTTCAGCCGCTTCCGTGCCCTGCCAAACCTTTCGATCGGGTCGGTATTGATCTCTATGGCCCACAACCGATAACATCAGATGGCAGTCGGCGAATCATAGTCGATGCGCACCATTAGACATGCTACTCTGAAACCGCCACCCTTCCGAGTGTCACTGTTCGGGACGTAGCGACTTTCGTCCTGTATCGCTTCATACTTCGACATGTTGCACCTCAGGAACAACTACATGACCGAGATCGAGCCTTTCTATCAGAAGCCGTCGCAGCTCTACTTTCCTAATGCCACGTTTTTGTTCGCTACACCATAGCATACTACCCCCAGACTAACAGTCTCACAGAAAAAATTAACAGCACCCTCAGCGATATGCTCGTGATGCATGTGACATCTGATCATGCTAACTGGCAACCACATTCTTCCATTCATCACGTTCGCATACCATACCGTGGCACAGTCTACCACCGGATTTTCACCTTTCTTGCTCCTCTATGAACGCGAACTGTCCCACACCATTGACACTCCCCTTCCACACCGTCCTGACACATCCGAATGCCCACCGGCGTCCGAATGTGCCCGACAAGCGGAAGAGTGCCACGAACTCGCGCGCACCTTCACGTCACAAGACCAACAACGCCAGAAGAAAAACGATGCCGGCTCTCCACGAAGCCACACATATATTCTCCGGGATCTCTTGCATAGTTGGCTGTTTCTTACCAAACCCCTGCCATTTCCTCAAAACTCGTCCCAAAGTACGAGGGCCCTTACCGCGTTTTCGAGCAAACCTCCCCGGTGAATTTTCCAATTGAGTCAATTTGTCCACCTGTCGACATGCGCCAGCGAGAACGTGACATCAACCACGTGGCCCGCCTTAAACCATAGCACAGCCCTCTGCCTACAAGCTCTAAGGTCGCCAGAATGGCTCTTTTTCAGCAGGAGCAAATTGTGAAGAAGATGCATCGCTGGCATGTAGCATCGCCCACGCATGGGTATACTTGATTCTTGGCTCATTGCACTCGCCTGGCACTGACCGTCGCCGGCATCTGCCTGAACGCTGCTCTGTTTTGATTGCGTTTTGTTTGTGAAGCCGCTGTCCAGCACACGCCAATAAATCCCTGTTCAGTATTCTTAAAACAAACAAAAGTTCCAGGAAGGATTCAAATGTCATCCCACACGTGTTGCGGAAAGCAACTTTATCATTGTCCTTTGTAATGTAGTCGCTAACTGAACTCTTGAGGGGACCTTGCAGCTAGAAATAGAAGAGGTCCTGTATTCTAGGTCTCCAGTTGCAACCACTTGTACAGTCTTAAGCCAAAAACTTAGCAAGCTCATAATAGTTATCCACCTAGGCCGTTCCAACTATATAGGCCGGCAAGCAGTTTTGCTAAAAAGATTGCTCTCACTATCCACGGCCAAACACGGCGCTGGAACTGCGAACTGCGCATCGGAAAGGGCGATTAAACCTAATCGAACGTACTTCGCCCGCCTTTTCAGCGTCATATTCTATTCAGTTACTCGTATCAAAAATAATATCAACGGGCAACATGTTACATGTTCTGCCTCCTCCTCAACGTGGGCAACGTTGTTATACTGATTGTCATCATCATCATCAGCCTGACTACGTCCACCGCAGGACAAAAGCCTCTCCCATGTTCCGCCAGTTAAGTCGGCTCTGTGCTTGCCACTGCCAATTTATACCCGCAAACTTCTCAACCTCATCTGCCCCCTTAACCTTCTGTCTCCCCCCTAGCCACTTGCCTTCTCTGGGAATTCAGCTAGTTACCCTTAATCACCGGCGGTTACCCTGTCTACGCCTTACATGCCCGGCCCATGTCCATTTCCTCTTCTTGATTTTACCTATGATATCTTTAGGCTCAGTATGTACGCTGATCCACTCTGCTCTCTTCTTGTCTTTTAAGGTTACACCTGCCATTTTCCTTTCAATTGCTCACTGCGTCTTCATCAATTTAAGCTGAATCCTCTTTGTAAGTCTCCAGGTTTCCGCTCCGTAACTATTTACCGGCGAGATGCAGCTGTTATATACCCCTCTCTTGAGAGATAATGGCAATCTACCTGTCATGATTCGAGAGTGCTTGCTAATGTTCTCCACCCCATTCATATTCTTCTGATTGTACACGACATTGAAGTGTGGTTGCAGTGAACGGGAGTCAATGCTGACTCTGAATTTGTCTCCGGCTGAAGGTTGTCGATGGTGTTTACAACGCCGAAGACAAATGCGGAAATTATGCGCCCATATTTATACACGTCTTTTTTTCACTTCTCTCACTTTGTTTCTCCTTTATATCCGAACCTCTCTCTTTGTGCATGTGTGCGCGCATTTTTGCATGTGCGCGGATGTGTTGGCTTCTATCCATCTATCTGAAATACATACATACATACATACATACATACATACATACATACATACATACATACATACATACATACATACATACATACATACATACATACATACATACATATAGATAGATAGATAGATAGATAGATAGATAGATAGATAGATAGATAGATAGATAGATAGATAGATAGATAGATAGATAGATAGATACTAACACATCCGCGCACATGCGAAACTGCGCGCACACATTGACAGAGAGAGGTTTGGACAAAAAGGAGAAACGAAGTGGGAAAAGTGAAAAAAAAAACGTGTATAAATATGAGCACATAATTTCCGCATTCGCGGTCATCATTACAAACAGGATCAACAACCATCTGTCGGAGACAAATTCAGAGTTCGTATTGACTCGTGTTGAATGCAGCCGCACTTTGTTATCGTGTACGTTCAGAATAACAACGTCGCCCACATTGAGGGCGAGGCTGAACATGTAACATGTTTCCCGTTGATACACGGAGGTCCGTTCGTCCATCAGTTCGTCCGTCTGTCTGTCTGTCTGTCTGTCTGTCTGTCTGTCTGTCTGTCTGTCTGTCTGTCTGTCTGTCTGTCTGTCTGTCTGTCTGTCTGTCTGTCTATCTATCTATCTATCTATCTATCTATCTATCTATCCATCCTTGTTAGTGTCCCTTACCCTTTACGTGATCGGAGAACATTACGTGACAAGGTATTGAAGTTATTTTAACTGATTTAGGGGTTCGTTAGAAATTGAAGACATTGTAATCTAAAAGAAATCCGAACGGCCCTGAAACAGCAGTTATCGATGCGTTCACCCTATACAGAAACTTAAGCCTAACGCTTCGTGTTCCCGTTCGAATGTTTAGTAAGGAGCGCTACCCAGATTTTGTTGTGGCACTGAATGCGTTCACTTCGCGATACTGAAGAATTTACAAAAGTGTACGTAATGAGCAAGAACCGTTCTAAACACTCTGCCATTTTCAAACGAACACTTACCCCCGTTTTATTTCTTCACTGCTCTCTTATTTGATTGTTTTTTACTCGTACTACCGCTGATAATTTACTCCTGCTCGTTGCAGTTTGTGGCAGAAATCGGCTGCACGCAGGCTGCGAGAGACAGTGGCATATATATTTGAATGCTGCCAGAGGCCGCAAAGCTATATACACTTTCCCGTATCCCTGTTCAAGTATACTTTAGAAGCCACAGAGCAGACCAATGGAGCTAGAGACATTTATAGGTGGCGCTCATCCGTGTTGATATTGTTGCCTTCCTAAAAGAGGAAAAACTTGCTATATATTTGGTTCCCCGGAAACTCGCGGCCCATTTTGGACGGTAACAAAAATAAAAAAAAATAATGATAGGGGAGTCGACGACGGTCTAGTCTGTATAGTGTGGCGTTGATGAAGGCACGCGCCTTCGCCGTCGAGCGATGCCACAGCCGCACTCTTCCTCCGGCGCGTGCAGCGCTTACAGCTCACACGCCCGCCTCGAGGAGCAGAAGCCGATGCGTATCGCGAGAGCGAGTGCGAAAACCCGTATCTTATCGACGCAAACAACAAAGTGGCGTACAAAAGCAGGAACACGGATGAAGGTTGGTTACTATACGAGACACTGGCAAAGCGGGATGTATTGCTGGCCGAAGCGGAGGCTCGCGCCTTTTCTTAGACCGGTAGGGAAAGGGGGTGCCATTTTATAGCGCATAACGTTTAGCTGAGCGGAGAAACGCCTCGAGCGCTGGCAAAAGTGACTCGCTCCCCCGTGGTTAAGGCGTTTCTGCTTGCATTGACTATCGCACGGTGCGCTAAGAAAGAATGGTGAGGGCTTCAGAATACGACTTTTTTTTTTACTTTACACGCCTGCTTCAGCGACGGCATTGTTAGCTACTGGTGCTATCTGTCAAGTCGGTTTTATTGGCGTGTTCAAACATGACTGCAAATGAACGTAGTGCAGTGAAACACCGAAAATAATACTGCAGTAAGTACGGCGCATATAGCCAGAAAGGATGTGAAGATGATATCAGGAAAAACGCCCTTATTTCAACCCTGGCTAACTCTGTAGTCGTCGAAGCCGCTGGGGGCAGTTTCCCGGGGTGTTTTCCGGACCTATCTTTTTTCTGGGCCGATAAGAATCATGCCTCCTCTTGCGTCTTTAACGGGCTCTGCGTGGTGATAAACCTGATGGGAGGAAGTTTGAATTTCAGCTGAGCCCTGCTCCTTCGGCTCATAGGAAGCCGGAGACAGAGAGAGCAAATGTGTATGGGCATGTGGCCCCGTGGGGAAGATCGAACTCTGCGTAGTGCGACAGCACTTGTATCTGGGTCAGTCTGCAGCCGGAACTATAGGCACTGGCCTCCAGGTCCACAGCTCGCTTAGCCCAACAACTCATGAACACGTCTGGTTCACTTCGCGATAAACGACTGGGGATCTCGCTTAAGCATGTAGAATGTAGCCGGGCGTTGAAGTTCAAGTGCAAATTATGGCAAGCATACGTACGTACACTACGTATTGCGCACACTCACATGACTTCTCTGCAGAAATCTCCTGACCTAGACAACCAAGCTTTTTCTTTTATTCGGGCTACCTTTCGTTCGAGTCAAGGCCCACGTTACGTGCTACTCAGCCGTCACAGAATACAGCTCCCAGTTCTACAACGCCTATTGATACCGACCGTGGGACTGAAAAAAGAAAACCATAACAAAAAGAAGAACCGTGGTGAGTACCGCGCACGATAATGCATCAGTGTATGAGATGTTTGTTGGGCAGTACGAGGTTTCCAAAAATTTCCGTCACATAGAAATTACTTGTAGCCCTTCGCAAACAAAACCAGCCTATTCCAACCGACAAATAAGCCAAGGAAAGTATAGGCGTGATTATTTCTCACTTTAAAAAATATAGTCTAGTGATTATCACAAAGTAAAACAAATTCCAATGGAAGAGAATGCACCCTTTCGGTTGGTGGAATCTGAACGCACATCCTTCGAATGACCCGGTGCCTTCCATCCCAACTCAATAGGCTTAGCCACCGACGTGTAATATGAAAGTTGGAGGCTTCGGGCCTTACCGAGAGAAGGGCTGCTTTTACATCCAATTTAATTCGCCTCAATCTGTCATAATTACTAGCCTACAGCTAAAACACATTGAATGTCTCCTGTACTTTCACTGGCTTAATTTTCTGTTGGGTTAATTCAGTCACATGTAGGAACAAAAAAGGGCCTCTACAAGAACTCGCCTCTTTTGTTGTATTTCTTGAGTTTGACCCTTCTAGAAGCAAATTTTTTTCTTGAATGAAAAATGAAAACCAATATTCAGCTAATCAAGTAGAACTAATTTATAAATTTCAGATTATTTAGTTTCGCACGTATGTTTCAACTGACAAAATTCTGGCTGTTGAGTTCGCAAGGCCTTTAGGAACTAAATGTGGAGATTGATATTCTTTATTCTTCTTAATTCAAAGGTTACCCCGCATTGCTCAAAGGCGATACAGCAGGGGGTTACAGAAACGACATAAGTCTTCATTCTTACAGCACACTTGCATGACAGAAAATCCATTCCACTCTTTAACAGTTCTAACAAAAAATGAATTCGCGAACAGGGGGTTACAGAAACGACATAAACAATTCTTCGTTCTTACAGCACACTTGCATGGCAGACAATCCATTCCACTTTTTAACAGTTCTAACGAAAAATGTATTCGCGAACAGGTTCGTCCTGGTGCGTGATTCTCCTATTTTAAAAACATGGTCAGTTCTAGATGGATGGTAATGAGGTTCCTTAAAGTTCCTTAAAGGTATGTGAGGTTTAACATCCCAAACCACCAAAAGATTAAGAGAGATGCCGTAGTGAAGGGCTGCGGATATTTCGACCACCAGGGTTTCTTTAACGTGCACCCAAATCCCAGCACACAGGTCTTCAGCATTTTCACCTCCACCGAAAACACAGCCGCCACAGCCGGGATTCAATCTCGTGACCTGCAGTTGAGCAGCCGAAAACCTTAGCCACTAGACCACCGAGGCGGGGCAAAATGTGGATGCGTAGCGGCAGATGTGGCAAACGAACGCATGCTATGTTCCTGTAGACGTGAGGGGAGTCTTGCGCAACTCTGCTTACTACCCCTCGCACAATTTTATTGCATATTCTAATTGACACTTCCCTTGTTCTGATGATGAAAGACCGGCTTTATGTGCTTGTTTAAGGTGGCCAGATGGCCGAGAGTTCGTAGAACATGAACTTGTCTATAGACTCGACTATGCCATCCACATAGGTTGGGAAACAAGGTGCTGCATAGTTAGCTTGCCCATCATGTTTTTGATTTCAATTTTATCGCGATAGCGTTAAAGAGCTCATTTCACGGAAATTCCGGCGTCAGCGGCAGCGTCGTTGATTGTAAGCGAAAAATCATCTCATCACCAAATAATCGAGAGCAATGTAAATAAAATACATGATAAAAAATGCTGGAGCAAAGTGGGGACTAAACCAGGGTTGTTTAGGCCCAAGTGGGGATCAAGCCAGGTCGTTTGCGTGGCAAGCGGGTGTTCTTCCACGCGGCCTTGCCCCTGGTTGAAAAAACACAGAAAAGAAATTCATATGCTTGGAAATGCAGTGAAAATAGCTTTGATGCTTCACAAACACACGCGTCTTGTATACAAGCTTCCCAATACAACATAAAATATCGCTGTAGTAATGCGTGGTACAGGCGTTCATTGCCAAAGGGCGTCAGAATATGTGATTATCATAATAGCTCCGTGGTTGAAAGCCGGTACCACACTACAAAAGGCACACACGCTATTGCGCCAATTTTCTTAAAGCCGCGTAGTGGGTGCATGGTAATTCGAAAAGGTTTCATGCGCTAAGTGTTTGAAGTACGCACTAAGAACAGAATGTCGCTCTCGCATTAAACCCCTAAAGGCGAAGCTTTAGGGTGGCCTAATTGTTTAAATGCGAAGCATTTCTTGGCGAACTTCGGTGACTTCGAGCGTATCTATCTATCTATCTATCTATCTATCTATCTATCTATCTATCTATCTATCTATCTATCTATCTATCTATCTATCTATCTATCTATCTATAGCCGCTTACGTTTGGGTGCTCTTGTGGTCACTTCCTTAACTTGGCATGAACCAAAATATGCATAAAAGGCTAAGATGGTTTGATGAATATGACGCGCGGGTCAGGGCATGAATAATGTCACAATCCCGTCGCGTACGTCGTCAAACACTTCCCGCCAGACAGTGGCACATATCAATGGGCGGAATGTGCCACTGGTATGCGGGTATGTGCCACGGGTGATTGACACTTACCATCTACCCAGGAACGACTAGAACACACATGGGCAATTTTAACGCGCGAGCGTTAAGAAATACTCGACATCGGTAGCGTTGACCCGAGGAATGCAAACAATAAGTGTCAAGGTCCCAGCTGGATTCGAATCCAATCATTCTGCGTGGCAATGAAGCATTTTACCACATACCTATGCCAAGTGTCAGAACTGCCTTTCAGATAGACGGTAATCTTTGTGAAACGTCAATAGTGGTTGCAGTGATGCCTACACAATTTTATAAACATAACAAATGTACTCCTTTGATACAGCAGTCACGTCAGGTTAACGCCAATTGTGGTTAGTTGCCATACGATGAAGTTGATTTGTGTGGCAGTGTCCAAGGCTAGCATCTTCGGGAGCATCAGCGCTTCACATCTGCTTCTGGTGTTGCTAATACGCATGTTCCAGTTGGCATTGTTGCACACGTGCGAACAACTGGTCATACAAACACCTGCAACTCTTCAACTTATGTCTGTGCGTGCAACATTTGTACATATATTTAGCGTCTTTGCATGACGTGCCGCTCAATCAAGAAATTGCAACATGGCCACCTTCCCTACACATGCTTCGCATAACATCGATTTCCAGGTACGCGCGCGCGTGTGCTGCCTAATGTGCTGTGTTTATCTCTCTTCCCCCTCTGCTCTCTATCTTTCATCTCCCCCATTCCCCTCCTATGCGCCGGGTAGCAAACCGGCTGCATATAGGCTGGTTAACCTCTCTGCCGTTCTTTTCCTCCTATTTTCCTTCCTTCCAGATACGTGGGATCTGCCGAATTTTTTTCGTATCTTTTGTCTATCTCGGTAACCATGACGCCGACGCACCCTGCCTAAGACGCGACCAACAATAGAAGAACCTTGCCGAAGGCAGTGAGTCAGACCAGAGGCCATGATGCGACAGAATATTCATCTAAGAGTATCCAATACATCAACGCCTATTAATATCTATCACCACCATCCCCAAGAGCAAGGCTACTCTGCTTTCTTTAAATCCGTAGTGTGGTTGGGACGTAATCAGTTCAATTGTGACAAGGCATGCATCTGGGGATGACAACATATATGCACAACTTTTGTACTCTCATATGCAACCAAACCTGCTACCATAGCTCTGATTATAGGCACCAAAAACGCCTTGTTGGTAGTTCGTCGTATGTCGAAATGAGAGCCACTCGTGAAGTAATGGCGAATTTGGAAATGCTATACTGACCCCCAAGATAACTACACGCATTGACATATGGTAGTAACACAAAACAGCAGGACAGGGCGCGGAACATACTTGTTGTAGCTCATCGGAACTGTCACGCCAATTAATGTCTTATCGTATGCCCTAATGCACGCGTAACTCCATCAGCTGTCGTAAATCATAAGCCGCTAAACATATGCCTGTGCGTTCAAGGCATTTCTCTGGAGGATGAATGCAAAAACTTTTCCAGGCTTCTCGTAAATATGCGCTCTGCATTCCACAGATCTCTCCATTTGTCGTCGGTGAATGCTACAGCCGACATCCTAGCACTTATGGTATTAAGGAACTCTATAGTAATAATATATGGGGTTTCACGTCCCAAAACCACGATGTGGTTAATAGAGACGCCGTAGTGGAGAGAGGCAGCAATTTTGATCATCTGCCGTTCTTTAACGCGCACTGACATCACTGAGTACACGGGCTTCTACCATTTTTCCTCCATCGAAGTGCGACGGCCACAGCTGGGATCGAACCCGCAGCCTTCAGGTCAGCAGCTGAGCCCCCTAGCCACTGTTCCACCGAGGCGGACAAGGAGAACCCAATGGGTCCATCAGTGCGCAGGCTCTCAGTTTTCATCACTCTATTACCTGATGACCAGAGAGACACTTGACGAGATCGACAAAAACAGCAATAGCGGTATACTGCAATAGTTTAATTCATGTGAAGAGACCCGAAGCCATAGGCGTGAGTACGAAGGGGGCAGAGGAAAGGGTGCAGCGCCACACATTGACATAGTAGGGAGGGGGCACTATGACTAATCCTCGCCCCCCCCCCCCTAATGGGGAACCTTGCACACCACTATGCCCGGAACGAAATCCATGGCGATGGCGACACTGGCGTTTTGCCTTTCAAACGGGAGTTCTTCGCAAAATGTAGGTCATTGCACTTCTTCTTTAGGAGAGGCTGAAGTGGTAGTTTTGCAAATGAATGATATCAAAAATTGCCTTGTGCAGGCAAATTCTAATTGCTATGCAACCACCTCTCCATTTTTGTTTTGTTCTCGATCCCATATGCTGCTAAGGCCCACAGCCTTAAATTCTTTGTGGCAGTGACGACATACCTAAAGTACATTATAATTCGTAAACGGCACGCTTTCCCCCTTGTAACTGCCCTTTCCTAACATATATCTGGTTTTATTGCCTGCTTTATTTGTGTTTTGGCAGTTTACAAAAAGTGTATCCTTTCGGATATTCATATCGTTATCGCTTTTAACTGTGTAACAACTCTTAGTGAAGCGCTTACTCTAGAACAGAGCCAATTTTTGGTATCGGTACAGCAGTAACTGTAACTTGCCCCTTCGTGCTTCGTCACAACAACTCTCAACGAATTCCTTCTCTTCCATCTCGCTCAGACTAGCGCGCACACGCGGTTCTCCTACTTTTTCTCGAACAGTCTGGCTTGTTTTCCGTTGTATCGCTCTTACCGCGCTCTGCGCTGTAAAGCAAATAAGAAGAAGATTTACTCGCGAACGAGCGATTGGTGACCTCTCGCGGCTGCATATATGTGTCACGCGATTTCAATAGCAGGATTCCTCCTTAGCCGGTTTGAGACCCAGTATAGGCCGCAATTTATTGTGCGCCACAAAGCGGTGGAGGAAAGAAAAACCTCGTCGACCGCCAGAAAGGCACACCCAGCTGAGTGGAGCGGGCGCAGCGCTGCTTTAAGCCGCCAGCTCGTCGAGAAGTCTCGAATGCTCGAAGAATGAGCAAAACAAATTGCCGTATAACAGGCCGAAAGGCGTAGCGCTATAGCGACCCCCGGCCGACCCTCGGCGCGCCGAGGGTGGCCGACGGTGCTGACCCGACACGAGCACGCGCGTGGCAGCCCCTCCTGACCGTACATTTTTGCTTCGGGTTGCATGAATCAGGCTGTGGAATGAACAATATCAACCCCCCTACCCAACGCTGGCATCGCCAATTGTAGCGCTCGTACGACGTGTACATGCATGCGTGCTCTGCGAGCGCCTATACCTATACACGCGCGCCGGAGTAGGAAATGAGTGCGCGAGCTCGCGTTGCCGTTTCCTGCTTTTTCTCGAGCGGCCGTCACCGCTCGAGCGATTGTTTTATATTTTTTGCTTGGAAGCGTGAATAACGATCTCCGTTCCGGGAAGCTATCCTTGAACGAGGTCTGTATTGAAGAGATGACCGACACCGGCGGAACGAGAGCTCCTCAGTGGCGGCCATTCTTAATTTAAGCTTTTGGATCTCCGGAGAATGAGGAAAGCGCGCAAAAGAGTCGCAGCGGGGGGTCGTCAATGTCGGTTCGGCTGGCGCCGATGAGTTGCTAAGTGTGTCCCGCGCATAGTGCATACGGCGAATAAAAAAGGGTCGCAGTTAGGACGCGGCTTGAAACGTGATCGTTTGTCGTGAGCCAGCGTGGGTAATCATAGTTACACTTCTGATTGATATGTGGGGTTTAACGTCCCAAAACCACTATATGATTATGAGAGACGCCGTAGTGGAGGGCTCCGGAAATTTAGACCACCTGGGGTTCTTTAACGTGCACCCAAATCTGAGCACACGGGCCTACAACATTTCCGCCTCCATCGGAAATGCAGCCGCCGCAGCCGGGATTCGAACCCGCGCCCTGCGGGTCAGCAGCCGAGTACCTTAGCCACTAGACCACCGCGGCGGGGCAAGTTACACTTCTGAAGGCATATTAAACTTAACAAAAGTTAGCTAGTAAGCGTGCCGTTCTTTTTTTCGTTTTTCCAGAGAAATTCTTCAATAACTTGGTTAGCATCCTGATGGAAATTGCTGACGAAAGTGCAAATTCAGGATTGTTCTTTTTGACATAGTTACACGATTGCCAGCTTTCAATGGGCGTTATGTTGAATAATATATTCGCAAATGGAAGAAAGTATTGAAATTGTCAATGGCCACACCAACAGCTTCGCCGTTCATCAAAATTGCGGACGTGGTTTTAAGAATCGGCGCATTTTGTAGCCCACTTTTGCGAAAAGATTCACGTACCGGGCCTGCGTGACATTACTTTCTTTGCAACTGAGCGCTTGATGATACTTCCCAAAGGTTGCGCTAACCTTTGGTTGGGCGACAGCTGTCATGAGAGGGGCTCCGTGAATGACGAAAAGCAGACAAATGCACATGGGGCAAAAGAATCCTTATGAATAACAATATAAATAAAAGTACCATGAGTGTGGTACATGCATGCGCGCGAGCTAGGAAGTCACTTTACTTTCGTGGCATTAGAGTGATTAAAAAATAAATAATAAAAACAGCGTTCGCGTTACTCTTTATCTTTGATTGATTGATATGTGGAGTATAACGTCCCAAAACTATCATATGAATATGAAAGACGCCGTAGTGGAGGCCTTCGAAAATTTCGACCACCTGGGGTTCTTTAACATGCACCCAAATCTGAGCACATGGGTCTAAAACGTTTCCGCCTCCATCGGGAATGCAGCCGCCGCAGCCGGGATTTTATCCCGCGAACTGCGGGTCAGCAGCTGAGTACCTCGGCGACTGGACCACTGCGACGGGGCTTACTTTATCTTTGTGAAAGCCTAAAAACCCAGTTGAAAAAAGAGTAGGATAAAGAAAACGATTCCGTGGAGCTGCACCGTCCACCTAAACATTTGTTTTTAAATTGACGTTTATGCGACTTGGCTTCCGGACGTCCATCGAGGAGCAAAAGCATTTATGTGAATATACATGAGGACAATGAAAGCAACGAGGCACTGGCTTAATTAGTGAATGTTTTACGACGATATAAAATACTTGGTGAAACAGCCACAGCACATAGCTTTCGACTTCCAATCGTCTTTTGTGAATGCATAAGGAACATGCGAGTTTGAAATGCAAAGCATTTCTTAGTGAACTTAGGCGACTTTACTTCTATCTATCTATCTATCTATCTATCTATCTATCTATCTATCTATCTATCTATCTATCTATCTATCTATCTATCTATCCTTCCGCCGGCGAATTTTAGTTTTCCTGGACGTTTGGATCTATACCAACATTAGTATGACATAGCATGACTGTACGACGACCATAAGTGACTAGTGGTAACATGAAAATGAAGACATGTAGGTCATGAATTTCATTATATAAATTTTACGGTCTTGCTGCTCCTGTGGAGGTTTCGTTCACATGACATATGGCAAAACTAGTGTCGTATGACATGACTGCATGGCGAACTTAGGTGACAGGCCCTAAACGTGGTAATTATGGCATGCGTGTCAAGTGATTCATGACCACACGCCACGCTCGTAGTACACTCGCAGTCGTTTTGCTAGCTTGACACATACCAAATTTGGAATGACGTGACATGAATAGATGACAGAGGTATATGACTGGAGCAAATATGGTAATGATTACGTGCGTGTCATATCGCAGCATGACTACATGTCACGCTCATGATGCGCGCGTGGCCGTTTCGCGAGCTTCACATACACCAAATTTGGTAGTACGTGACGCGAATGGACGATGAAGGTAAATGACACGTCCAAACGTAATAATCATGACATGCGTGCCATGTGAAACAAGACTTAATGGTACACGCTCATAGCGCGCTCGCAGCCGTTTCGCTAGCTTCTCATATACCAAATTTGGTATAACATGACGTGAATGGACGACTGTGCAGAAATGCCGGGCGCACACGTAATAATCATGACACGGAAGTCATATACGGCATAATTTACTTCAGCCTCGTAACGTTGTGCTGATTTTAATGCGACAATTCAACCTTCCTCATTTGTGCTTCGTATATCATCGATTCCCACTCTACGTGGGATCTACCAATTTTTAATTTATTCTAGCACTGCTCCACGCACCCACGTACTTTTTTATGTTATTCAACACTGATTAGGACGAATATGCAAGCAAAATTGGGCACCTGTCATCATTAAAATAACTAAAACAACTCGCCGTGAGGGCACAGCGGCTATGGAGTTAAGCTGCTAAGCATATGTGCACGGCTTCGATTCCTGGTCATAGCGACCGCAATCCAAGAGATTTAGAAGAACCTGTGTATAGCCCGCCGTGGTAAATAAGTGGTTATGGTGTTCAGTTTTCGACTCTATAGTGACAGGTTGGATCTCGGTCACGGCGAGCGCATTTCGATGGAGGCAAAATGCCAGCGGCCCGTGTATACTGTGCGATGTCCGTCCCGTTAAAGACCACCACATGGTCGACATTTCCGGAGCGCTCTACTAGAGCATTTTTCGTAATAATATCGGGGTTTTGGGACGTAAAATTCCAGATAATATTATTAAAAACCGCGTATTCGATGAACTCGGTCATTGTTTTGCACAAGAAAGTTGTCCACGAGGCTCAAGCAGTCAGATCAATAGACATTCTCCTGTACCTAGAGAAACAGATACAAGCGACCTTTGACTATAGGTCCATTCAGTGTTGAGAACCTTGTGCGAGGTATACGAAGGGACAACGTTGGATTGTCGAGCATAAAAATATGAGGCTTAAAAAACAAACGAAATATTTAGGGCCGGGGTTGAATTATATGGTGGTGTTTCTCAGAGATGGTGCTATATTATAGGACCAGTACCTCAACCTTCCCGATGTTTTCCGTTCTCCTGGACGGCAACGTTAAAAGTAGGGCACAGTTACATAGATGCTGCCTGTTCTGACCCGTCGCCTTACTTCAAGCAGCGTAAACACTGGGGCTTTGCCTTCCGTGGTCAAGCGATGTACCCATCAACATTCTTAAAATGTACTTGACTTGCCTTCCTCACTCAGAACAGAGCCGTCAGAGAAGGGTCTAGTTTGACTGACAGAATGCAGCACGAAGCCGCAAATTAATTCGAGGCGAGAAGGGCATAACAACTCCTTGTATACCGAAATCACACCCTCCCAGCGAACGCAAGCGCAGTTTCAATGATGACTTAAAGGACGGCAATGCTAACGAAGTCCTGCCAGCAGGTGACGAAAAACTGGGCCTCTTAAGCAAGAAACAAATTGCATCACAGTGGTGTGCTCAGCCAGCTGGGAACTTGGGATGGATGCATGGCTAAAGCAAGTGCCATGAATGACGCCACACAAAGAGAAAAAGGCGTGATGAGCACTCTTTTTTTATTTGCAACCTTAACCAAAGGCATCAAGCCACTATTGATCGCGTTATCTGAGGTCTTTAAGCAAATAACTTATTTTACTGCCTCTGAGATGCCTTTAATTTCGTGGGGGCATTTCATTGTGCAAAACATTCATGCCGCAATGATGCGTTGATCTATCCACCGCCATAAAATATGCAGACCAACATTTCAATTTTGTTCATCGACAGCTGACTCACCTTTGTGAAAGCGTTATGCAGTATGCGTTTTACGGAAAAGCTGGCGCCCTGTATCGTATAGCAAGATGGGTGGGTGGACGAGTTGGTACTTCATTTTTCTTTTAGCTTAGAGCGGAAATTAGGTCAACGGATTAACAATACGTACACACACCGCACGCGCTCATATCACGACGATTGTTATAGCGGGAGCTCAGAACGACGACAAAGGACAAGAAGATGAGCGCTCTTTGTGCTCGGCTGCCGACCCGCTGGTCGGGAGATCGAATCCCGGTTGCGGCATTTGCATTTTCGATGGAGGTGAAAATGCTGTAGGCCCGTGTGGTCCAATTGAGTGCACGTTAAGCAACCCCAGGTGGTCAGAATTTCCCGAGTCTTCCACTACGGCGTCTCTCATAATCTTATGGTGGTTATGGGACGTTGAACCCCTCATATCGATCAATCAAGACGAGCGCGCTTTTGTAGTTGTTCTGATCTCGCGTAGTAACAATTGCCATGAACTAGAAACTAGCCCGAACCGCTACGCTCATATCACACAGCTCATGCCTAGCATGCGTTCCTTCGTCTAATGTAGTTTGATATGCGCTCCACGTTTCCTTTGAATAAGTTTTTCATCCTGTCACACGACGTAGCTACTGACGTGACCCTTATTGACCACCTCACTGAATATACGTTCATCTGAGTGGTGGCGAAAGATGTTTCGCTACCATTACGAACATACCGGACGGGTGCATCAGCTGTTCGGCTACGACATGCGGTAAACAACAGCGTAAGTGTAATCGTAACATGGACAACTATGCTGACATTGGCCCAACGAGAACAGAGCACTTGTGCAGTCATCCTCTCTTGTGTGTCGTTCATTTAAGCTCAATTTCATTCCAGCATGAAACAACGCACTCAAAAAAGCATGTAAAAAACAGAGGTTTAAAACACAGCGTGATGCCTAGACATGACATAAATTAACCAATTAGTCTTGCATGACGAATGTCTAGAAAGGGTACGGTGTGTTGTTGTGAAGGTATTACATGACTGCTTCATTATCTGATCAACTACTCGCCTTGGCCGCGGACCACTGTGACAAGTGATGCACGCCTCTCGATATTGACGAAAATTTGTTTTGGGCAAGAGGCGTAGCCAGAGAGAAGGATGGTGTTCAACGTCTTCGCCTTCACCACCTCACCCTCCTCGAAACACGGAAGTGTTTGCACTTCTGTCTTGTTCTAATGTTATCGCATATAAATAGGCCAAGGGGAATAGACTGTTCTTGTAATTCAATGATTAGGTTACATAACGGACGGATCTGCGTCATGAAGCAGCGGCTGGGGGCATAGCAGTTTGCATATAAACTTCATGGTGCCTCAAATCGCCGCGGGCGTAACGGCTTCGTTTAGCGCAAGTTTCGCATCTGAAAAATGAACGAGCGAACGAATCGAGATTAATGTTAACGCTTATCCGACATGTATGACAATACCTGTGTTCAAACCGGAATAGCAGTGCTGGTACACTGATTGCCGATCGAGCTGCTCGATAAGAATCAAATTTATAAACAGTGAATGGCACCCTTCCTCAGCTTGTGTAGTGGATACAGTCATGACATCGAAATTCGATGTGGATCAGGGTCAATCGCGATCAAAAGTGACAGTGTGACACTTGTATTACATGTACAAACGGATCCAATGTTAAAGGAAACACTTTTATGCACGGCATGCTTAGTTTTCTACTCTCCTGCAAGAGAACAGTGCCATAGATTTGCACAAGACTACTGGTGATTCACAGTTATTACTCATGTTGAAAGACTAGTGCTGTACATGAACATTGTTACCTTATCCACTTGCTGTTAGAGAGCCGGCAATACGAGCGGCGCTCATTGTAGTGTTCCCTTTAACAGTAGACCGCACTGTACATCCTTGGATTACCAATCCACCACAACAGGGAACGCCCTCTTTGTTTCAATGAACAGTTCTTCTAACAGCTACCACTTAGTTTATTCGTAGGGCCGAATTTTCTGAGACCTAAATATGCATACCAGCCGACAGCAAGCCAGAAACACAAAACAGGACAAGGATGACAAGAAAACAATAAGAAAGCCTGGTCGTGCTTCAGGTGCCCCCTTTATATCTTTCTTCTTCCTCTTCTAAGAGAAGTGTTGGGAGATGGCTAGGGTTGCGGGGTGAGGGTGGTGTTGAGAGTGTTAGGTCATCTGAAGGCGGAGAACTCTCCATGCATCCCCCCAAATACGTCCACGGTCTTTCCTTCCACACTTTCACCCTGCGGGGCCGAAGTTTCGGCGGGGGTGAGGAGCAAGAGCGGCGGTGCACTCCTTTCTTGCCGGTCAAAAGCCCCTTTCTCGTGGCGGCCAGCTTGCAGTGCGTCCTCGGATATTTCGGCGCTCCAGAAGTCACTCGCGAGGCACAGGGCAATACAGCAGTGTGTTACGCTCGTGCGATGGCTCGGCCCCGGTACTTGGTAGTGGTGATCGTGTTGGCCGCCGCGTGCGCTTTCTTGGCCGCGGCCGATGAGGAGCAGCATGCTGACAGCATCGGCAGCACGGAAGCCCCGTCGGCGTCAGCAGAGACGTCCACCGTGGAAGACATCGAGCCCTTAGTGGCCGAGGCCGTGTCACAGGCTTTCAAAATGGGCCTGCCCGTGTTCACTCAGTTCGGTTCGGACCCGAACGTGACCAGCGAGTGCTCGGCCGCGCTCGTCAAGACAATGCTGGGACTGCGTCGCATGGAGCCCTGGGCCATACGCAGTGAGTACATGCGCACTTGGAAATTCAGGGCATCTCTTTCCTTCACTTGTCTACCATTGTCGTCTTGACATGGTCATGGACCTGCTTGACGGCGGCTGCAAGCGGAGAAAGAAAAGTTTATCGTTGAGAAAGAGATATTTTGTGACATTGTAGATTGTTTATCACAAATACTTTAAAAAACACGATGACAGGTATCATGAGCAGTATTAAATTGATGTTTCGATCACTGCATTACATTTACTCAGTCAGTTTCATCACCTGGTAAGAAGAAAACGTTATTCACGTGTTTTTCGTGCTTTTACTAGAAGCTTTGTGGCCGCAAAACATTCTGTTTTTTTTTTGGAAGATCGCTCATCCACGTTTTTAAGTAATCTATATGCAGGTGTTGGTTACTGTAACCAACCGCACAAACTTTTGCTTTACCAATGGTTTAAACAAAAGTATGTGCGCTTGGAAAGGTTCTCCTTTATGTTTAAATATTTTTGTCTCTGTCTTGAATTTTGTTTTAAGGATAAAGTCATTTCTGCGTTACTTTGTTTTATATAAAGACCAGTAACTTCACTCTCTTCACCCGCAGTTTTTCACAACCTTAGACTGAAAGATGCTATGAAAACGCTATCGCAGTATACTGCTTTGCTTTCGTTTGTTATTTCGTAAGCACCTTTTTTTCTTACGCAATTTTGGAGAGAAACACACTTCGTTAGTGCGCAGGGAATGTTTCAGAGGGAATATATAGCAGATAGATTGCTCTGAAACGTTACCTGCGCCCCAAAGAAGTATATTTCTCTCAAAAAATGCAATAGCAACCAGCCCAAGTAGCCACTCTTAGAACGCAAGTTTGCTTATTACGTTTCATTTTAAATATTTTCTAATCCTTGTGGATTAATTTCATAAAATTGTAAAGTTCGACACTTCTCTAAATATAGATGCAAAAACTCTGCATTGTTGCCGGATGACTCATAATATTGTGAAAAACACCACACAGCGCATCAGTTTACGTCATGAACCTGCAAGTTTGCCTTGACTCATTTGAGAGTGCTTAGAGTTAAAATTAATTGACGATTTTTACATTTTTGTGTGGCCGAAATATAAAACATTTGTCCTAGCATCTCATCAAATGCATCTCGCAAGTATGCCAATTTTATGCCATCAGCTTATCATTCTACACGACATAGCAACCACATGAATTTTGCTTTCATCTGCGTCATGCTAAAGTGAGCTCCCGTGTGTGAAGGGTCTTTCGCACGAGAAAGACCGGCAGTGGGGGAGCGGTGAACTCGCACAGGAGTGTGATACTCTGCTGGCAACCATGCTACTAACAAAGAGCGATCACCTTGGCCTTCTCGTTTTTAGGCAATCTTTCGTTTTTTTTTTGCCTTCGCTATAGAAAGCGACTACATCCATTCGCTATTGACTTTCGCGTGGTAGTCCGTTCTGGGCGCGACTGGGTTGAGCGCTTGGCGGTGCGTGATGAATGCTACGGGAAAACGAGGTACACATTCGGCGCAGAAAAAGAATACCGAAGGCTGATGTAGCTCAAGTGGGCATTTCGTCAGCAGTCCAAAGGTGCGGTCGCTCTTATTTGCTTCATTACCTTACTAGGTCACGTAAGTATATCTTTAAAGTCGGGATAAACTTCATGAGAACGCTGTGGATAGGAATAAGGAGCATCATTTCTTCCCCCTCTGTCCTGCTTTCAATCAAGCGAAGGCAGGAATGTTAATTGAAGCTTATCCGTCGTTCTACACTGATTCGATATATTACTGACTGCCTACACGCTGAATGCGTGCAACTTGTCTGCGGTGAACTGTAGCCGGTGACTCATCAAGCAAATGTTTTTTTTTTCGTTCTTTTGATTCGCGTCATAACGCAATGGCAATTTAGTCGTGCCATTTTGCCATCTTGTCATTCTCTTTTTTCTTCGTTTCTTCATTGTTGAGCACCGCATTATTTGTTGGCTTTTAGGGAACGAATTTACCTCAAAATTTATCAGACTTGAACATAAACCCCACAATGACTTTCGCGTGTGAATGAATGAGCCAGGTTTTGCCTAGAACGTCTCAGTGATAGTTTAGCATTTCCAGATTTCCCAGTGTGTTCTATTTTGCGCCGCACCAGGTTTCTTTCTTTCGTTCTTTCGTTCTTTTTTCTCTCTCTTTTTTTGAGGCGTTGAAAAGAAAAGAACTTGTACACTCTCGTTTTTTATGAAACAGAACACGGGAACGCGTGACCTGCGCTCTGCGGCGGCTGCCTACAGCACCATCAACCGACAAGTGAAGAAAGCACATTTGCTTTTGGCGTCATCTATGGCCAAGCAAGATAACGAGTCATGGCCGGTAGGCAAGCGCTGCTAGATTACGTTCCCTCACCGCTCACGCTGTGAGTGATATCAGGCGATTACTGCAGCTTGCGCCGTGGTTGCGCACAACGTTTGATATGTTGGCAGTGAACTACACACTGCAGGCCTGTGCAGAGAGGAAGTTCAATCTAGCAGCGCTTGTCTACCAGCCATAACTCGCTTTTTTTTTTTTTTGCAACAGATCACGTTGAAAGCGAACGTATTTTCTTTTGCCGTCGGTTGATGGTGCTCTAGGCAGCCGCCACATAGAGTTACTGCATATACTACCTTTAGGTAGCAGAGTTGCGCCACTGATATAACTCACCGCTCGCACCCCCTTTCGCCAAG
The DNA here is from genome assembly GCA_013436015.1 of Rhipicephalus annulatus. NCBI lineage: Eukaryota > Metazoa > Arthropoda > Arachnida > Ixodida > Ixodidae > Rhipicephalus > Rhipicephalus annulatus. The sequence goes on along the minus strand of WOVY01000222.1, from coordinate 242,894 downwards.
CGCGCTCACGTGCGCAAAAAACGTCCATTTTAGGTAAAGCCAACTTTACGGCCGCGCGGGTGCTGACGACCACAGCGACACTCGCGCTACCACCACCGCCGCCAAAGCGGTCGGGAGAGGCGATCCCGCTGGGTGCGGAAGTACTTCGTTGGTGTTGTGATTTTCTCTTGTGTTGTCCGTTTTAGTGAACACCAGTATTAGTTGTCTGTCAGGTGCGTAGCCAGAAATTTTTTTTAGGAGGGAGGGGTGGAGGGGCACGTGCCTGGTGGGCCACCTTTTGACCACGGCGAAGCGCCGTGTCTCAGAGCTGCGTAGTTGGCACGATGACAGGATGCCAATGCTACGCATAGATATACTGAAAATTCTCGTTTGCTTGCGCTATTTGTAAAACACGGAGGAATAGTTGTAGCGATTGTTTTGTCGAGCCACTCGCCTAATCGTTCACAGCGGGGGAAAAAAACTAGGTGAAACGAGCGACTTGCGGAACTTAAGTTGTCGCGAACCGTGTACACGATTCTCAACAAACGAAGTGAAGGCTTTCTTGTTTGCTATAAAAAATATATCTTACTATGGTGACTGCCATCGAACAAGCTATAGCATTAGGAATATTTAAGACCAAAATTTGTTCGAGTTTTTTCTCGTTTTTCTTCGAAGCGAAAGTCATTGCACCAGCAACGGGTTATGACCAAGCCAGAAAACGCACGGAACCGCTGTGCCGCGCCTGCTCCTAAATTCGGAAGGGATTACTTTTCTGCATGACATGGACGTCTGAGTGGGCAAGATGGGGGACCTATGTGCAACTCTGCTACCTAAAGGTAGCTTATACAAGTGAGTTTTAGAATACCGTTTGCAAGCGCTGCGGGCGTTGCATATGAGTTTTAGAATAGCGCTTTCCCTGCTGCACCGCAACGCAATATCGCAGCGACGCCGTAGCTTCGAAACCAGCACTTGCGGGCCACATGCGGACCGCGATCGCCGCACGCAATTTCGTATTTTCTGCGAGCGGTCCGCGAACGCGAACGCCGACTCGCGTTACAACGCATGCGCAGTGGCAGCGACCGAACCGCAAGGGCTCGCAGTGCGCTATTCTAAAACTCCCTTGTAACTCTACCGCCGCAGAGCGCACGCCACAGGTTCGCGTGTTCCCTTTCATAAAGGACGACAGTGTACATTCCGCCACTTTACTAGCCGCTGTGCAAAACACACCGCAATGACGAACAGCTTCGCAGCTGGTTGTGCGTGTGTGCCATATACAAGGGGCGTCATTGATAGCGTTCACTCTTTAGCGACGGTCACAGATCAATCTGCCGCCGTTTGTTCAGTGAGCGTGATGAAAGCGACAGGCTCCTGTGCTTATTATTTTTTTTGTCAAGGCCATGAAAGCGAAACGTGTGGTTACCACGACCAGTATACGCGCATTTTGCGGCACGCGTTCGCAGGCATTCTCAATGGCATTTTCCTGGTGCAATACGACGCGCATGCCACTGGCAATTGCCGGGATCTCAGATCGCGGCTCACGCGAAGCACGCGAAACACGAGCCTTTCGCCTTGAAAGCTGATTTCCTCCTCCGTTTCTCTGCACTGTGCTAACGCGTGCCGGTGCACCACGAGGAAGTACCGGAGGCAACCAGCCGTGCAGTGTATACTAGTGCTGTTGTTAAACGCTTACGAATGCATTACGCTACAAGATGGGCTATTGAATACGAACGGATTCTCATTCCGAGGCGCGCTACTTCGAACGTAAGCGGCGCGCCCTTCATTACCTAAAGCCGTCTCTTACACAACGCCATGCATAAGAAGGCTCAGTTTAGAATTTTCGGTATCCTATTATGTTGGTAGTATAAGCTATCGTTGAGGAACAAGGGTTATGTCATATCGTTCAAACTTCCAACATTTTAGCAAAGTTCGAGATGTGTGGCTTGACCATAGCGTTCATTTTTCAAGGAACGCGCGAGAATGTTCAGAGATAATATCCGTGCTGCTTACGAAAAATAGCCGACCTGTGTGCTGCTCCGTAAGGTGTATTCAGACTGAAGTTGCGACAAGTATAACTTCTTTATTACTGTGTATGATGAGCATAATGCAGCTCTTCATTCCCAACTGGTCACCAGAAAAGTCTCGTTCTGACTTCGCATGATGCAAGGTGCTTCTTTGTATATTGGCTTGCTAGTTTGTTCTTCGTTTTGTTTTTGTTATTTTGTTTAAGGTGGTGAAGTGAGCTTCTTCAACTTATTCCCACATCTTTTTAATACAATTATTTACATTTATTATCGTGCGAGGCAGCAAACGTCCGGTTTTATTTCGGGTAACTCCTCTGTCTTTGCTACTTTTGCATCTCTCTTGATACTGTATACTCTAGGAGCATGATGTCTTTATTTTTTGCGCTATTTTAACACTTGGCTCCCATTTCTGGAATCGATAAATCACATGATGACTCAATGAAGTGATACTATGAAGGGTAACACATTCGAAAAAGCCCGAGCCTCTGTGTAAACTACTGCTTATATACAGTACTGTAGCAAATATTTCTTCCTTTTGTTTCCGTGCAGTATATTTGTCACAGTACTATCATTTTCTGTCCGTTTCGTTCGTTCAGAGAGAGCGCACGCAGCAATATGTTCGCAGTAAAAGGCGGGCACCGAGAGTACCATGCCATGCTCACTTTCTACGAGAGTCCACACTTTTCTGACTTCACCCAATGACCACTTTCGCGAGTGCTGTTACTCACGTCTCTCCACTTTACTCGTTTTATAAATGTTGGCGCTTAGTCTCTGAGCAGCGATGCTCAAGATAGGCTCGTTCACGCGCATACACTCCCGCCAAGCACTTTCGGCCTGGAGCCAAGCGCGCATACACACACCTAGGAAGTGAAGGGCCTTAGTGGCCCCGAGAGAAGGACCAAAACGGCCGTAGTCCGGTGGAGAGAGCGCTCCGCTTCACGATTAAGACAATCGTTACGTAAGGCAACCCACTTCTGGGCGTTTTGGAGCGTTCCAGGAAAGGCATTTCCATCCGCAATGACTTCCTCCTTCGTGCAGTCGAAGGCAACAAACGGCGGATCGAAAATGTGGGCCACCCCGTCGGCCGCTACTTTGGGGCGACCCCAGTGCCAACGGCCATTCAACACCACCCGGCGTTCGTCGCAACGCTGGTGAATATGCAGGTGCCCACGTCTTTATCGAGGGTCGCAGTATCAGAAAGCGAGTCGGCTAGAGCGATCGCTGCGCACTGCTCAGGCCATGGTTGCGGCGCCGATGACAACCGTTTGAAATCACGCGTTCATCGAGTCGCGAATAACCCAGGGTCGCTCATGCGTATAGCGAGACACTGTGCCAATATTGATTGATATACGGTGGTGTTTGCACCAAAGGCTGCAGGCGCCGGGCCACTTTCGTCGTAGAAAGGGTCGTTAGTCTTAGTCTCACTAACAACCATTTCTATTTATTTGTGCGTGTGTATCTCCTTGTATAAATGACAGATGAGGCACGTGCACAATCGAATACCACGTTTGGCGCAATACGCATGAAGCTATGAAGCTTCATTTCGTAACTCTGTTTCCGTACACCATATTGACGCAGATATCGACAGACTAGCTTTAGCGCGTGAAGCCAAACTGAAGGTATACTTTTCGGTATATTATACAGCGGCAGGTATATGAACCTCATCGCGTTATGCCGCATGTATTGAACGCATATACCAATCGAGCCTGCGTGCGTTTACTAATGAATTGTTGCTGTCGAGAATATTATATTTTTTACAAAACATTTGCGAATAGAAATAAAAGGTAGCTTGCCCACCTACAAGACCCACCTGTTCCGGTATCACAATTCCGATAAAACAGTTGCCACTCTTTGCAGCAATGTAACCATGATAAAGCGTAATACCATACTTTCAAAAGATGTTTTTGAAGTGCAAATGTGTGTCAGTATGTTAAAGATTTGTAGATAAAAATAGGCACTCACGCAAGATTAGTTTGATAAGCCTATTTTTTCGAAAACATTTGTGAATAGAAAGAAAAGGTAGCTTGCCTATGCAATACCGACCTGTTTTGGTCTCACAATCCCGATAAAACAGTTGCTACTCTTCGCAGCAATGTAACCACAATAAAGCGTGTTACCATACTTTCAATAGAACTTTTGGAAGTGCAAACGTGTTGTCAGTATGTAAAAGATTCTTAGATGAAAATAGGCACTCGCGCAAAAACAGTTTGATTAGTAAACTTTCTCCAAACTTATCTGTATGGCGACGAGGAAACGAACATATACTGCAGGGATTGACCGTCGACGAACCCCTTCCCTGTTACGCCGCCAAAAAATGGAATGCCAGAGGGTTGAACGGCTTCACTTGAGACGTTCAAGTTCTGCTCTCTCATACGGACATCGCTGGCGTGCCTAAATGGCACCTACGCACTACGCTCGATCTATTTTTCGCCCCATTCTCTCTTCGCCGTGTAATGCGCGCAACGTCTAAATCTGCCATCGCGATCTCCACACACGTAAGCTAGGGAAGCTCGGTTACGCAATTCCGGAAATCGCTTGAAAGGTGCGCACGCCATTCCCTTCACTGAAGTAGTTCGGAAGTGAAAGCGGGAGAAAGGCCGAGGAGGGCATTCTTTACGACTGCTTCTAGAATTGCGTAACCAGCAGGGAGCGCAAGCCTCGTTTTGCAAAAGGTCAGTGCTTTAACGATGGCGCACGGCTTTGGGACAAGGCGGAAGAGGTGGCACGCAGCCTCTTCCGGCCTTCGTACATGTCCGATGGCTCTGGGAAAAGGATGGGACGCGTCTCTCTCCAACACCACCAAGGGCCCGGGTTCCATTCCTCGCCACGACTGCACCTTCGTGCTAGACCAAAGCTATAGCTGCTCGTTTGGGTCCGATAGACCAGATAACTCCTCGCTCAAATTGTGCAAATAAGTATCGGGACGTGCTGATTCCACGAAAATCCCTATGCAGCAATATTTTAAGCTCAGAGTGTTAAGCAGAATGAACAGACAACACTACCAAGAGAAATACAGGGGATGTTAATAGCAGTAAATGTATTGTAATGTATTAGCAACAAATGCAGTGCTTGCTACAAGGTTCATCAGTGCCCAGTAGCGTCAGCACGACACGCTAGAGCCAAGCTGACGACATTTTTGACGACAAAAGAAAATTACGGAGACGTGGCTTGCGCGTGACTGCCACAGCTGTACATGACCAAAAAATGCAATTGTTTCTCTCACACATATATCTCTTTGATTTCTCGCCAACACTTATTCTGACAAATCATTCAGCACATGCCGAATTGAATTGACGAACGAGTTCGTGCGCTGGAGCTATTCGCTGGAAATGGCGTTTCTTTTTATGTTATTGCCATTGCTGTAGTTTTTGTATGCATTCGTTTCTCGTATATGATGTTTGGGTGGGCGGCCAAAGTTGTGGCCACACTTTCACCAATTTTATTTTTGGCTATTTTTATCAGATTTAACAAAGAATGAAAGAAGGATCCATGCAGCCGTGGTATCGATGGTAAGGGATACCGAGCGAGAAAGAATGCATATAAAGACAGAGAGAGCTATGACAGGATACCTTGCACGGGTAGAAGGAGTTTAGAAAAAGACAGTGCAGAGGCAGCCGCCTCTGCACTGTCTTCAAAGACCGCATTGAAGAAAGGATACTTTTGCGAATACGTCCAGTTATTTCCGTGTCATCGAAACCGCTCCACCATTGTCGTTGCTCAATATTTACCCGAGCACAATATGAAATAAGTTTTCAGAACGATTTATTATGCGAAAATGTTCTCATTATACGCACCAGAAGGCCGTTCCTGGTGATCGTTAGCGTTGTTCAACACCGTTTAACAGGAGTCCCTGCGTTCATTTACAGATCTGACGACTTTCATTTTTGTCTAATAACGAACTGTTCGTCATATTCTGGTACCAGACATAACGCTGCATGCTAAATGCAGAGTACATCTGAGCGTGGCGTGCACAACGCGACCTCGAAGGCGTTTTTGACGCCTTCTTCATGAAGGTTTCAGCTGGGCACGCTTCTTGCCTTTTCTTTTGGTGTTTTCTGGACCATCTTCTCTCGGGTGCTTTTTTTCTCGCGCGTAGTGTTCTTGTTTCCCTCTCTCTCTCTCTAGAAGCGGGCCCCCAATTTATCCCTCGTCAACACCCAAGGCGCCCGATTGGAGCATTCTCCGCGGCGTGCTGACTTCTCCGCGCGCGCTTGGGCGAAGCCGCGTTCGTGCGGCCGGCGCGACTACGTGCAGCCCGAGTGTCGGGGCCCGAAGAGGAAGCGGTGAAGGTGCGCGCAGCCGTACGCCAGCACACCGCTGCTCTCTGTTTTCCGCGCCGTTTCATGTCGCTTGGCCCAATGCTCCACTTGCGCCGGTAACAGTTGTAGCGCTTACGAGAAAACAAAAGAACGACGCGCAAAGCGCGCCGGCAGCAGACACGACGACGGCGGTAAAGCTCACTCGGCACCGCTGAACGCAGCGGCGCCAAGCACGCCACCGCCGGACGGCCGAACCACGCCGCACCCTCGTTTCACGTGCAAGCGGCCGCGCGGAGCCCGTGTGTCACGTCGCTATTCAAATGCAGATCACGAACGACGACGCATCCGTATGACATCCGTTTCAGGTGTCGAGGAAAAAAAAAGAAAATAGCCCGCGCTCGATTCGCACTCGTGCAACGGCGGTAGCGACGGCCCCTTGCGTGTGTTTATGCAGCCGGTCGGGTGCGCACGCGCAGGCTCGGGTAGTACACAATAAACTGAGTATAACGGGTCTCAGTGATCGCTTTTAAGATAGCGTTGCTTCCTATGGCTACTATCTTTGGAACTTTCTTGAGGACGAGAATATTTTTGCAATGATCTTTCCTGGCCCCCAGCAGAACGATCAGATAATTATCTGCTTTCCGTTTCTGTCTGTTTTTTTTTGTTTCCTTCCGTTCTTCCTTTCTTTCTTTCCTTCTTTCTTTCATTCTTTCTTTCTTTCTTTGTTTTTTGATACCCCGCCTTCGAACGTTTCACCATCGAACATCAATAGAAAGGGGGCGCGTGCTACACACATCCTAGATCCCCTTAAAAAGGACTGCAGTCTGCGGCGTGTTGCTAGCGCTCTAACAATCGCCACTCTTTTCTTTCACTTATGTGACGTGGTCCGCCTTCGTGGATCAGTGGCTAGGATGCTCGGCTGCTGACCCAAAAATCACGGGTTGAATCCCGGCCGCAGTGTTCGCATTTCTATGGAGGCGAAATGGTTCAGGCCCGAGTACTGTGCGAAGTAGGTGCACGTTAGAAAAGACCATATGGTTCACATTTCAAGAACCCTCCATTGCGACGTCCCTCATAATCATATCGTGATCTTTGGATGTAAAACTACACATACTACACATCCATGACGTGCACTAACTTGACATATTCGTTGAGCCCGTATATTTTTCGATGAAAGTTTAAACTATCTCCTCACAAGAGAAATACGAAACTAGAACAGTGGATACGTGCTACGTATTCAGGGTGCTCCAAATGGCTTGGATTAAGCTTAAAAAACAGGAAAAAAAACAAGAACTCTTAAGAAATTCGTAGCAACTGCAAAGCCGTGCGTTCCGACCCACGTGGTGGTGGCTGACACAAGCTTGATTTTTAAAAAGGTCTTAATTTAAGTTGGCTGAGATCATAAAGTTTACAGCTTAAAAGTAGTTAAAATGCATTAGTGATTATTGTTAATATCGGCGCAAATAAAGTACATTTGTGTTGTTTTATACATATTGAAGTTATAACATGTTAATAATATAATAACTGAGGTTATACGGCTAAAACCATGTTATGATTATCAAGGACATCGTAGTGGATGGCTCCGGAAGTTTCGATCACCTGGGCTTCTTTAACGTGCACCTAAGTCTATGGACACGGGCCTATAACCTTTCACCTCCGTCGAAATTAAATAACATTGAAATCACTTTATAGAAATTTTGTTATTTGTCCACGACTAACGTACACTTAATTCGCAGTTCATATACACTGAAATATCTTTGTTTAACCTTCCGTATTTGTGATATGACGCTCAAATTGACACCTCTGTGTTATTTTCACGTGCTATATTATAGTCAAAGCGAAAGCGGTAATATTAGGTAATTATTCGAATTTACTCGCTTGAAGTCAATAATTACATGTAAAAAATTACGAACCCACAAAAGGCCGAAGTTGAGCAAAAGATGAAAGCTTCAAGCGATAAGAAATCTTTGAACACGTGGTGTCACTAACGCCAACATTTTATTACAGCGAAAGCATTTATCAGATCACAACGGCAGTGGCAGTAGGGTAGTTGTCCGCCGCCGCAGCAGGTATTTGTAACTGCTGTCATGACAAGCTATAAAAAATAAAACCAGAAAAAAATTAGAAACGCCGGCCCTCTTACTACGATAATCAACCCAGCATTAGCACCTCATAAACCTGGCAAGCTTTCGTGTCCTAACCATTGCTTTTCCAGGTGAAGCGATGGCGTAATCCAGAGCGACTGAAACCACCACTGGTGGCTGGTGGCTTCCCTGCCACCTACCATTGCCCTAGCCATTGGTAAATTGCCACTTTGCGCTCTCAGCTATGGCTCTGATGAAAGTGATGGTGTTTGTGGCCCTATAGAGAAAGCTGTTGTGAGATCACAAGTGGCGATTTCGACGCGGTAGTTTTATACCACTGCGAACACTGGTGCCCATAACCACTTCGCGCCAAATACGATGTAATGAATTATACTTCTTGAAATTAATAGATTGACACCCCGGCCGTGGGCATGGCAATATGATTTTGTACCATAGCACTGTGCTGGGGCTCGAACCTCATTTGCAAGAATACCCTACACAGGAGTAATGTCGGGCAAGGAATTATCTTAACACGTGTAATATAGCGTCGTTGAAGAGTAGAACAACAACGAGGCTTCTGACAATGTGGATTGCGCAACGAGCGGGTATTGAATGCTTCCAACCTTTTACAAAAATGCTCAGCCATAATTCTTCATCGTCATAAGTCAAAGCACTACAAAGTGCCCATAATGTCTTACATATATAGCGAGTACCTCGCTTATCCGCAGAACGAAGAGTAGTAGTATCATATCGCTGAGTGGTGCTCATCTACTTCATGAATGTTACGGTGGCATATGACGTAGTGGGCACATTCTATGTTTACTTGTATTAGTTGCCCTTCCGTAGTCTACAACGCGCTCTAAAAATAACACTTTTCTAGCTTTCGCTGCTACATGTGCTGCGTGCACCGCGCAGGTCTGGCATTTTTTTTTTCAGTACAGCACTTGTTCATCACGGGAAATCAGAAAGGTGCGTCCACACATGCGTACTTGGGTATACTGTTGCTATTAACAAAACCAATTAAGGCACCGTTTTCTTCGTAGCGACCATTTCGTATGCGCTAAATACCTATACAACATACGCTGTCGAGTGTCTTGAACACTCTCGTTTCCGTGTCCAAGAAAGAGGAGTAACCCTGCGCAAACTGGCTAATTTGTGGCGTAGCTGCAACGGCTTGTATTCCCTTGTTCACTATTTCTTTTTTGTTGCGGCGGGTGCGGAGGTCGGCTCAATTAAAAATGCACGCACCGTCGCGCCCGGAACCGTGGGAGGATGGTGACTCCGTCGACCACGAACACGTATGCGGACGCTCCACACAAACCGCTTTCGTCGGCGCGCGGTCAGCACTCGCCGGCGCCACCGGGCAACGCTTCCATGGCAGAGTGCGGAAACGCCTGAGCGGCAGAAATTCTCCTACGCTCTCTCGTCGCCGCTGACCACGAATGAGAACAAGGCGATGGGGTGCTGCGATCGAGCCCCGGCGTCCCGAATACCGCGCTTCCGGTCAGAGGCACTAAACAGTTGCGGAACTCGCTCGTCCACTCGCCCCGATCTGGCGGGAGGCGCACCCACGACGTGCGCGAGCTTTCGAGAGGCATGTGATACACTCGAGGAGCCGACGGCCGCCTCTGCTGTTGAAAGCAAAGGGTGCCGGGAAGGGTGAATGAGCAGCGAGTGTCCGTTATTTGAGAAGCTATTCGCGATGGAACGAAAGTGTCACGGCCTCGTCGTCCCGATCATGCGCGGTGGCAACGTTGGCGTTGCGCTTTCTCTCGAGCGACCACTTTTTTTTTATTCATTTCACGTCCGAACGAAACACCGGTGTTGTGGGCTTGCTTCCTGCTGTCTGGCCCAAATCACCCGCGTCAAGCACCGTTCCGGACGGCACGCGTGTGAGTCACCGCGCAGATAGCTGTTTCGCGTCCAATTGGCGTTGCGGAAACGAGAAAGCGGCGTCAATGTAGTCATCTCTCGCCTTCTTGGAATAAGTGGCCGAGTCGAGTTGGTTGTATTTCAACCTATTGTTTCGTCGGCGCAGTTAGGTAAAAACAAAACAATCTGGCATACATGCCAACTGCAAGCGTGCGAGCGTAAACAAGCTCACAACATTCATGTAGACCATTTTACCTATATGACCAATGAGTGCCGCTATCTTGGGCTGTCAAGTCGATGATTTCTGTGTTTTTTGTGTGTGGTTTGCGACATGAATTAATGCAGCAATAAAACATCGTATGCACCAACCCAACCAGTGTTATGCCTATATGCGTCTACGGTAACACACTGCTTGCTTAGTTGTTAAACATGCAAAACACAAAGGTTCACAGTACAATATGGTGCCACTAAAACCCCTCCGTATAAAAGTCTATATCTGCGCTTGCTGTTTTTTTTTACCTATAACGTAAGGCAGGCTCATTAGAAATTTGAATTCAAAGCAACCACCACACTTCCAACTGGTAGCACAAGATGGCAGCCCCCATTTCAGAAGCGATTCACTGCTTCAAATTGACATTTGAGTTTCCATCTAAGCACACGGTCTCAAGTGCAAGGTCATCTAGCAGGCAGATGAATGTCTGCAATGACCACGTTTCAAGAACGTGGAACAGCGATGCCCTTTCGGCGAGGCTTTGGGTTGAAAACATCTAATTACATTATGAACGTGCCACATGGTGATTCTCTCTTGCACTGTACGACGCTATTCGCATTGTTTTTTTTTTAACCCCAAGTAATTTTGGAAGACACTTCGTATTTTTCTTTCCATTTCAGGCCCGTGTGCTCAGATTTGGGTGCACGTTAAACGACCCCAGGTGGTCTAACTTTCCGGAGCCCTCCACTACGGCGTCTCTCATAATCATATAGTGGTTTTGGGACGTTAAACCCCACATATCAATCAATCTTTCCATTTCCCCGACGTCATGCACAAGACAGTCTATCGCAAATATGCGAACTGCCTCAACTATGTTCGCTTGACCTACAGAACAACACAGAAATACTAAGATGAAAGAAATTATAATTGATGATTCACTTGCTGAAAGAATCTGACGGGCCCTCCTACCGAAGATGAACCTACAACACCGCACCACCGCCGTTCCACAAAGTATTCGGTGGGCTTACAAAGCGGAATCTCACGCAAGTTTTCCCAAGGCCCTTTTCTTATGCTACGGCGCTCGTCAGTACGGGTAATTCTCGTTCCCATATTATTCTACGTGTGCCCAGCGGCGTGTCGCGCCTCGATTCATTACGCGGAAATGTAACATACAAGCGGTCTCGAAATAGCTGCAGCGCTCGCCTTTTCGTGAGCGCCTGAACGGCGCCTGGATTGCTTCGACCCCACCCTGACAGCAGTTAGAGGCTCGTAAATGCAGGTGAATGAGGGGGGGGGGGGTCTGCTGCCTTACACGCACCTGGGGCGAGAGCATTTCGCTATCCACCAGAATCTCGCAGCAGCAGAAAAATAAAAAAATAAAACTATGTGATTCCGGCGTTTCTTCGCGAAGACACGGGCAAGGATAGTAGAATGCGCGCACGTTCGCGTTGTGGACGTGCGAGGAAGCTAAATCCGACAGCATAGAACAGCCAGGCTCCGCTAACAAGCCGCTGCCAACCCTTGAGAAGTACCATGAGAATAACAGCTCGTTCGTCGAGGAGAAATCAAGCGCCCCGCCTCCCCTTGCGGCTTAGAGACGTTAGCATACTTATCAGATGAATGGCCCAAATGAGCGAGTGCTGGAAGCGTTCTCCGTGTAGGAAGCGTGCGTGAGGACGTATACGTAGATTGCGCCGTAGCAGATGAGCCACCACGTGCTTTTCAAGCTGTACGCTTTCACTGTTTATGGTATCGTTTCAGAGCAGTTCTATGGGAACTTCACTGGAAGGGAAGCTTCCGACACCTTTATTTTGATCTCCTAAACGGGAGGCGCAGCAGGTTAAGGTAGCTTTGTTGTTTGACACATGTAATGCATACCTTTCTGCTCTAAAATTTCTCTTTGTTCGTGGCGAGTTATCCAGCTATAGTCTGTATTCACTACGACGTACCGCCTCTATAAAAGACAGAAAACTCCTTAAATGTGTAGATATGGAATCTCCGGATCGGCCTACGTAGGTACCAGCCTATTAAAAAACGTTAGCTGTTTTTTAACAACCACACAAAACACTCCAAGAGAACACAAGTTTTAAGATACAGTGTTGCAAGCATGCACTGTTACTAAATGTTTTGCCTGTTGCACATATGCGCGAACATTGATTGATATGTGGGGTTTAACGTCCCAAAACCACCATATGATAATGAGAGACGCCGTAGTGAAGGGATCCGGAAATCTTGACCACCTGGGGTTCTTTAACGTGCACCCAAATCTGAGCACACGGGCCTACAACATTTCCTCCTCCATCAGAAATGCAGCCGCCGCAGCCGGGATTCGATCCCGCGACCGGCAGGCCAGCAGCCGAGTACCTTAGCCACTGGACCACCGCGGTGGGGCGAACACATTCGCCTATTTTATTGCAGGCGCCGTGGCCCCTAAAGTGTTAAATACTTCATACACAGAGCGCAGTGACGGAAGAAGTAATCATTTCTTGAAAACGGGGTGGCTTCAACAAAAATACAAAACACTGCATAGAGAAAGACAACTGGAAATATGAATGAGATACAGATGACGGTAACTATCTGTGCTCGGCCAGCTTTTAGCGCAGTTCCAAAAACTACACTTCCCCTTTAAATTTTTTATATTAGACGTGGAACCTTTGGGGCCCCAGGATCTCGAGCAGGCAAGTGTTACCTTCAAGCGTACTCGCTTTGGGGTACGTGGAACCAGCTCGAAGATGGGCCGCTGCCACCAGCTGCCCTTTATATCCCTCTTATGAAGGCTATCCAAAACGGCAGGATAGCTCGGGCCCTCCACGTCTCTGCAGCATGAAAAACATTCGAAGAAAAGACCATGACCTTTGTGCATACAAATTACCAGCGAGACCACGTCACCGAAGATATTAACCACGCAAGTTTTACGGCTATCTCATGTAAACAACTTGGTTGAGCAACCCCAGTGTCCGAAACCACCTCTAGTACATGAATTGGACCCATACATAAAGCTTGAAAATCCATTGCACCTCTCCCACCTTGACGCAATTTTGTACTGTTCCACCTGTGGTAAGGAAGTAGCTCTCACGAAGGCGTACTCTTTTCGCATAGAAATGGTAGACACCTATCGATGTATACTCGTGCAACACTGACGAAAGAGTAGAATTCCTACTGTGTTCTTGTGTGCGTTATGTAGGCCAACTCAATGTTCTAAGCGACACGCTGAACAAAGTAGATCATCAAGCGTCTTCCGAAGAGAAGATTCTCAGATGATGTCTCTACGCCTCGCGTCGCAGGCCAACACAGCGGCGTGAGCACTTGCCACGTTTTTTTTAATCGACCGGGTCAGCGACCACTTGTTGCCATACAATGGACAGACATGCATGTACCCTGATGGAGCTTTCTTCCTTCTTTCTTTTTTTGACTGTCTTCGCCCCACTCCAGGGTAGCAAGCCCGAAATTCATCTTGTTGACCTCCCTGCCTTTCATTCGTTTCCTTGCTCTTCGTATTCATCGTGTAAACAATAACTACGGCACCAATAATAAAAAACTCAGAGGATGCTAGAGCTTCGCCTTCCATTTGTAAAACGTGATGGCGTAATCGGGCCCCAGCTCATAGCCTTCTCAACTGCTAGCCTTGCTTCAGTTCTCTGTACATACCTTAACCGTGCCAGGAGGAAATTGAACGTTGTGCCCTTAACATTGCTTGTTTCAAACTTTCCTATATAATTCCGAAAGAAAATACAGCTGCTCACGCAGTGCATGCCCATTAACGGCATAATTCCTCCTTTTGCGAACGAGTCAGTTAAGGGCCCACTATATGTGAACCTATGCAACTGTTCTCTTTGTTGATGCTTTTGCAGCTGCTGATGATTAACTGTTTGTATGTATGTATTGTAGAGAAATGAGACAAAAAGACAACGTATTTCCTGAAGTCCGGCTGTTCTTTATGTACCTCATACTTTCCTACCCCATGAAAGCCGAGCGCCGCTTCGTCCACATTACACTCGGCCACGCTGCGAAATTGCATAAGAAGCGGCCTTAGTGGTCTTTAGAGTCTTAAAGTACAAATTTTCGGGCCAGTACGTTAGACACGCTTAAAGTACAAATTTTCGGGCCAGTACGTTAGACACGCATTTGTGCGTGTCCGTATTCTCGAGCGTTATGAACTCCTCAATGTCTCTGGAGGGTGGCTGCCTCGCAGAGGCCGGTTCTGACCACAATGAATCTTCCTTTGAAATTTGGGCGGTGATGACTCTGGCGGACGCCATCGACTGTCATGCCAGTTGTCGCATTGCTACCAGGAGAGCAGGGAAATTCTCGCCTAACAAAATACGGCTGCGAATTCAGACAGGCTGCGCTACAGGGCTTTCATGGTTTGACGCAGGAATCTCTGCGCTGTTATCATCGCACTCTCCTGTTCCGCTGCCGCGAGAAAGCAAGATGCTCCCAGGTGGTTCTATATCACTGTGTTCAGACGGGTGAAAGCCACCATGGCTGGGCACTGCACTGCATACGCCAGAGTTGTACGAAGGCGTCATCTCGCTGCTTCGTACGAGCGGGTCACCGTCTGGCCGATAAGCGTCAAATTCCCCATTGACGCACGCAGCCTCGGGGTGAACCACACGGCACTCGGCTGGTAAGCAGGAAGTCATAACAAACTGCGCGCCATTGCCAGTAGAGCCGGTCACCGAAAGGCCGGAAAAACTCATGCTGGCTTCATCTGTTTCCGACACATCGGCCGAAGCGCTGTAAGAACTCGCATACTCGGCCAATGACTGCCATGAATTCCGTGGGTGTGGCTCCAGTTGGTCCGCGACCAAATGTGTAGCCGCAGTAGGCTCCCCTGATTCTGGTGGCGTGTCAGGCACGACAGATGCTGGCATCTGCATGTGCACCTGTAGCAAATGTGAAACGAGGGGCCTATTTTCTAACTGAGTCAGATGAGGAGTGCCGAAGCTGGCCGCTCTGAGGTGCTGGTTAGCTCTATATCTGAAGAAGGGCCGGTTGGTGAGCACCAGAGCTGCACTGTCCTGGTGGGGTGTCGCAGAGCTCTCACCCGCAGGAGAGCCTGGGTTGGAAGAAATATGGGGTTGGAGGCATCAAAAAGTGGCCAAAATATATAAGTAAACCGGGCGCAACATTCAGTCCAGTACCTTAGTCTGGTGCCTACATAGGAGCTCCAGGCTTTTGCAGCATCGCGAAAGTGATCGATGGCCACCCACAACTTCTTCTGGCCAGTCCAGGCTTCGCGAACACCATACCGCGTTGATAGTAGCCACCCAATTTACGGCGTGATCCTGAAATCCGCGGAACTGTGGTACTTCGCAGAGAAGCGGTGATGGAAAGATGCCAGGTAAAAATCCCAAATGTGCCGATGCCAGGCAGCGTGGTTAGTCTGAGAGCTTCGTGAGGGAACGCTGGAGCTCCCGGTGGTTCTCGGGTGAACTGGTCTCAAAGTCGTGTGCTGCGGCTACACTCAGCATGGCACCGATGGCGTACAATTTGGGAAAGGCTGTGGGTGAGAGCTTGAAGCTCGACACTATCAAGGCGAAACTCATGACGCGATGTGGCGCGATGGTGTGCTGCAGTTCTGCGGCGCTGTCGGATGATCAGGTTGAAGAGACAGGGCCAGAACTACCAACAGCGTTCCTAGTTAAGCGGAACTCATGTGTGGTCTTGTGCAATGGTATCGCGGCGTCCATGAAGCCATGTTGAGCCACCGAGGAGGCCTGTACGACGTCCGCGCCGAGAGGTCTACAGATGACGAAGAGGCATGCACGCCGTCCCTAGGCAAGATGAGCCCATGCGCATTAGCGCAAAGTAGTGCGTCACTGGACAAGTTTCCCGGAACTGCAGCGGAGGCATCGACGTCGTCTGCTGGTGGTGGGATTCGTACTATGCGCGACGGTCGCCTGGCGGGGTCCGTCGGCGAGGAAGTGAAATGGCGTTCCTCGGGAAGCCGTGTCAGAACTATGGTTCACCAAAGCCTTTCGACAACTCCACCATTGTTGATAAATGAGACAAAGTGACAACGCCTTTGCTGCAGGCCGCCAGTTCTTTATACACCTCGTCCTTCTCTACCCCATGCACGTCGAGCGCCACTGTGTCCACATTAAAGAGTATGTATGTATGTATGTTGATTAATTGATTGATTGATTGATATGTGGGGTTTAACGTCCCAAAACCACTATATGATTATGAGAGACGCCGTAGTGGAGGGCTCCGGAAATTTAGACCACCTGGGGTTCTTCCACGTGCACCTAAATCTGAGCACACGGGCCTACAACATTTTCGCCTCCATCGGAAATGCAGCCGCCGCAGCCGGGATTCGAACCCGCGCCTTGCGGGTCAGCAGCCGAGTACCTTAGCCACTAGACCACCGCGGTGGGGCGTATGTATGTATGTATGTATGTATGTATGTATGTATGTATGTATGTATGTATGTATGTATGTATGTATGTATGTATGTATGTATGTATGCACGTATGTATGTATGTATGTATCTATGTATTGTTGCGAAAGACGGCGACGCCAACACGGTCCCGAAGGCGCCACTGCTTTCAACTCCGCCGGGAAGGTCACCAGCCGTTTGGTAGCGTATGTTTCTCAGCTCGCGACTGCTTCTGCGCAGAGCTGATAAGACGAGCGGACGAGATGACGGTGAGTTAAACAAGGTTTATGTACAGCATATATACAGAGGCGTTACAATTTCGGCACTGGGGCCGACAGAGACTCGAAGAGCCGAGCTCTCCTCTCTAACACATAGGTCAGCTTTTCGCCTAAGACCGCCGACTCGCACACATGTCGGCTCTCCGACACGGGGACTCCTCTCACATAGGACCGCCGATCGCGACGCGCCGCAGGGCTTCTTTTATTTGCACCGGGTCCAACCAAAATGTCCAATCGGAAGCGCCGCTGGTCGTCAGGGCAGATTCCTCCAATGGGGTCGCCGCTGGGCCACGTCAGACCCCCAGACACGAAGACGCCGGCTCGCTGTCACGTGCGCTGCTGACTCACTGCACGTGGGCCAGAGAGGCGCCGCGCGTTTTTACGCCGTTGAGTTGTTCGCGTCAGGCGGACTGCGGGCTGGCCTTGACCCAGATTGCCTTTTTCAGAGGCACGGACGTTTGACGAGGACTCGCTGGCATAACAGCACCCCCGCCGCCAGACAATGCACCGGAAAGACGAGCTGCTTCCACGGGGCTCGGATGTCAGGTGCGCTCGTTCGCCAGGTCCCTCCAGGTTCGCCTCCAGGTTCGCCTCCAGGGCCATGGGGAGAATACAGCTCCAGACTGTTCCGGGAACACATCCCATTCTTGACGACGGATCCCAGCTCTACTGGCTTGTCGCCACAACTTGTCGACCAGCTTCACTCGTCTCTTCTGGCCATCTTCGGTTTCAGCACTTGTCGATGGTTCTGCAACTTGCTAAGAACGGTTCGACAACAAACAACACACGACACAAGCAAGTGCCCTCGGTCACCCGACAGAACACCAGACAAAGTATAGTACAACATATACCTATCTACGTGTCTATCGGAATTTTGGTTCCCTCTATATCAAGAGGCACATGTGGGACACAAGACTCTTAAAGTAAGAACTTGAATTTTTCACACTTACAACAACGCAACGAATTAGAATACCACATAAAGTTGGCCCCTTGAGATCACTCTAAACGAGAGCGCTCAGCCCAGGTCGTGATGAGGTCAAAATTTTGCCCCGAATCGCCAGCGAGAAACCGAAAGGTTGAGAAGGTACTAGCTAGAACGCACTGCTCAATGCACCTGCATTAGCGTTAGGCTATCCTTTTTTTTGATAGCGAACGTCAAAGTTGTGCTGTGGAGCAACATGCTCCACCTCAGTAACCGGCCACCTTTAGGCGACGATACCTATGCGGCACCAAGAGCGGCTCACACTTTCGACGTTGCACAGGGGAACAATGATACGGCTTGCTACGGATTGACTCCTCACCGCTTAGCTCGATATCGTGTTCGATCGCCTTCGTGTTTCCGGGACGGTCCGAAAACACGTCTTCAAACACCAAAACAATCTTTCTCAGGTCCTCCTTCCGGACTTCACTTAACCTAGGCTCTAGGTTTATCTGCTCCCGGATTACTTTCAATCCCCCTTCGATTACCTCACTAGAACTCAAAATTTCTGCTTCCTCTTCCTCTGAAGGATTCAACAACAGATTTACGACCGCTTGATGTTGAACGTATGGTTTCATCAAGTTGTAAATATTGTCCGGCCGCCTTCCTAATTTCTCTTCACAATTGGTATCAGAAAGCTTCGATACTACTTTTGCGGGCCCTTCCCGATCAACCTCAAGCTTGTTCCTTTTGGACGGCTGCAGCAGCATTACCTGACTATCAACTTCAAAAGCGCGCTTCTTCACAGATTTCTCGTAGTGCTCCTTCGACAGCACTTGTGCCGCGTTTTTGTGGCTTTCCACTAGCGCTTCAATTTGGCTTTCCACTAGCGCTTCAATCGAGAGATCCTCACGCTGCTCTCGAATGAGCGTCTCTCGATCAACTCTCGGCAGCTCGCTCAAACTTTCCGCTACAGGCGAGAGCGTTGCAACCCTCTCGCTCTGACTCAATGACGCCATGTCGTCTCCCCCCACGCATACCGCGCCGGCCGTTTCCGCGACGGGCCGCTCGCGTGACTGCTCACATGACTCATGCGGAAAATTTCCTTTCTGGGGTTCCGTCGACCCGCCGACAAGGTCACTTGAGAGTTCACCGCATTGAACCAGATCAAGCTGCCGCGATAGCTTCCGCGCTTGCGATCGCGTGAGGGCCATGCACGCAAAGTTGGGGAAGAACGATTTGCCCTGCTCTTTGAGAAGCTGCTCTGAGTTGTTGGAGAATAGATAAGGAAAACGATCATTTAGCGCGGCAGACACAGCTGCTTCGGTGCGAAGCTCACCGAACGGGCCTTCAATGACAACCGTGGCGATTGGTAAGGAAACACTCTGCTCCTCGGCGACCTGCCTGATCCACGCGCATTCTCCTGTGAAGTCATCCGGAGACACCAATGAAGGATGGACAACGTCCATGGTTGCCGCTGAGTCTCTAAGTGCTCGGCACGTTTTCTCATTCACCCTAATTTCTTGGAGATACGGCTCCAACAACCGAATGTTTTTTTCTGATTCTCGGATCGTTGCGAAGGCAAACTTTTCCTGACAGTTTCTCGCGATGTGTCCTTCCTTTTTGCAGTTGTAGCAGATTAGCGGCTTCCGTTTGTTTTCCGATTCAAATGCCTGTGTGGTAGAAACCTCACTCGATTTCTCCGCTTCAGTTTGCCCTTCCCCTACACTGTCCTTCGTAAGAGACGGGTCCTTCTTGAAATTACGGTGCGGAGCGGGTCTCCGTTGATCAGGTTTCTTTGAAAAGCCCTCTTTTCTCCCATCCTTTTCAACGCGCACTGCCCTGCTGTGCAACTTTCGGCGAGTATAATACTCCTCAGCTAACTCTGCTGCCTTGTTTAGCTGTACTTCACCAAGTTTGTCCTGCAGCCAAAATTTGACATCCTCCTCGATGCAGCGGTAGAATTGCTCCAATGCAACGCATTCCACCACTTTATCGCGGTCGTCATAAACACCTTCGCCCTTGAGCCATTCAATCAAATCGGCTTTAAGAGGAAACGCGAAGTCAACGTGTGACTCATTCCCCTTTTTAGCATACCGGAACCTTTGCCTGAAAGCCTCGGGTGACAACTTATAACGTCTCAAGAGCACTTCCTTAACCTCGTCATAGCTCTCAAACGCTTCCCTCGATAAGCAAGTTATCGCGTCGGACACTTCGCCGGGAAGAAGAGCTAACAGGTTCTGCGCCCAAAGAGACCGCTCCAAAACGTTTCGCTCACAGACGTGTTCAAACTTGACGAGGTACTTCGCCATGTCCTCGCCTACTACGAACGGTGGCAGTTGGTCCCGAATTCTAAAACCGCTGACCTGAACTGTTGGAGAAGCTACGCTAGGCGCCTGCGAACACTGTAGGATTCCCAATTCTAGTCGTTTCAACTCGAGACGCTCCTGTCTCTCGGCCTCCTCGCGACGTTCGCGCCTTTCAGCTTCTTCACGTTCGCGAGCTTCGCGCCTTTCAGCTTCTTCGCGAGCTTCGCGCCTTTCAGCTTCTTCGCGAGCTTCTACTTCTCGCCTTTCAGCCTCCTCACGGCGTGCTTTAATATCCACCCAGGCCTCATCGACTTCCTCAGCCGACACTCCCTCATCCTTCATGATCTCAAGGATCGCTTGCTTTCGTTTCGCACGGCCCAAAGTAATGCCGAGTTCCTCACAAATTTCGATGAGTTCCTTCACTTTAAGGTTCTCCATCGTTCACACTAGCCTCTTGCTGTTTGCCCCTGTTAACAATTTACTTGCCGTACCCACTATAAGTCAACTAGCAAGACGCGCAAGCAATTTTTCACTCTCCCGTGTTTACCCCCTCCGCATTAACTTTGGTTTCAAAACACTTCGACTTTGCTTGAAACGATCAAAGCTCACTCTAATGCTTCACACAGCCCTTCTCTAAACTACTACAACCTGAGCTAGAGTAGTCTGGTGAACTGAGGGGAAAACATCAGGCACTCACCGCATCGATGTCGCTGACGCCGGCCGATCCCGCAGCTGCCAACCACTGTTGCGAAGCCACCTCCGAAATCCCACCGCTGACCTCCACTGTTGCGAAAGACGGCGACGCCAACACGGTCCCGAAGGCGCCACTGCTTTCAACTGCGCCGGGAAGGTCACCAGCCGTTTGGTAGCGTATGTTTCTCAGCTCGCGACTGCTTCTGCGCAGAGCTGATAAGACGAGCGGACGAGACGACGGTGAGTTAAACAAGGTTTATGTACAGCATATATACAGAGGCGTTACAATTTCGGCACTGGGGCCGACAGAGACTCGAAGAGCCGAGCTCTCCTCTCTAACACATAGGTCAGCTTTTCGCCTAAGACCGCCGACTCGCACACATGTCGGCTCTCCGACACGGGGACTCCTCTCACATAGGACCGCCGATCGCGACGCGCCGCAGGGCTTCTTTTATTTGCACCGGGTCCAACCAAAATGTCCAATCGGAAGCGCCGCCGGTCGTCAGGGCAGATTCCTCCAATGGGGTCGCCGCTGGGCCACGTCAGACCCCCAGACACGAAGACGCCGGCTCGCTGTCACGTGCGCTGCTGACTCACTGCACGTGGGCCAGAGAGGCGCCGCGCGTGTTTACGCCGTTGAGTTGTTCGCGTCAGGCGGACTGCGGGCTGGCCTTGACCCAGATTGCCTTTTTCAGAGGCACGGACGTTTGACGAGGACTCGCTGGCATAACAGTATGTATGTATGTATGTATGTATGTATGTATGTATGTATGTATGTATGTATGTATGTATGTATGTATGTATGTATGTATGTATGTATGTATGTATGTATGTATGTATGTATGGGCACTTTGTAATTAGTGGGCCTTTAAAGAATACCCACTCGTTGCGCACTTCAAGACTTTCAATGCTGCCCTTCTGCCATGCAATATTACACACGTTAAAAAGACTCCTTCTAATACATGACATTAATATATTGTATTTTTTTCCCGGAGCAGTTTCAAGCAACAGTGCAACTCTTTAATCAAAGGCCTGCTTGCCACAAAGATGGCTTGGGTTTGATGCTCCCTAGAACCAAAAGTTATTATTATTTTATTTGCATGTTTCCCTATTTTTAGGTCATGAACAGCACTGACATTTCACTCACAACTAACGACGCCGACGCCGGAGTATATGCAAAATGAGTTGTTTAACACTATCACGTTATTAGCCGCAAATTCTCGCCATCTTCTAGTTGTCGCTACATTAACGTACACTAAAAAAAGTGGAATGGGACATTCTAGCGTCTAGAGTGTATATATGGCACGTGAAAGCATCCTCAGTCATGGCCTAAACAAGGGAGGGAGCCTCAGAAAGTGTCGTTGCTCGACACCTCTTATCGCTTGTTCACTGCTGCACTATATTATATAACTATAATATAGGAAGGACTTCGATGCAAGCTGGGCTGTTACCCATACAAGCAGGGCTGTGTTATAAACAAAGGGCTCTTATTATACGAAGTAAGGCTAGGAGGTTTACGAACCATACGAAATATATTGAACATGGCCAGTTGTGCTTGAATTGACTTTAATGCAATAACCACATTATCTAAACAGGTCTTGTGAACAGTTGACTGCGTGGCATCCAACTGGAGACGAAGTCCATGTTTGAGAATCGCGACAAGCCACGAATTTTCACGTCAAAGTACGTTAACGTTAAACTCTCCAGTGACTATCACCGGCACATCCTGTAAGCACACCACACGGAAGTTGTGCATCAAGAAATTCATGACGTCAGTCCGCAAGGTTCCTGGTGAGATGTGCACGGTTGCGATGAAGCCGTGCGATGTTTTAACAGTGCAAGCGCCACCACAACTCATCTGAGGCAGTGAATTGAGTTTGTCCGTCTCAGTGGAAGTGGTGGTGCGAATTTCGTTGGAATCCGGACTCAGGCACGACCGGACCAGTAACTTCCCGAATAGTCCTGGACGTGATGCAAGCAATTTTTTCTGTTGCTTCAGAGCGAAAGTGGAACCAGAGACGTTTAGCAAAGTCCGTTTCGTCCAACTGTATGTGGTTCAGCAAACCTACCCCTCTATTGATCAAGCCCTCGGACACGACAATGTTTGGGTTAGGCTTGCCTTAAGAAAGTACTTGCTTTGTTCACGAATGTTCATTTTGTGTCTATTTACAGTAAGTCAGTGCTAAATGGTGTATATACATGGCTCGCCGTTAGTGAGAAGGACAGCATGAGCGGCGTGGCCTTGGAAGGGTATGAGCATTCGGTCATTCCAGCGACCCGGGAAACGCCATGCGGCCGTGCTCCGAAGCTGTCACACGGTGATAATCTGCGACGCAGATCGGTCTCTCAGTAGTCATGAACGCGTCTTCACGCTCTGCGACGCTGACGTGCACGCTTGCGACATCACCGTCTGGTCCGCCATTTCGACCTACCGTTGCGCCGCCTATAGTCGATCGAATGACCGAATAGCTGTGCACGAGCGCGCTTCTGTTTCATATTTGGCATGTTCTGCGCGGCTTGTTTTTCGTTTTTTTCTAGGAAAGAACATCCGGGCAAATTTCAGCAAAAACTAAATGCTTGATTCTGAGGTTATATGAGACAGTCTACAACTTAAAACTATTAGTGTACCGTTCCGGTCAAGAATTTGAAAGATGGCTCATAAACCATCTGATTACTGATTGATACTGATACCGAATTACTGATTGATACTTAGTGAGGAAAGAAATTCAGGCTCTAAACACACATGACTACCACTAATACGCAGCATGTACAAGTTTCCATAATATTTTTTGTAAACCTTTTTCAGAATTAGCTAGGACACCAGTTGTGTACACCATATGTATACCGGGTATTTTATAAAATGTGTTACAAATTCTCAAAAATCAGGGAGATGCGATATTTGTTCAGTGCCAACAGAATTACTGTAGTCGCATACATTTTAAGATTGCTAAATACATCATTTGAAGTACTGATTAACAATGCAAATTATTTACCTTCAAGTTAGTGGATTCATATGCTTACGGCAAATGGGAGAAATTAAGTCTTTCATGCGAAGAACTCATTGCAGTTCTGAGATTTCGAAAATTTGCCTCTAGTAAAGTTCGAAGTATTGAAATTCAGTCGAATTCAGTGGTGAAACCAAAACCAAAAAGAACGACAGTGTAACTGTCATACTCTCCTGAGACGTGCGGAATGAGTGAGCATCGTTATATTAACTATCAACTGACATCGTTGTGTGGGTGTGCGGAATGCGCTTGCAATTATAGCCCATACGTCACTCATAGATCAATGTTAACGAACGCGGAAGAACTACACCACTATAGTCGTTATCATGAACAGCGACATCTTTCTGGTTATCTGCTTGTTGCGCTCATCGGTGCTTGGGTGTCGGTTTCGCTGTTCAATCAGGTTGAACTTTATTACACCACCATATTTATACTATATAGACGCCGCTTTTTCTCTATTTCAAAGCTGTAGTAGAATCTTTGCAATTTAACTGTATGATATGACAGCGTAACTTCGCTAAATAAATATTTAATTATCTAACCTTCATAACTAGCATCCCAAATGATGCCTTCACCTCTCCTTAGATGCCTGCCGCTACAGAAGGAGCAACTGTGAAGACAGAGAGAAGATGCCGCATTTTCTTAATTTTTTAAAACTTTAAAACGTTTAAAAATGTAAGGACTTTAAAACATTTCTGGAAACAGCCTTTACATACGGAGACATCACTGGCTAATCACTCTCCTTTTTAATAAAGAGCTTTGACGACAATGACGCCAGACAGGACAATCGCCGAATCATTTTTCTCGACAACGCAAATGAAAATACCAATGGATAGAGCAGTGAATTCGTGTACACGCATCTCTAGCGCACGGACAGCGAATAAGGTGGTTGCGCAGACATGTGGGTTCTTGGTGTGAGCAACGAACGATGGTGTTAACCTAGTTATGCGGTGTGTTTATTTCGGGGAAAGTCTCGTCACGCCTTCTCATATCAACCCCTTCGCTACCCGAAAAAACTGCGGAAGAAGTGATGGATAGACAAAAAGTAACAAACAAAAACAAAAAAAACAAGCGCCAACAAGCAGAGGGTGCTGCCTGATCTTTGTACGAGGACGGCGCACCACCGGAAGCCGAGAGCAGGAAGGAAGTCGCGGACACGCTAACGACCGGCAAGAGAAGCTGTCTTCAAGAATACGGTGCTCGCACCGTTCGGGAGCTCGTCTTTTTACTTTCGAGAGAGAAAGGTCCGGAATAAAAAAAAACTGCAAGTAGTGAACGTGCCACGCTTGAGAAGCACTCCACGAATAACATTTTTGGGCAACATGCGGGAAAAAATGGAGCGTTTCTTTCGCTACTTGAGTGCATCGTAAGTCTGCTGTATACAGTGTTTCAAGCCCCATAGTATGTGAAAAAGGTTATACCATGAACTATTCCGCAACGACAAGTCCTACCCCGCATGAGTCAGGTGGATTAATTTAAAATTGATTGATGCTCTCATTGACACACGTTTGCGCAGTGAACCGAGCTGTTCTGGCCTGGAGGAAGTTAGAGCACGCAGCGCTAAGAACGCAAAAAGATTCGCACCACTGTTAAAAATGACACATGATAGGAAACGTAGACCTGAGTCAATGTTGGGCCGATACGCATGTGACTAGAAAAACTTAGGCCACACAGTTGTTTTATAAAAGGGAGGGAAAGAGAAAAAGATACGAAGTTGAGACAAATGGTGTTTTGCTAGTGACCATCTCGCGCGAAGTGGCATATTTTTCTGATAGCACTTTATATACTGATGCAGCAAAAAAACACATTACCCACATTAGTAATTGATTGCCTTATTTGTCTCAACTCGCATATCAAATAGTACGCCTCATCGGACGAAGTCAGGGTGTTCAATTGTTTCTAGGTTGCTGCGTATCTCCTAGTAATTGTTTTCACTTCGTACAGATGTGACACAATACCTGACGAAGCATGCGCAGTGAGCGCGTGGCATGTAGCTGGCACTTCCTCCTAACCACGCTTTTCGCTCCTAACACGCTAGAACATCATCACATCATGGTCCTTGAAACTTGTTTTAAAAATTCGGAGTCTCACTTGGTGACCGCGATAACGAGACGAAGTTGTTAGTTTAGCTGCCGGTTGATATTAAAAGAAAGCAGCCTCGCAACGCTATGACAGCCGGGCGCTTCTAGTTACGGCGATGGCAAGTGGTACCCTGAAGCCACTTTTGAGAGGACAGCTGCCACACGCGAGAGAGGCGTGGGAAGTGGGTGCGACCTCAGCTCACCCGTTATTAGCAATTGAGCCTCGAAACTAAAAAAAAAACTCATAGATTCAGCAAGCTGGCCGCAATGGAACATTGTGTTTTTTCTATTGTGGTATCTATCTATCTATCTATCTATCTATCCATCCATCTATCTATCTATCTATCTATCTATCTATCCATCTATCCGCCTACGTCTGGGTGCTCTCGTGATCACCTCTTTAACTCGGGGTAGGCCAAAATCAGCATGGAAGGGTAAGAGGATTTGGCAATTATGGCTGTCTAGTCATGACATAAATAACGTGAAAATCCCGTCGTGTGCATTGTCGTGAAACCCTTTCCTCCAGACACGTGAGGCACATAACGGATATGTAAAATATGATCCATTATTGAAGGGAACACTCGACTGTACACCATCAATATTTCTGGCCCTGTAAGAGCAATTGGTTTAAGAAACAATCTTCATGCAAGTCAATATTCTGTAAAGAGGAGTCGAAACTTTTATCCACCTGTAGTATTATGCACATCTAAGCCTCTATGATTCTGTAAGATAGCGAAATCTAAACATGCTGGTCACGCAGGTGTTCCCTTTAACAGTGTACCCATCTGTACCTGTATATTACGGGCTCTGTATACGAGTATGCGCTACAGATAATTGACACTTTGTATCTACCCAGTAACGGCAAGAACATACACGGGAAAATTGAATGCGAGAGCTCTAAGAAAAACTGACCTCGGCAGCGTCGTTGACTAAAAAAATAAATATCAAGGTCCCACCGAGAATCGCAACGAAGCTTTCTGCGTGGTAATCAAGTGAATATTCTACCACAACGCTACTCCATGTCTCAAAACGGCTTTGCAAAAGGACCCTATGCAGGTGTAATGTTGGTGAAACGTCAACTGTGGCTGCCGCACTGGCTAATTTTATAAACATCACACATGTACTGCTATGACATAGGCACCATATCGGGTTAGCGTCACGCCATCCACTGAAGTTGGTCTATACCCGCTACGGTGGTCTATTGATTATGGTGCTCGAGTGCTGACCCGAAGGTCACGGGATCGAATCCCAGCCGCGGCGGCCACGTTTTCGATGGAAGTGAAATTGCTCGAGGCTCATGTACTAAGATTAATGTGCACGGTAATAACACCAGATGGTCCAAATTTCCGGAGCCTTGCCCTACGGCGTCTCTCATACTCATATCGTGGTTTTGGGTAATTAAAACGCAACAATTAAATCATTAGAAACTTGTCAAACGTAGCGCTAATCACGGCTGCCACCTTCGCAAGCACAAGTGTTGTATCAGTTTACCGCTTCGTGTGTTGGTAATACCCATTACTGTTACGCAAGTGTAGTCAACAGGTGATATAAAACACAAGCGACTGCTCTAGATATGCATGCCTTTATGTTCCATAGTGCATATATCGATTACCAATATTCGAATATTCGAGTTATGAATGCTAATCTAGTGGTGGGTACTTAATCAAATAATTATATTGTTTTTTTAATAGCTAGTATTCAAAATTTCTAATTACTCGACAGCATGAATATCTAAAACGCGACAATGTCTAATAACGAAAAATAGAATGAGGAGGCTAAAATAACGCTAACATCGTTACAGTAGGCCTTTTTTTAACTGTTAAAAGCAGATTGTCATTTCCGCACGACATAGCTCCTGCGAAGAAGGCCAGGTAAGAGCCTAGGAGACTTTCTAACAGCTAGCGGGAAAAAAAATAAAATAAATTAGCGCACTGAGCACAGACGTTTAAGTCAAGATGCCCGAAATGTTTCAGCCCCGCATTCCAAGAAGGGACGATTTTTTGAAGTAATGGAAAGAGAGTGGAGCTGCACTCTATTTAGGTGTGGCCAAAATAACTTCGCGATATCTTCGCATTCCTATTGCTGAAGCGTTCAATGAGTGGATGTTTCGAACGACAGGGAACACAATAACATATCGGCAAGATAGCCTGAAGCCACGTCATGTGTAGTACCTTCTCTATCTACATGACAATTTGCAGTATTTTGTAGCAGTTACTCACTGCATTATGTGATCGAGGATATAAGCACATTTATTTTTTGTTCTTTACTTGAAGTTTCAATGAAATATTTTGTATTCAATATTTGATTAGGTATCTAATATTTTAGTCACTATTTCACGCAATTCGATTCGAATTCAAGTGGAGATAAAATTCCATTATTTACACGCCTCTAGTTTTGATCAACAACACCAATCACACCACAGTTGCCTTCCCCTTGCACGCTTCGCATCACCTTGACTCCCATGGTAGGTGGGGTCTGCCTAATTGCCCTCTACACTTAAAGGTTCACAGACAATTGGTACAGGATATAAGAATTAACCTCATCATGCTCATGCAAAAATTTGCGACGTTATGTTTCCATGTTTACCAAGAGGTATCCCTATAGTACTGGCCTGAACTTCGTCGATGACGCAGCCTGGTACCCCCCCCCCCCCTGAACAAAGTCGAATAGTATAATTCCCAACTCTCAAGAATCCACACAGCAAGGCAACTTTACTTTCTGTATCAAAAAT
The DNA here is from genome assembly GCA_013436015.1 of Rhipicephalus annulatus. Lineage (NCBI taxonomy): Eukaryota > Metazoa > Arthropoda > Arachnida > Ixodida > Ixodidae > Rhipicephalus > Rhipicephalus annulatus. The sequence continues at coordinate 214,070 of WOVY01000222.1, read as the reverse complement.
GATCTCGTAGTTTTCGAAATTTCTACCTTGATGAGCTCGATCCCTTCATTGAAGCTGCAACAGCCTTCGCGAATTTCCCGCTCTAATTGCAGCGTTGTTCTTCCGTTTCTGAAGGGCTCTATCCTCGATGGCTTATTCGTTCTACGTAAAAATTACTGATGCACGTGCGACTCCAGCTAGATCCAAGGAACAATTGAACGTGCACGCCCAAAGTGTTCTTTCTTTCTATGATATCGACGGTAACCCTCTTCTAACAGTATTATCGCGACTGAGCACAAGACCGCCTCCTAAAATTGATATTCTTGCACCATAGTCATGTATATAGATAATCAAGGCAGCAATGAAGGCGTTGCTATATTATACGGAATGTCTATGTGTCTCTTAGTAGAAATGTTATAGCTCCTCTAAGTGTGCTCGTTACGAGAAATCTCTATATCTCTTCCATTCTCTCTTTTCACCTTTCTTAATCTCTTCTTCTATTACAGGGTAGCAAAGTCGCAATGCAGCTGGTTAACCTCCCTGTTTTCTCATGCTCGCTCGCTACAACGTCTCATCAAAAATCTGAGTCATGTCATAACTTACAGCGAAATCCATGCTGCCGTTTGCATAAGAAGGTTGTCATTTCTTTCTTAAAAAAAGATTCCGGTGCTCTTGAAGAGGAAGTGTGGTCTCAAGTGAGTTGCCTGGTGTCCTAAAACTGGACGAAGGTGGAAACGGGGGTGAAAGTGTAGCAACTCAGGCTGTAAGCATTGCGCTGACAAAAGCAGCACGGTCCGAAGAAGTTACACTCAATAAAAATTAATATGTACCTTACGAATTTTATACGGAAGCCAGGATACTACCCCGATATCCCATGGCCGTTTTTCTATAAGTCATTATTTCAGCCTGACTTATCTAGCATCACATTCTCTTTCCAACACTCTTTTGGCTTGGCCCACTCGTCATGAAACGTTCGCCTTCCGAGGCCGCTTTCTACCAGCCCAGTTGAAACACTGGGCTAAGTTTCACATGTTATGCGTCTGCCATGTTAGCATTGCTAAACCTCGCAGGACATGAAAAGAAAAAGCGTCTATGACCCTATTCGAGAAGAACTTTATACTGGCGAGATCGCGCTTTCAGCCTTGGCGGCCTCTCAATCAAAACTGCACCAATGTGAAACGAGTACCCTGCTACTGTATGGCAACAATTGGAAATGCCCCTTGAGGATGCAAGGACATGTCTCAAACTGGGGGAGATCAAGTCTTTAGTCTTCAAATTGGGTTGTCGTGGTACGCCACAAGGATCCGTACTCTTGGCAATGTTGTTCAATCTGGTGATGTCAAAAGCTAGCTAACGTACTGGACACTGTCGAGGGTGTTGGCTAATATATCTACATGGACGGCGTCACAGTATGGAGTGTCGGCGGTAGTGACGGAGATCTTGAGGCTAGGCTGCAGGAGGTGGTAACACTTACGGAAAACTGTTTGGCTCGCATGGGACTCAAGTGCTCCTCTGAAAAGTCGGAGTTGTCAATCTTCTAATCCAAGAAGTTGGGTCTTAGGCCGAAGAATTGAGTACCGGAAGTTGAGACGCATCACAGTTCGTACTAGCAATGGGTCATTGGTACGAAAAGTCGATGCTATTAGGGTCCTTGGGTATGTAATTGAAGAAAATGGAGCGAATGATATAACTATTCAGCGTATTACCAAGAAGACACAAAAGGCCATAAGACTTATCCGAAAGATCTTTAACAGGCATGGAGGATTAGGAGCATCGCACCTTCTTGGTGCGATGCGCTTGGTTCACGCATTCATTTTGTGCCATTTTTTGTACGTAGCTCCTATGCTGAATTGGAAAAAGGGGGAGAAAGGCAAATTGGAAGCTTTAATTAGGAAATCCGTTAAGGCAGCCCTCGATTTGCCTGTGAGTACGTCAAATGATATGTTGTTGCGGTTGCGTTTGCATAATAATCTTGATGAAATTGTCAAGGCTCAGCGTATAGCACAGAGAGAGCGGTTGCTGGGTACGCAAGCTACTAGGTATATCTTACAGTCAATCGGAGAATCGGTGGCGACTGGTGATGGTGCGTGTCTATACAAGTTAACCGTGAACATCAGGGCTAATATCACGGTTTGTCCATTTCCGCGAAATGTGCACACTGTGTATAATGTAGGGAGGCGAATACAGAGAGCTAGGGCTTTGTTGCATGAGGCAAAGGATCAGGAGGAAGAGTATGCGCTTCTTGACGCAGCATGGATTAATGAGAAAAATGCTTATTCGGTGTTGGTGGTGGGAGATGCCAAAGGGAGCGTTAGAAAGGCCGCTTCCGTTTATACGAAAGATCCCGGTGTCGCTGAGCAGGTGGCTATTTCCCTAGCACTAATTTATTTAGAAAGTGTTCTAGTATTTAGTGACTCTCGCTATGCAATTAAAGCCTTCTCGAGGGGAGTTATTAGCGAACCAGCTTACACACTGGTGCAGGGTAAGGACATCACTCCGAATACCATTACTTGGTTTCTGGCGCACATGGGATCAGTGGAGGGAGCCCCACGTAACCTAAATGAGGTGGCGCACAGAGAGGCACGAGGATTAGTGTGCCGTGCAAACCCTGAGGTGGCTGAATCTCCCGCTCTGGAGTTTAGAGACCAGCTGTTGACGTACAACAATATAACCAAACATCATTACTTAGAGCGCAGGGAATTCCCCTTGCCACATTCTAGACTTGACAGGCCACAGGCGGTTAAATTAAGATTTCTGCAGACGCGGACGTACACCAACCCGGTCGTAATAAATAAAATTAACCCGGACTGCGGGGTTCCGATTTATTGTAGTAAGTGTGGGGGCTTGCTAAATTTTGAACACATGCACTGGCGCTGCTCGGCAATGCTATTTAGTTCGGAAGCTTAGATGGCTTCGAATGCATCGGCGTGTAGACGCAGCTCGCACCACTAGCACGAATACAATGAGCCCTGAAGGTAATTTCACGTCCTCTGGAGCTGTGGCCAATGTTTTGTGCCGTCCAGCCAATCACTGTCAACGATATTCGCTTAAAATCTACATATGCTTGTTGAGCCGCAATTTCCTCAGGGACATTCATTGTTAACATCGAGGCATCAGAGAGAGCTGACGCAGCCAACATTATACCATGGACAAGATCGTCATAGAAAGGCCAAATTATTTTTTGTCCTATTTGTGGTCAGAGCTGATAATCGCTTACACAGGCCGTTTCCTAGTCGAGCAGGCAGAACTGGCCATGAAGAAAAATTGGCGGCTGATACACGAAGTGAATGCCGATGATGGAGTGATGCTAGGTCCTAAGGTTCATAACGCAACATTGAAGTCGTCGCCAAAAAAGACGAAGGGTCTGCTTGGTAGAACGCTTATGACTGCCGATCCGCTAGTTTTTTACGTTTCTGCGTACATTTCTGCGTTCTCTGCTTTGTTCCAGAACCGATGAAAGTATAAACTGTCCCGCACCTTCGCCGGGAATTGCGGCGGCCGCAGCGGCAGTCTCCAGGAAGCGCTATGGGCTTCTTAGCACCACTAACAGTGACGACACCAGTGTCTACTCACTCAGCAGTGAAGACTGGTCTGACGACAACTTTCAACTCGCACAAAGCCGTTAGGGGAAACGCAAAAACACTGGGTGCCCCCTGACTTCAGGCAAGTCTGCCGTGATGAATACTCAGAAGACCGAAGTCAGTACAATTATTTTTGTACCAGAGCTCTCTACCGATAACTTTAGCCGACCCAACCATCAATCGGTCTCGCTGCTTCTCGAGGCAGCGGATCAGCGGTGCCAAACGAAGTAAGGGACGCGAGACTCAACTAACGAAGAAATGTTCTTACTATCGAGGTTGTTCACGAGACTGCACTGAGCACACTGAGCCAAATTACGGGATTTTATGGCATAAAAGTTCGCTCGTACATGTCATTGAGCAGCGGTACCACTATTGGTGTCGTCTATGATGTCGACATCTCTGTTTTAAACACGGCCTTTACCAGTCTTGTGAAACCAGTGGTTCATGGAATCAATACCATGCGTATTCTCGCATGAGCACATCTCGTTGTATAAAACTAATATTCAAGGGTGAACTTCAGCCCTTGCATTTCAAGGTGGGCCACTTTCGGCATCCTGTACGACCATTCCTTCCAAGGCCACTTTAATGCCAGAAATGTTTGAGGTTTGGACACATGAGCGCCATGTGTCAGAGCACAATAATTTGCTCACGCTGCACCGAACCACACCCTACAGACTTCATGCGCCACCACGGTACTCAAGTGTTGCAATTGCCTCATGTCCCAGACACTTGGTCAAATTGCTGTCCCGATACCCAGAAGGAAAAGGACATTCTTAAGCAGATGGTGCTAGCCAGTCTTCTCGTCGAGAAACTGTTGTTGTTGTCAGAATACGGCGCTCCCGTCGCCGTAGTGGTTCAAAGGGCTCAGTGACACGTAGTTCACAGGTGATACGACCTGCTTTTCTTCCTAGACTACACGTGCCCGCGTCCATTTCAGAAGACAGGTCTGCACCAGAGCATATGGATGCTGCTAATTGGTCGGTATTACCAAAGCTGCCGCCAGAGCCACAGCCATAGCCAACACAACCACGGTCAAAGCCACAGCGCAATCCACAGCGAATCGAATGGTCACTGCAGACCGAGCCAACATCGATTCAACGACAGTACTGGTTAACTACACGATGCCTGAAAAGTACCAGGACATCACTGCGACGCTGCGATCTCTCCTGGACACCATAATTATGCTTTTCAATAAACTAAATACTCTGTCAGCCCCAACAGCTCTGACACTGCTGGAGGTTCTCAATCCAGTGTTTTCAGCGCTTCATTAGTCCCCACGGATCACCCATGACCCTCTCCAAGACCGCAATTTACCTGTCGCATGTTTCAATGCTGAAGCATGTTGGTTAGTAAAGTTTCCGGCCTCAATGACTGACTGACTGTACATATTTGTACGTGCAGTGCTCTCCTTCTCTCCTCTCTTTCTCTTTTTAATCCCCATGCCCCTATTTCCAGTGCAGGATAGCAAACCGGGCATTCATATGGTTAACCTGCCTGCCTTTCCTTTTTTTGTTTTCTTTCTCTCTCTTTTGAAGTCGCCGACCACCTTAGAAGATGGATGAACGCACGCCCACAAGGACGGGTGGAGGGATGCAAGGACAAAAGGACGGATAAATGCATGGATGGGTGGGTGCACGGATGGACATATGGACGGATGCACAGACGAATGGATGGATGAAGATATGTGCAGATGATCGCACAAACAGATGGATGGACATAGTACGGTCTATTTTAAAACAAAATGCGCACCATAGCACTCTATGTACGGTGCCTATGCGGCACCTGTGTTTCGGGCCGATGGGGACCTACAACAACGGAAAGAATTAACAGACGCCATGCCAGTCTAAGGAACTTCGCTCCCAAAATATGCACGTACTACACGTATACAGCCACAACAACAACAACAACAACAACAACAACCACGAGAGAGTTCGCGAGCGTCGCTCACCAGTGCTAGGAATTCGGGTTTGATGGCATCCCACCGCTGCCACCACTGTTTGGAAATCGCTGTGTTGCGATGGTAGCGTTAACCGAGAGCAGCGAGCAGTCGAACGGACTTCGCTGAAGCCTTCGCCCAGAGGCGGCATAGGAAGACAATAGTTGTGAAAATAGCAACAGGTAAGAACGTTTACTATAGCAGGTTATAGTTTGTACAAAGCCGGCCAGCATGACGAAGTCAGCTGGGACAAAAATTTTCAAACATCGGGCTGGCACGGCTTTAAATATTGTTAAGGCCTTTTTTCTTAGACCAGTTCCCGGGACTCGGCGGAGGAGACGCAGCTTTCCCCGGAACTGCACGGTGGCCCGCCGCCGTCAGCGTGGAAAGTGGCGCTAGGAGGGGGGAAGAGTTTGTCGGAACGGCGCTTGTGCTCGTGAAAAGAAGCGCTCCCGAACGAAAACCATGCCTGTGACATGACACCAGACAGAAGCGCAGACACTTTCCGTGTGGATATGCATTGCTGTTTTGTACTGGCAAGAATCTTCCGTATGAATGCCCAATATTTAGATGGAAACTATAACGGCTTTGATGCAGGCATCTTTGCTGTGTATTCGGTGACTGAAATGGTGACGTGCGCATTGCGACTAGCATTACTATCCTTATAAAGTACATTTAGTGCAAGAGTCGTGAGGGGTGCCAGCATTATTTACCAAAGACAGCCGTTAAGAGAACCACGAAGTCATTCGCGCGTTTGCTGCGTAAATTCCCGCTTTGTAGAACGAGATGGAGATTTTAAGCGCTGTCAAACAGCGTATCAGTGTTCTCAGGTGTTGATCCCGTTTACCAGTCTATAGATGCCAAAAAACAACAACAACAAAAAGACAAGGATGTCCAGACAGCACCCTCGCTACGTCTCCGTATGCGGAAATATGCGTGTGCAACGCAACAGTTAAGTTTCAAAAGCACGTTCTCGTTGACAGCGTTTTATATTCGGCTTATCAAAGCACTTGAGCATATCATTAAATAAATTTGGACCTGTATATAATAGTAAATAGAGAACACCAAGCGCGGCTTCGGCCAGCGTTTCGGCGTAACTATATCGTACATTTTCCTTCAAAATAATTTTTCTTTGCTGAGTCCCAACCAAACAGCTGAACTAATATATCGTTTATTATTCGAAGTAAGCTCTCGTCGTCGGCATAGCGACACCACGATGCAATTGCCGAGATTAAGTGTACAAAATTAATCTGCTGGACGTGAGCAAGACGCGGAGATGCACGAACTTTTTTTTGCTTTATATAGTGACGATCAATATGATAGTCAGCTCCAGACGTTCAGACATTCTGCCATAGACTTGGGAGTTGTTCTCGGTGGCAATGGAAAACGACTGCTGAGTGGAAAGAACTTTAAAAGTCAAACCGCGGTCATCTAACCTTGGGCATTTCATTGTGTGATTTGTAACGTCCCTAAGTCTTCGAGTAAAAAAAATGTACTACACAAATTACATTACCAAATTGTAATATAAATATGAAGAAAACAAAAGCTGGTGAAGAGACAACTTGCCGTGAGCAGGAAGTTATTTGAAAGTCGCAGGTCGAGCTTCTGCGCACGGCAACTTTTCTTTCTTCATATTTACATTAGAATATGGTCTAATAACTTTTCCTAGATTTTGCGTGGCATTATTGTCTGTTAGATCTCAATAATATTGCTTCAAGCACGGAAAAATGAGCCCTTATAAATTCCTTATACTCCTTTCTTATATATATATATATATATATATATATATATATATATATATATATATATATATATATATATATATATACATATATATATATATATATATAAATCAATGGGAAATACAACAAGACCCCGGAGCCATAGAACACGTCGACATACCCGAGGATCTATGAAAGGTGCGAGCGCTGTGTTTCAGCACGAGTTTCTATCTCTGGAGTTCTGGAGTTGTGACATTCGTGTCGTGCCTGTGACTGTCTGTGGTTTAACTCGAACTTCTCTTCATTGAGTGTCAACCACCTAGCAACCCCTAGCTAAAGCCTACCAACGACCTAGAAGAAATCTAAGAAGACTCCGCATCACCTTGCTAAGGCCTAGCAGTAACCTAGAAGCAGCCAGATTACTCTTCGGAATCGTTCAGCTTCCCTGCTCCAAGCCTCGCGCGGCTTTTCTCGCAAGCCTCACCTATTTTAGAAAATGTTCTCTCGGCCTCTTCGAGCATGTCGCTACACTTCAGTTACCTGTCGAAGTGTGTGATAGCATGTTGGAAGCCGGAAAAGCTTGAGTTCAAAGGTGCAGTTGCTCCGACAGGAACAATGCCTGGCTATAACGCCGTCATCACGCGACAGCAGCTATGACTCTGATAACGGGTTGTTTTATAGCTGTTCGGGGCGGATGCACTTTAGCCCGTATGCAGTGCGAAAAGCCTGTAGCGACTATATTTAGGGGGCCCAGGCGCGGTGAGTAACGGCAACGTGCAGTGCCGTACATTGTCCCGGTTCCCAGAATGAAGACGGAGTCACTGCCGGCTCGTACATATAAGACATGCCGAGCTCAATGAGGACTAACCCTTGATGGGCCAGCTCGCGCCGAAGCCGAAATGCCGGCCTCTATTTCAGTAATTGTCACGCTCGTTTTCTTCCTCTTTTTCTGTTTTCTCATCGCACGGGTGGCTAGCCGGCAGCGTCTATTTTAAGAGCGTATTGCGACTTGCGCCGAGATAGTACAACGCGCGCACCGGCCCCTCGCGAGCGCACTTAAACCCGTTCACTAGCCGTAGACCACTGGGATGGGCGCAGCCGCTTCCCGGTGCGTGCTCGCTGGGTTGTAGTGCGTACCATCCACCCACTTGTTGTGAGGGTATACACGTTCTTGTTTGGGCTACTTGACTCTTCTCCGTTCACGCTTTGTGCCGCCAACATGCATTTACGTGTAGTTGTTTTATCCACATAGCAGTGTGTGGTTCTGTCGTGCTTCACCCCGATCGCGTGTGTCCTTATATGAATAGCAGCGAAGACCTCGTCACAGACAAAGGTAAATTGCCACACAACGGCACAATTTGTTTTCTTCTCATTCGCCCGTTGGTTTACTTCATGACCCCCACGGCCATTCGCCACAGTCTTGTAATCAGCCATGCCACCGAACAAGGTCACGAATTGCCCAATCCCTCTTCATCGTCTGCTTCCTCGAGACCAATTGTAATACATAAACACCTGTCCAGTCACGAGACAGCGATCTAGGAGAATGGTTTTCACCAGATCAAGAGTCCTCTCTTTTAAACGCGAGAGTTTTCAACGAATTCGAGTGACCTTCCACCTTCAACCCAAAGGCGTCTTCGTCTTTAATGGAGTGCAAAGTGGCGCAGGTGCCGTTTGCTCTAAGCACGGTGCGATGACGGCGGCCACTTTCACGGGCACTTCATAATCACGCAGTGAGAGCCCCGGAAAAAAGAGAGATTTGGAAATAACTAAGTATAGATGCGAGCTCTACACGCACGTGACCTGCGTGTAAAGCCACTCGCGGGCAACGAACTGCAAAAATGTTTGATCGACGTTGATCATCACAGACTTCGCCCCACATAGAAGTTGTGCGCACAGACATTCTTAATTTGGAAAGGCTAAAAGCTCTTCCTGTTGCAGTTAACTTGTTCTGCAGGCCAAGGCGACATTGATGCACACCAAAACTAATTGTCATCATCACGTTAAATTTGTGGAGCAGGGTAGTTCGCAATATAAAAGAGGTAAAAAAGATACATCACTACTGCAGATGGATGAGTCGCGGGATCGCATGACTTCTGCGAGAAGAAAACGTAGTAATTTTATGAACTTCGTTCTGCTGCGAAAAATGAGCCCTTTTTTCTTCAATAAAATGCGAATACTTACTTGATAATAATCGTGAGCCTAATCTAGCTACTCCGATTGTCAATGGCATGTGAGAGTATACACAAGAAGAGCGAAGAAGCAACTAACGAATTTGATTTGGTTTCTTGTTTGAGCAAGGTTCATGCATCTAAGACCAATGTGGAACCTACCCTTCTCCTTATGGTTCCTCGAGACTATACATTCCCTGCAAACTTGAGTATAGGACACTTGGACGTATATTGGTTGGCTCCCATTGTGAATACCTGTTCAAAGACTCCTCCTGGTATCAGAATGAAGGACGTGTGTTGTGTTCAATGCCAGGGGTTTCCATCAAGTATTTTGGAAACCACTGTATTGCTGGGTTTGACATGTTCATCTGCTTCAGCATGTACTGCTCCGACTTAAGAACGCTCGCTTGGTCCCTGGGATCTCCCCTCTCTTTCAAAAATTTCTCACCCTCTCCGACGTCCATGCACACTAATTAGATATGTTACTTTTTTCAATGTCTACGCATGTTACCTATAGTCAAGACACTTGGCTGTTGGACGCTGGCTCCCGGTTTTCTTTCAGCTAACACAATATCAAGCAATTTTGTTTAAGTGTGAGCTATCCGGCTACGGCGCTGCATAGCACACTTATGCGCGAATGCCTCAGCAAATTTTATCCCAATATAAAGTTTATTCACGATGCAGATAACCTGTTCCGAAAGTTCCTGTTTAGTTGGGGAGTGCGTTAAGGTAGGAAAAAAAAGACTCAATGACCAATACACAAGCAGCTCTGTTGGAAAAGAAAAGGAATAAACGTGTGCAGGCTAGTACTGCAAGAGAGAAGAAGAAGAAGTTGAAAACAAGAAGGGCGTTCGGTCTGGTTTCTTCGCCGATCGGTAGTTTTCCTTTACGAGCTTTGATACAAGCCTAGTTTGGACATAGAAATGAGCAGCTTAGGAAAAGACATTCATAAAAACCGTACAAACCTGGTAATATTGATGAGAAATATAGAAGTTATCACATTATAAGGAGCTCATAATGCCAAGTAAAAAATCAAAAACGTCAATGATAATATTATATGAAGTTCTACCTCGAAAAACCACGATGTGATTATGAGAGACGTCGTAGTGGAGGGGTCCGAAAATTTTGACGATCTGGTGTTCTCAAACATGCCCTAACATCTCACAGTACATGGGCCTATAACATTATACCTTTGCTGTGAAACGGAAGTTGGAGCATCCCGCCACTGGTACCATTGTTGCGACTTTGGGTAGCGGGATCAGAACCGGGGTCATCCACGTCTTGGTGGAGGATGGGTAGAGAAGCCGGAGCTGTTAATAGGAACGTTCATTTACAAGTATTTACATGTTTATAAGAGCATGATAGTACACGACAGAAATGAAGCCGCTTCGAGCGTCTCTGCGCTCGCGTTTGATCACTTGGGCCTTCCCAAGATTCCTTGCAGAGGTAGACAATTGAGTCCAGGACACTCTAATCAAAATCGTCGTTGTCCTCTCCACCCCTAAGAGGAAAACTCAAACACCGGCTTTCTCTCAACCTTGAAAAGAGGGAAGAGGCACGTCCAGTTCATCCTATGGCGGAGAAGCGTACGTGACACTAAACACAAAACGATTGCACGGCACGACACAGCACAGTACCACGACGGGGAGTCTCATGCCCAGAATGAACTCATCTACGTGGCATTGCTGCTGGGCAGGCCGCGGTGTGCGGGAAATGAGCACTTGAAGGCCCTATGGGATGTGAGGCACCTAAGTCTGAAAATAGGCAGTCCATCTAGTAGGCATGGTCTGTCAAAATTTTAAATCGTTCATCGATTTTGCCATCCTTACTGTCTAGGCAGTCTGTCGGTCGGGCGTGTCTAAAGCGTTTTTGAAGAGGCAAGCCGACGACGCTGAAGAATTCGCCATACTACTGCTGTGTTGACGCAGCTTCAGAATGTTGCTCTCGGCTGCTGAAAAGTGCCAACGAAAAATTTATGACAAAAGGAGCCGGTGACGTGGTATTGAATGCGTTTCCGCATCCGTCCCCGTCCGAAAGACGAAGACTGCATGAAATTCGGGTGAGGCCCGACACCTCCATTGAAGAGCGACCGCCCCGGCCGGGATCAAACCTGTGACCTGTGGTTCAACAGCTGGGCACCCTAGCCACTTCTCCACCGAAGCGTACCTATAGAAAGGCCAATGGCCACACCAGTAGGAGAATAGAAAAGATTATAAATGCATGCTTCCCGCTTGTTCACCCCCTGACAGTTAAACAAATTCACCTAGTGAGCGAAAGGACTATCATTCAGATCATTCAGTGTTCACCTGAAATCAGTCCTTTCAGTGTTATACAGAGTGTAGTTTATCATAATCTCTCTACATGCTGTATAAGTGAATGAATGTTTTAACACATCCAGTCAGTAAATATTTTGTTGGCTTACGGTGGCACATTTCCACGTTAGAATAGAGATGCCTTGCTAAGGTGCCTTTGATGGGCGTGATCCTGAAAGAGCCATCGCAATAACATCTTCATTTTTGCACTAAGAAAGACGAAAACAAGCAAGAAGACAGGAGAGGCGCTTACTTGCGCATGTGTTTGTTTTTCACTCGAAAATCCAGAGATATGTGTACTCGCTAGCTTGCCAAACAAAAAAGTTCTTTTTAAGCCAATTCAATGTCACATGAGCACGCCGAAATGGCCAGACTAGCGTGTGCTGCATACGGATTACCTGGTTAGTGAAGCCTGCAGAAGTTGCTGTACGCAATTATTGGCCTAAAAACTTGGGAGATAAATGATGGCATGCCCAATCTTTTCTCGATAAGACTAAAACAAGTGTCAGGAAAGAGCTATATTGAACATGCGTGTAATTTCGAAGTTTGAATAGAACTCGCGTGGTCCGTTAGGAGCCTGACTAATACAAAAGTACAGTAAACATTTGCACTATGTAGCGATGTATTCCTCGTAGATCCATATTTTGAATCGTCATTACGATTATCACATAGAAATTAGAGGACTGACACTTCCAAAGACGTAGCCGTCAGATTGCAAATGCGGAAATATTTTTTTAAGAAAACAATTTGACATAATGAGGTCACCCATTTCAACTTCACGCTCTTAAGATAATTCGATATTTAAGGGCGACAGTAAAGAATGCATGCAGGAAAAAAAAACAGTCACCGACATAACTAGGCCCCATTCTACACAACCTTCACACTAGTATATTCAGGCAGTGTGTGCTGCGACTCAGCCCTTGCGCAAAAGGCGATACTCCCCCTCTTTCTACCATAAAAAAAAATATAGAGATGAGAAACATGCAGAGAAAGGCATCGCTAAACCTAACACGAAACAGAGGAAAGGGGTGGGCGCACATGTGCTGGTAACAGGTGATGACAGCCATGAGGATGAAGAGCAGCAGCGTGGCGCTCGGGTCATTACCTCGCGAACTTGTGTGCATCGTCGCGCCTGTCTCGAAGAGGCCGTCTTTCTGCAACACCTCCTAGGAGGTGTTGCTTTCTGGCTCACTAACTTCCTATACCAGCGTCAGCGGCGCCCTTAGACACGATCTCTCTGGAAGCGTGGTTCACGCTACACTTTCCCTGCGGCTGTCTCGAAATTGCAGCGCAGGCCGCGAACCATGAAGCCAAAAACAGCAACAGCTGCGGTCTGCTTCGCCATTAGCGACATCGTTAACCCGCGAAGACTCGTCTTTCCGGTCAGCTGGAGTCAAACGCAGAGCTTTTCACACGGGTCTACCGCGCGTGAGCTAAAACGAGAAGGCAAATGAAGTAAACTGCGACGCCAGTACTACACCGTTAGAAGCTCATATAAGGAAGTCTCTCGTGATTGTCTTTCCGCACTGCCGAGTGCCCATGTCTTCTTTGTTTTCTGTCTTCTTTATTCCTACAGCGCAAAATAGCGACGCCATAGTTCACCGGCAGTGCAAACAGTACCCTTACTAGTTGGTGGTCTGAAGTATCTCTTGAAAAACCTTTCGGGCAATGCGTGAATCAGGTGCATTTCGTGGCCAACAACAAAATTCTGAGTAGTGGAGTGTCAATGCTCAAATAATTTGTAAACTGTACAAAACCTAACCAGGCTTTTCTTTCCCCAGCTAGAATAGAATTTCCTAGAACAATACAGGTAATCTTCACGGTGACAAAATGAAGTGAGGGTTTTTATTCACGCGAGCTAAAACAAGTAACAAGGCTCAGGCCAACATACTGGGTGTGAAGAGAGGACGTCTCAGAGCGGAGCCGACGTTTCGTAAAGACACTTGTCCTTGTCCGAGTGAAACATCATAATGAACAATTACCAACATGCCCAATTGGCAGTCATCCTTAATGAAAAATGCAGTTTAGTGGCACGTTAAGTAAGGTAAGGTAATGACAGGCAAAGTTAGGTCAGTTAGGGTAACGTAATATAAGATAAAATGCAGTTGCGTTAGTTGAAAAGCATAGTCCAAGCTTGCTTCAGTTATAAAGAGGACAATGTAATCAGTCGTGCGAGTACGACCCAGCATTCGTTTTCTCCACAGACAATATGTAGTCAACCTATTGTGTCTTTGATAGTTCTGGCATAGTTTCTCGTATGGCCATGCGAGCTCCTTCTTTTTTTTGGGGGGGGGGGTGGGGGTGGGGGGGCTAGTTTATGAAAGAAAGCTATTTTGCTGCAACAAGCCTGTGCGATGTCTCACTGCCGCTAAGATTTCACGAATGTACCGGGTGAAACGCTGCTCTAACCACATTTAAGTACAGAGCAGGTGCTCCTATAAGCCTGAAAATATCCTACAGACACTTGTGTATGTTAACGTACAATATTACGCGTTCTCAACTAGTCTATCGTTTATATAGATGGCTCATCGACTATGACAATGCTGTGTTTGTTATTCTGTCCACCTTCAAAAAATTCCCGACCATCGCTGTTCCATGCGTACTTCGGACAAAAGGATACTAGTTGCATGTATTAAGAAGCGCGTTAAGAGACACCTTTTTTTTCTTCGATATTTTCGGTGATTCAAAAGCAGCTCTGCAACTTGATCCATTAGCTCTGCTATGTGCACGTAAAGAACTGATGAGAGCATATGAATCTATAAAGAGGTTGGCATAGACGATGACGGTATTTCCGTGGCTACCGCGGCACTAAAGCATTACTGGCGATGTGGGGGCTGACAAAGCTACCGGTGAGGCACATCAAGATAATCAGAGCACAATGAGTTTACCGTAGAGAACACGGGCAGCATGGTACCGAGCCCATACCATCACTAAGAAAACGGAACGCGCTGGCATGAACAGCTATTACCTTGTTTTACTGGACAGAATCAAACATCGTGTAGCCTTCGGCTAAAAGCTTCTTCTATAAAGGCGTGCTCATTCCTAGCTGAGGACACTGCGTATCAAAAGTGCTGTTGTGAAAGTGGATGTTAATTACAGTGTGCCTCATTCGCGCCGAATAAAAAAATAGGGGCGACCAGATGCTCCCGGTGTCTCGGAGAAAGAAGGCATCGGTGTTGGAGGTTGGCTTTGATTGTTGTATTTCTCCAAAATAGAAACCAACCGCCGCTTCGGAGGAACCCACAACGACAAGGTAGGAAAGGAACAACTTGGGGGGGGGGGGAAGGACTCGTTTTTGAGGTGCAAAAAAGGCGACAACTTGTGGTCGAGGAGAGAGCGTTCTTGACGTCGGCGCGCCTTTACAATCTACAGAACAGTACGATGAAGAAAGATAAAGCCATCCGGACAGTGTTATTTCACTTTCTTGCTCAAGACGTTTGCGCGTATGGAGTGCACAGGAAGCTCTTTTTGACTATATGCATACTTGTGTTTCTTCGTATGTTTCAAATAACTTTTACTTTCCCGCTCTACAAGAGTGCGGTACATACTATAGACAAACTCCACCGGACTTACGTCACGAAAATGCGGTGGCGCTGTCTTGGTAGGCAAAAGTCGTTCTGCCTACCGCAACTTCTGCTGGGTTTTTAATGGCGCATGTGTTGTTCTCAGTCAAGCAACGAGAAAAAAAAAACGGTATGTCGACGAACTGCGTTGTGGTTGGATGTGAGCCGCGTCTCACAACTTAGTTTTGTTTGTTAGCGCACATCACAGCCCTCAGATATGGTGGCTAGTACCTCAGCGCTTATGGCTTTCACAACGCTTATGGCCTCTCAGAATGTCGTTTTGTTGGCGCACATCGCAGCCCTCAGCGCTTATGGCGGAAGTTACGTGTGGACGTCGCTATAATTTTACCCAGAGTTTCGACATCGGCCTACCTGTGTTTACAAACATGAAAGGGGTCTATGGAATAAACAAGTCTTCACTGTGCGTTCGTAATGAAAAGCCGTCATGACTCTCTGCCGTCGTCTGTTAAAGAAAGTTTTTGCCTTCATGCTAATCCGCTACAACACTGATGTTGTATTTGCCTCATTCCCTTCCCAATGAGGCAGACATCTGCCACATGTTCATCTCTGAAACATTGATGTTGGGAACCGAAGAGCGAGCATTTCCATATATGAAACGACTTAGCATCCATGCTTATCGTTTTGTATTTTCGCTGTTCGACTGACTGCGCTGGCAGCTGCTTCCTTTCGCTCCACTGACAAGGGCAACCGCTTCCGGTTCAGGGCGGACGCGCACATTCGACACGCCGCCAGTGCCCCTGTCGTTCTTCGCGAAACGCGCCTACACGGTTTCTCGGGTGTCCGCGCTGTTGCTATATAAAAACCCCGTCAGAGCCCGAAACTTTCCCGCCTCTGGTCATCCATGCGTAACAAAGC
The DNA here is from genome assembly GCA_013436015.1 of Rhipicephalus annulatus. NCBI lineage: Eukaryota > Metazoa > Arthropoda > Arachnida > Ixodida > Ixodidae > Rhipicephalus > Rhipicephalus annulatus. The sequence continues at coordinate 197,934 of WOVY01000222.1, read as the reverse complement.
AAACGCGATGGACGTCGGCTGCGGACGGAGAAAAAGGAAGTTGTCGAAGATATCGCTCGGATGGCCAACGCTGGCTGCACGAGCCACACGTTGTGTGTGGCAAGTACGCAGTGCACAGTGCTCCCAGAACGCTCCCGCCTTCCCTATAACACGTTACGCGAATGCGACCTCGTTGTTCGAGGCTGATTTTTGTTTTCTTCTCGTTCAGTACATCCTCGCGTGGCCAGAATACGTCAGCATCATGTATTGCGGCCAATGTGGCCGCATAGATATCATATATACGCATACGACATGTACGGCTGGAGAGTGATGGTGAGAGAGTTTTCCTGATATTTAGAAAAGGCAGCAAGAAAACAAGGCAGGAAAAAAGCCAAATAAATGCGTCAGGCCGTGAATTACAACACCGAAAATAAGGGGGGAAAAAGAGCACACACACGACGAAGTCCCAAGGGAGGATAACGCGGCTCGTTGGCTACGGAAGACTGAGAAGCGTGACTGCATCTTGTTTCTCTGGCTTGTCGCCATTCTTATTGTATTTTTCCAACCCTTTGCTCAAAGAGGTCTCGTACCAAAAAATAACGAAAAAGTGCTCAAGTCCGATAAAGTTGACGCCGCTTAGTTGGGTGTGCGAGACGCCCACTGTTCGCTCCGATTGCATACATACGGGTGCCACATGCCTGCACGTTGGCGCCTCGGAAATGTACCTGCAATGAAAGGCAGCAATACTGTCTGCTATGGGCGCGTACACGCGGTTTGTGCGAATGCGTGCAACCATGCAGTATGCATAAAAGGAACACGCAAGAAAGGAAGCTCAGTGTTCTCAGCAGGAAGGAAACGCAATCCGCGCGCAGCTGGGCCTCGACATTGCACTTGCGGGATTTCTGAAGACCGCGCCAAACTGACAGTTTTCTGCGTAAGATGGATATAGCACGCACAAAGCGAACAGTTCAGACGGTGCAGTTTGCGAGTGCTAAAAGCTTCTTTTTTTATGACTGTGTACACTTACTTAAGGTCATCGCCAGTGCAATGCTACAAGGGGGGGGCAAAAACACGAGGTAGCAGAGGGCTGTAGTGACGAGCGGTATAAGGCCTCTATGTACCGCACAAGTAGCTAGCTTTCACCTATAAGGTTAATACAGTTACACTTAAAGTACACTTTAAAACGAACAAGAATTAGAAAGGCTTAGAACTGATAAACATAAACTGCTCTATGCCTACCACGAAGAAGTAGTATATAGGTAAAGATGGGAGCCGACAGATGGGAACACATGTCTGGATAGGTTGAACGTACATAAATAGGTGCCTCAGACTATCAAGGGCCCTATAGGGTGATGGCGATATGGCCATTATCCATTATGCTTAAGCATATTATTCGTCATATTGACGCGCCATCATCGTTATAGCTGGAGAATAGCGGGAAACTTAATACTACACGAATAGTACCATAAAACATCAACCTTTTCAATAATTCAAGCCGTTTCCATGGGGGCCAGAAAACTGCACAATGTACGAAGGTCCCTCATTTGGCCTTTTTTTCAGCACTAGCTGCCAAACCGATGACGTTTTCGCTCTCGACCTGCAACTGCTTCATCAGCAACAATTTTCGTAGCGGCTGTTGTGTCGTTACAACGGCGTAGTGTGTGGGGGAGTGATTTCCAGAGGGGCTTCAAACACCCTTCCTAATTTTAGAATTTTTTGTTCGAATATATACATGCACAAATAAAAGCACACACACGAACATACATGAAATGTGATTGGATTCCACCTACCTCTTCGCTGAAGCATGTTTCCAATCCCCAAAATTGATTTAACACTGATTACCCAATAAGCTTAAGAGACAAGAAGAGAGCAGAGTGGATTAGAGAACCATTGGGGGTTAACAATATCATAGTTAATATCAAGAAGAGGAAATGTACATGCGCCGGGCATGTAGCGCGTAGATAGGATAACTGCTAATCATCAAGGGTAACTAACTGGACTCCCAGAGAAGGCAAGCGATTTAGGGGGAGACAGAAGGTTAGGTGCGCCGATGAGATTAAGAAGTTTGCGGGTATTAATTGGCAGCAGCAAGTACAGTACCGAGTTAACTGGCAGAACATGGGAGAGGCCTTTGTTCTGCAGTGGACGTATACATATAGTCAGGTTGATGATGACCCAATGAGCTTTAATGAAAAGAATGGCGCAATAACCTAAGCAGGAGTAGATGTCAGTGTTGAGTATCGTAAGGTAAATATTGAAATGACCACACATTGAAAACCTGTCAGTCAAGGGGGCCTCGCGCACAAAGAAACGCAGCGTTTGCAAGCCTATATGCTGAAGATATTTTTATCGCAACGTAACGCGGCGAAGTCTAATGAATATATAGGGCACAGTATATCGATATAGATGAGTAGAAAATATGTAGAGCAATGTGGGAGGGCTGTGGTATGTTGCGTATGTGTGAATAGTTCCATAAAGCCATAATTTATGACTAGTTTTATAGGTATCCTTCGTCCAGTTTATGTTTTTGTTCTAACACTCGCGCGACTATACTCATCCTTAATGGGTACGTGTTTCTGGGAATGCGTTTTAGTAAGGCTTGGTAGTCGGTGGTGTTCGATTAGATTTGTGGGGTTTAACGTCCCGAAACCACCATATGATTATGAGAGACGCCGTAGTGGAGAGCTCCGGAAATTTTGACCACCTGGGGTTCTTTAACGTGCACCCAAATCTGAGTACACGGGCCTACAACATTTCCGCCTCCATCAGAAATGCAGCCGCCACAGCCGGGATTTGAATCCGTGACCTGCGGGTCAGCAGCCGAGTACCTTAGCCACTAGACCACCACGGCGGGGCTAGTCGGTGGTGTTCGATGTGCTATATATATATATATATATATATATATATATATATATATATATATATATATATATATATATATATATATATATATATATATATATTGCAACCAATTATACGTCTAGTGGACTCCAGGCGCACTGCCTCGAGGAAAGGATGCACCTACTATTTTTTTATATATAGCGATCCCCATGGAGCTAGTGCGATGAATGCGTTATTACATATGGCTGAGAATAGAATGATTTCAGGAAAGAAGAAATCTCGACCGTCTAGCCGGGAGCGCGAAATAGCCTTCGAGATTTCTCGCTGCGGTTTAGCGGAAATAAAAAAAAATGGACGCACTTTGTCGCACACAATACACAACCTTTGATGAATCTGCACGTATCTAGCGGCATCTTGCCTTTACAACAACGCTGGACCACACGGAAGAAATGAAGGCGTTATCGTGCACACGCCGAAAGTGGAGAGCGAGAGACGGGCAGCGCTGTGGCCGTATACGGTGCGAAAAAGGGTAACAACAAAGAAAAAAAGAAAGAATAAAGCCGTCACAAAATAGGGAGCGGAGAGCGGTAGACTCATGGTCGAAAAGATCTTGTTCTGCGTCCTCGTTTCACGCGGTGAAGGAAACGCGCACATATCACAATATCAACAACAAGACGGCCGAATGGAAGAACGTCTGGCTCTACTTTTTTTGTCCGGCCGTTCAAATGAATCTGCTCCTATTTAGAGTCACCTAATAAGGAAACACTTTCGGAACTATATATTTACGTACTATACGCAACTACGGTCCATGCACCTTGACATTCTTCTTTTGTCCTGTGTAGTCACTGCGCTATCCGAATTTTATGGAGAGTGCGGGTGGTTTGAGCGGGAGATCTAAAGATTGAGTGGTTCTACAATTGCAGTTTTTAATAGGGCAACAGACGATACACAATGGGAGTGTTGAGATTCATTCACTTCCTGGCCACCATTTATTCATTTCCGGCCACTTGTTCTCATCCCCAATGCATTGACTAATCCCGGCTGCGGCGGCTGCATTTCCGATGGAGGCGGAAATGTTGTAGGCCCGTGTGCTCAGATTTGGGTGCACGTTAAACAACCCCAGGTGGTCGAAATTTCCGGAGCCCTCCACTACGGCGTCTCTCATAATCATATGGTGGTTTTGGGACGTTAAACCACACATATCAATCAATCAATCAATCAATCAATGCCTTAATTGCTGCCTTTATTTTGGATGTCTTAATGCCGCCTTTGTGTCAAGATAGCAAACAGTGTGCTTTAATTACATTGTGCGGACAACCAGGTCGATTATTTACATTAGTATTTAGAACCTAGAGTACAGATATAAACGAGAAGTGACACCTTGCACCAATTGTTTACTGCCCGTCACTACTGTAGAAGAATTGCAAAAGTCAAACACGAACAAAAAAAAGGCACTGCCAAAAAGTTCAATTAACTTATTAATCATTTCTATAGAGTGACATGTCGTGTCAACAAGGAAGCGCACAAAAGATGCCAGTAAAAGCAAAGTCAAGACAAGAGCGTGCACTTTGGCTCCCCGAAGTTCGGGCGTCATGCGAGGCGCACAATATTGGGTCTGAGGAAATGCAAAAAATATTGAGTATTGTGTATGAGAAATGCTGGATGGCGACGCACTGAACCAGGACACCGTGCATTTGGAGCTCGCAGAGGGCACTCTCATATCAACGACCTCTAGAACAAACACAAGGTCGAGGTATGGCGTCGACTCTTCTGATGGTTCGTTCTGACGGTTCGAGACCATCAGAATGACAAAGAAAGCCCAGTAAAAAACGCAGTGTGTGGGCTCTCGACAAAGGGGAAAAGAAAGACGCGAGTACAAAGGTGGGGTGCCAGGGCTGCCCGTAGAGACAGAGCACCGTTGGATACGTCAGGTCATGAGTATGTGCCCTTTCCTTTGGAAACGACTTCTTTGCGATAATCGCGCGGCCCACTTAGAGCGTATAGGGCACCGTGGGAGTTCTCTGGGCACAACGCTAAGGTGGGATCCTTGTCTTCGCTCAAATCTCTGTGTGTGAAAAACTGGCTTAGAGTTCAGCCAAACATAACCCATTACTTGTTTACGTCGTGTGGAAGAAGGCACAGTCTATGAACCGGATGAAAGATAACAGCGTTCCTTTCGGCGGATTGTCTGATGTCGCGAGTTGATGACGCTGCAGGGGGAGAATGTTGCGGCATGCATTTAAAAGCAAGAAAACAGTGAGCTAGGAAGACAAGCGAACGCCGGGAAGTTCAATCACTAGCTTCTTTTGTTTGCCACATTGCGATTGGGTTGGGGAATAGGAGGTAGAAAGTGCCGCAAGGGGAGGATGATAAATTACTAACTGGTAATATGGGATTGATTTATTGATATGTGGGGTTTAAAGTTCGAAAACTACCATATAATTAGGAGAGACGCCGTAGTGGAGGGCTCCGGAAATGTTGACCACCTGGGGTTCTTTACCGTGCGCCCAAATCTGAGCACACGGGCATACAACATTTCAGACTCCATCAGAAATGCAGCCACCGCAGCTGGGATTCGATCTCGCGACATGTGGGTCAGTAGCCGAGTGCCTTAGTCACTATAGTGTTAAAGTATCATGATAACTGCTAATATCGGAGTGTATTTAGTTTACATTTGAGGGCACTCAAAGCACCGCGCGCGCAATAGGCGGCAATAGCGTGGTATTTTTTTTAATTTCGCGCACTTTAAAGAAACCCTGAAAAAAATTAACCAGTGTTGTTATTTTCCCGTAACATGAAAACTTCATTTCTGGATAAGAGTTACAAGTCTTTCATAGAATGTTTTCTCAAGAGTCCTTATTTAAAAAGTTCATCAATACTCTTTGTTAATTACCGTGCTTGCCGGATCAAAAAAATTCTGATGTGCTACATACCGCTAAGAAATATACTGTGCCAGCGGGAGCCGCGTAGCACTCATTTTTTTATTTTTTATTGATTGGTGCTTTTTAGCTGAAACACCCTGTATAAAGAATCAATACGCTAGCTTGCGTACGCACAAAAGCGATGCGAAGCACCAATAAGGAAGGTCAATATGTCACTTTAAAATCAGCACAAAGTTACCAAGCGGACGTAAATTATGCGGTACATCATTCACATGTCATAAGTGTCATTTACCTTCGTCGTCATTTCACGTCACGTGATACCACAATTGGTATACCTAGAGCTAGCAAAACAGCCGCAAGCACGCTGTGAGCGTATCATGTAGTCATGTTTTAAATGACACGCATGTGATGATCGTCATGTTTGAACGTGTCATTTACCTTTGTCACCTATTCACGTCCCGTAATACCAAATTTGGTATATGTGAAGCTAGCGAAACGACTGCGAACGCACAATGAGCGTGGCGTGAAGTCAGGACTCATGACTTTCATGACATGCATGTCATGATTTCCACGTTTGGGTCTCTTACTGTTGTTCGCCATGCAGTCATGTCATACCATATCAGTTTTGCGATGTGTCATGAGAACGGAACCACCGCAAAAGCAGCGAGCCCATGAAATGTAGATCATGACATTCATCACATACATGTCATTACTTTCATGGTATGACTGGCCACTTATGCTCGTCGTATAGTCATGTTATGCCATACCAGTTTTTGTATAGATACCATAATCGAAACCACCCGGAGTCCTAAAAGTTGTAGGTGAATAGATAGATAGATAGATAGATAGATAGACAGACAGATAGATAGATAGATAGATAGATAGATAGATAGATAGATAGATAGATAGATAGATAGATAGATAGATAGATAGATAGATAGATAGATAGATAGATAGATAGATAGATAGATAGATAGATAGATAGATAGATAGATAGATAGATAGACAGACAGACAGACAGACAGACAGACAGACAGACAGACAGACAGACAGACAGACAGACAGACAGACAGACAGATAGATAGATAGATAGATAGATAGATAGATAGATAGATAGATAGATAGATAGATAGATAGATAGATAGATAGATAGATAGATAGATAGATAGATAGATAGATAGATACGCTCAAAGTTTCTGAAGTTTGCTTACCCTCGTATCCGGAAACGCTGCTTGACTTGAACTGCACTTGCCAAGAACTTCAATGCAGCACAAACGCGTTTCCAACGCGCTGTCTTTCGACAGTGCCGAGGTAACAGAAACGCACTGACGCGTTTTAAACGCATTGCATTGAAGGCGATTTCAAGTCAAGGAGCGTTTATGTGTAAGGGGATAAAAGAACGTGCGTAGTGTTGGAAACGCATGTGGCACATTTGCGGAGGTTATCAAAGAAACAGCGTATGCGAACACGTCAGAGTCGCCAACACCCCCATATTGACAAACGCTCCTCGACTCGACTTTGATTATTCACTTGACAGAGTTGAGAAGTGCGCCTCTGCTCGGCTGAAAATGACGCTGTGCTACTCAAGAATCGCAGCAGATTATCGCTGATATGCAGTGACTTGCCGTTCGTAGAGATGGCGCTCCCATCGGCTTTCTCAAGTGAAGGTGAAGCATTGAGTGAAGGGACGTTCTAGAATACGGGGATCATTCAACATTTTAACAGTGCCGCGGCGTGAGCGTGATTAGCGTGCTATGTTTTTACCAACTCAACACACGCCTCCCACAGGCGTCTTCGTGGGCGTTTCTTTCGTTCCAACTGCCGCGTGGAAACTTTTACTCTTGAAGACAGCAAGGATACACATGTACCACTCTCGTGCTGCTCGTTTCGCGTCTATCAAATATTGTAGATAAATATAAGGACAGCTGGTTACCAGGGTTGCCTACATCATGGCTGCAACGCGGCTGTGATTGGATACGTTGTGAGCGCGATGAAATTGAATGCGAGACATCGCGACCTCATGGTGATATCACTTTTACTTCTTCGTGCGTGTGTTTATAATATGTGGGATAAAGCTGATGGATTAATCTTGCCGGCAGACGTGAGTACTGCTCCTCGGCAAGAGCAAACGGGGTGGACGTACCCAATCTTCGCTGCGGGCATCTGTCAATGAAACTTATTGACGCCCGAACCCTGATGAAAACTCGTTATTTCTGAGAACGGTCAGTTGAACTCGTGACTCTGATGGTGCCAGTGTGACTGTCAAGCGTTTGATGTGGTGAACGCAAAGTGGCAAATTCTTTGCATGTAAAGTAATTTGGTGAGCTTACAATATCTGTGCAAGGCTGAAGCCATGGAGGAGCTTGTGATGACCTATAGCTTCTTGCAGCTTTTTTAGTTGGTCGTCTACTTATGCACGTGGTCGGCTTCCGTTTGAGGACATCATCTCTGTCCTAATTTTTTGTACTAATTGGCTGAGGCTTAACAACCATTACACTGAGCTGCCTTGTCTTCATTGATTAGGCTTCAATAAAAGGCAATTATCTCGAGCGCAATTAACAAGGTCCTGATCAGTATATAGCTTTTAACCGTATTCCTGATTAGCAGGATACTAATTGTCGTTATAATAGTAAGGAGTAATTAAAATGCTTTTACTTAGTGCGCTCATAACCGTAATCGCGTTAATTAGCATAGTTTAGGTAGCTCATGAACTAGCGTGCTCTAATTAGCGCGGTTCTAGCTGTCTTTAGGCGGTGCTTCATCATCATGGTCTTCTTAAGATGTGGCATAATTACCTTTGCCTTAACTATATTTGGCGGAATTAGTTTGGTCATAGCATTTCCTGGCCTAACTAGCCAAGAATACCATTCAGCCAAAATACTCACGCTTATTCATGGAGTGAATGACGATGAGGGAGGTGAAGCTTCGGAGAGGTTTAACAGTAAAGCGTGAATCGTTCCTCTACCCGTTCGTCCATCCGTCCATTCGCACCTGCTGAGTAAGCCATCGAATTAGGCAGTCACGTACCACGAGCTAGGAGGGAGAGACCCACGGCTTTAGGAGATTCGCCCCTAATAGCTAATTAGCCGGCTGCCGGTGCCCGGGGTCTAGCAGACGATGACAACAAAAGCCAGCACGCACCGGCCAAGCAGCGCACTAGAATGTACAGGCTGACCGTGATGATTAACACGTGGCCTCGAGCGGGTTTAGCTGTGGTCGCGACGTTGTAAGACGCTCGGCCGGTACTGATCTGAGAGGCCACCATGCTGATTATTCAAAAACAGGCTTATTGCAGGCATTAATAGTTCCAAAATAAATTATTTAAATAATTTCAATAATTTAAGCACCCCGTGTCTCTAAAAATATCATCACGAAAAGTTTATGACACTTTTAATGCATGGGTGCACTTTTGCACTCAGTGGAACTACAAACATGAATGAAGATGCCTCTGGTTCGAAAACAGCGCCCAACTTAGTCGACCATCCTTGACGCTACGACTAGGTCCCTCATAACCAATGAAACGCAGCGTTCTGGGGGGGGGGGGGGGGGATATGACTATTTCGTTCTGTTGGCTCGATTATAAGGGGGTTTCGGCAGAGCTCGGCAAGATTCTGAGTTTCGTGGAACTCGGGCGAAACTAGGCCGATCCTGCATAGCGCCCTAGCACATGTATTGTGCGACTGCCCTTTGAACGTGAACGGAAGACGCTGGCGTCAACGCTGGCCTCCATGGGTGTGAGCAAGTGCAACTAACATATTATGTACATCGCCCGCTTGTGTGCATGAGCTGCTGCTACAAAGATGTTAATAGATTTTCTCAAAAGTACTGTATTTCACACTAGACTAACAACAACGCTACACGCATGGTTATTGTGCATACGCATCAAACATTTCCGGTCCTCATCGTCATCTTCATCACTCTTCCCCCTTTCATTTTTTCCTTGTGCAGAATAGCAGGCTAGCGTGCACAAGCTCAGGCAAATCTACCTGCTTTCTAATAAATTTGCTCTCATCTCCCAATCACTCAGTCCACCTTGTGTTCTTTACCGCCAACCGTGCAAAACAACGCACGCCATTTATTTTTGTCAGCCAGCGTGGAAGTGACATACAATAATGCCACCGCGAGATCCCGTGCCGTTATACAGGGAGTCAACAAAATTTTGTTTCATTCTTCGTGAATGCTTTACGCAGTGGCCGATTCAAACGGGAAGCCTCCGCCCGGTATGCTGCAAGGGAGCGTGGCCGACCTCGGAAACTACGACGAGTGCCTGGACGTGGTTGTGCGTGACTTTTACGGTGATGTCGACTTCGTGGGCCAGTACTGCAGCTTGTTCGTGAACCCCAAAGGAGTTCCTTTCTTGCGGAAGGTGATCGCCAAGTTCCAGGAGCAGGGAGAGATGATGGTACGCCTATATGCCAGAACAGCGTACACGTCTTTGTTCGAAATCGCTAAACAAACGCGTTGTCCCTCTTGTAACTAATGTTGAACAGTCAGGGTAATTTGGTACGTACGGACAGCTTTTTCACAGGCAAAATTAGACTTTCTGTATTTATTCATTATGAGTGATTGTTTAATCTAGGCCTGTAATTGGGACGGATGATTGTTAGTTATGGAGCTTACGCAATTACCGAAAAATCGACAATACAAATCTCAGGCGCAAAGAAGGGGTTGTTAGGCCATGCCGTGCACTCAGGCCATGCTCCGGCTTAGATCATACGTTGCTGTATACCTTGAATTTTGCTTTCTCAAGCACATAAGATAAATAAATGACTTTCAGAAATCTTTTAATGAGGTTTCATGCCCAAGCGCGAGGATCTGTTCTGCAAAGTTATTGTGTGTTCCTTATACAAAAGGTTTATTTATTCATTTAAATAGCTTCAGAGCCCGAAGGAACTACAGACCGGATTGGGAAAAAATTCCGCCATATCCACGAAGTGAATGATGATGAGTGGGCGAAGCTCCGGAGGTAAACCTGGTGAACCATGAATCCTCTGTACATTTTGCCCACTCGATTTTATTACATCGCTCCCCCTAGCGTACGTCGCCGCACTAAATCGAACGATTGCCTTCAACCAATGACACGCGCCATATGTGACATCATTCCTATTTTATAAGATCTCGCGTCTTTCCTCAACTACAAGTACTGATTTCTAGTTTATAACATCTTGCATCTTTTCATCATCAGCTACAAGTACCACCATCTAGTAAACACTACAAGCACTAAACGAGAGGTGGCTACATACAGGAGACGGTACCGCTATCTAGTGAACACTGCAAGAACTAAACTAGAGGTGGCTACATACAGGGAATGGTACCGCCATCTAGTGAACACTGCAAGAACTAAACTAGAGGTGGCTACATACAGGCTACAGGGGACGCACAGCCCACGCCCTAAGGAGCTTCGCCCCTAAAAAAAATTGTCCCTCGTGGAAATAAAAAGAGAAAAAGCTACATGGCACCTTGTATGGCGATATTGAAACCTAGTTCATTCGTGTTATGCTGCCTACGAAGGCGAGAAGGTGGTTCCCGGCGGCGCTTGTCCTAGGAACCAACGAGTCATTCCACAATCTGGTATGACAAGATGATTTAGTGCGATGATTCATCCTCGGTGATGTAAATGAAACATGGCGTTCTTCGAATAGCCGCTATATATTTTGTGTAAAAAATAAAGCGAGATGATTTTAGACGCAACGAGAGGTCAGGCAAGTTCGGGAAGCTCTTCAAGGACGTGAAACTTGAATGATGAGAATAAATCGGTAAGACGAAATGTGCTGCGCGATTCTGAATGGCTTACAGATTTTGAATCAGAAAGGCGTGCGCTTTATCCTGTATATGACGAATGCATACTCTAATTTACTCTGTATCGAGGTTTTGTAGATTGCTTACTTCAGTGACGATGACTTGCGAATAGTTTCAACGCAGTTAACTGGTCATCTGGCTCGCATGCTTGAATTTTATACAGAGCCTTGTTGACGCACAGAACAACGTGTGTATGGCATTCTTACGTGCTCTAATAATTTGAGTCTTCCACCATGAAACTTAAGAATGACGTCAGCACATAGCAGACGCCCGTTGGGCCGTCAAGTAAGTTCGTAATCCACTTATGCAGGGTGCGAGCAACCCGATGAACTGGCTAAACCAGGACCTATTCTTCGGCATTCAAATGGGCATATGCATCCCGTCCACGTGTTCGGGCGCCGAGCTGCGTCACATGGCGGCCACGCTGCTTCACCGGTACGGCTTCCATACAGTGGTACGCGGATGTCAGATCAAAGACAGCAGACCACCCAAGCCCTACCAGCGTGGCCTGATGTGAGCGAACTCTTTACTACGTTATATCAGCTGATGTGCGTGCATGTGAGTGTCTGCGAGGGAGATCTTGTCGAATGCAGTACGCATTCAGGCAATAAGATCTCTTTTTATACACTTGTTTAACCCCCTATAATGCTGAACTAAGCGGCCATATGTACAGTAGTGGTCAAAATATTACCGACCACAGGGACGCGTGTGAAACAGCACCAAGGCGCCTCCTGACGGCTGCCTGCAAAGCTCGAGAGCGCGCACTGCGCACGCGCGCCCTTGTTTACCTGACAGCCCGCGCTCGTTCGTTCTCTTCAAGAGCGCGCGTGCACGGGAACGCCAGAAGAAGTGCTAGGTGTCACTTTTGCTGTCGCCGCGCAAACACCGAGCCATAGTGTTGTGACGAAAGCACGTAATTTTTATCGGTAGTGCTCGGTGCGCGCTGCAGTATGCGCCTTAGTCCCAAACGCTCCGCTTTGTCGAAAACTTGGATACGGCGTCAGTTTTTCGAAAATAGACCTTTGCGGTAAGGTTAGCACGGTGACAGCCGGGGTGACCCCTTGCGTTTCTTCCAACGTTCTGGTGTGCACGCTGATGAAGGGAGCAAACGAGCAGGCTGGTAGGTGAAAAATGGCGCGCGTGCGCAGCGTGCTTTTGAGTTTCGCGGGCAGCAGTCAGAAGGCGCAGCGGTGTTGTTTGACACGCGCTCCTCTGGTCCGCAAAATTTTGACCGTCACTGTACCTATCGGTCTTTCAAGTCAACTAAGCGCAAACTATTGATACGAAGTTTCGTGAATGTTAACCAGTTGAGCTTTGACCTTATTTGTGTTGGAATGAATTCGCTTGGCGATACGTTGTGGTTACGCTCTTAAAACTCTATACATACCTTTGCACTACTTGTACACTTGTTAGGTCGTAATTTACCTTTCATGGCGCCTTTTAATAGAGTTTGCCGGAACTTTTATTTTCCTTACGACACGTGTACACAAATAACGTCGAACACCTAGCTGACTTCTTTTTCTCAAGCAAAGCTATGACCAAGCAGCCAATTTGGGACTTCTTTATTCGTTATTAAACGTTTTCGCACATGTGGCTTCGTATTCTACTGGCGTATTAAAAAAAGCACTGAATTCACTCCCAATGCCATGACGTTCGCAAACGAAAATTAGCAGCGCAGACGTTTTGCAAGTGTTTATCAATGCGGTGAACAATGCTTGTGGTGGCGATGACTCCCCGTACTTTCCGGGAAGCAGCCTGTACAGGAAGCTCCACGAGAAAAAAAAAAGCACTTGAATGTAAAACTCACTAGCTTTTTGAACACGTCATCTTTGTGACGTCACTCAGGCGAAATAGAGTAGCAGAACCTGTTGCATGTAGCCTGGAAATGTCACCTCGTAAACACCGTAAAACTTTATGCACAGTTAGAGACGTCATTGCTTTGAAAACAGAGTTAAATAGGACGAGGCATATTCTATAGTGTCGGTACAAATAGCAGCAATACGTTGAGGTAAAGTTAGCTGAGAAAATGTAGCCGTATGATGCCACATTTTCGTAATCATTACAGTGCACTGGCATCTTATTTTACAGGTAGACTATTCACATTTATCGTGTCTGAAGAGTAATGTTTCATACCGCGCAGAAGAAGTTGAGTCAGACGTTGTGTATGTGCTCTCTGTCTCACTATCTCTTTCTTACACCCTTAAGTGTCACACTCCGCGATCCCTTCCCGCCGCGTAAGGTAAGCATGCAGGCAATAATGAACCGGTTATCCTCCCTGTATTTCCCTTATCTACCGTTTTCTTCAATTATTTTACTGCAACTGCCCAAGGAGCTGGAAAAGTTGTTTTACCCAGGCATCCTCGCTTAGCCAACCCGAGTTTTGCCATCAAATCCAATGCAAGGCGAATACTTAGGTCAGCGTTCATACTGACTGCAAGAACACAGCACATCTTAAATGAAGTATCGGACCAACAGTGTTTCTAACGTTGGAATCCTAATGTCCAATATTAGGCATGACCGCAATGTTTTTATTTAAGTTTATAGAGAAATAAAAAGCCTGCAAATGAGGTACTCACTTAGGAGGCTATGAGGCGACATATGAATTAGTATCGCACGTTTACCAATGTACATTTTGTCATGACTCTATTCCGCCTACGGAAAGACCATGCAGCTGCAGAAACGTCATTCGAAGCTACAGCAACATTACCGCGAGGTTTGCGCTGTCTTTCACTCCATCTCTATCGCCCGCATCATACGCTGCAAGAGAAATAGAGGATCAATCGGGCAGCTTCAAGTTGAATTTGCATATTATCAGTGAACTTTGAATGACTCTCTCACTCCTCCGATAAGTTGCGCACTGAGGAAGCGCCGACCCTCCAGTTTGAAGTGAACTTCCTTCTGGTGAGCCAGATATCAGCTGCAACCTCCGTTGATGCATGAAAGCAGAGTGTAAGAACAAAGCGTCCGGTGCATCGTCGCTGGATGTGAACGGACCATTCGATCCATCGAGGATTTGCATGTAGATCGTCGAAAGGCCAAACTGAGTCACGCTATCCATGCGGAAAGGCTGATGGATCCGGCCGGACCGGCAAGTGGTCGTAACCTAATGATCTAACTGAACCCACTTTCGGCATAGTTGATGCACTGCAAGACTCGTATTACAGCATTTCCTATCTGACCCTTTTAATTGTGTTAAGTGGTATGCGGCCGGTATGGGTTGAAAAAAGTGGAGTGGTCACGACCTTTCTCTTTTAGAGTTGTTAGACTTCAATGTCATGTATTACACCCCTACTCCCTACTGAAAATTTCAGAGAAATGGCAGCTCGAAAGCGAAATCGTGAGTAAATTATAACAGCAAAATTATATTGCTGGTGAGTTCTACAATTATATAAATATGGTTACAAAGTATCTTGATTATACCTTCTACGTTTTAACCCACAAGCACACCAAAATGTCTTTAAAATAATATCCTTGTCTCAGAGTAAAGCTACCGCATGTAAAACTATATATATATATATATATATATATATATATATATATATATATATATATATACATATATATATATATATATATATATATATATATATATATATATATATATGTAATACGTACCATATATGATACAAGGATGTCATGTCTGTAGCTAGATTACAATGTGAAAAAGGAAGATATAAAACACCGTACAAGTTCCGATTCACTCCACCTAGTTCATGAGTGATTTTCGCGGAGTCATCATAAACAGTATGACTTGAGACAATTGAACCAAGCAAAGAAAACAAGCTACTCGCTTTTTCATTACATACATCATAAGCATTCAGCAAACATGTCTAGTTTTTCCTCCTTGAGCTTGCCTATATGCTTACCAGAAAGATGTCAAATCAGTTCGATGATCATCCTGACCTCCACCATTCATTATCCTCGTCCTCGAAAATTTCATAACGTTCCCCAGTGCATCCTACACAATACGTCATTCCAGCGTGCAATCAGAGCCAATGGCTAATTAGGCAATATATCAAGACTGCCATAACTACATTTTCGGAGCAAAGAGCGTACTTTTTATGAACAAAACTTCACAAATAGAATTCGTAGCGACAAGTTGCAGTGCCATGTGTACCGAACATGTACGAACCATACTCTGTCCTCCACCTGCAATTCCCGTTACCTTTGGGCGCATATTAACCTATGACAACGAACTTCAATTGTCTAGACGGCCGAACACTTGACTTATATAAGCTCACTGTGTGGTTACATTCGCACCGCGCGACCGCTGATATGGCAGACAGTTTCAAGCATTGCCTGCCCTGTAATGCATGTGATCATGTCTGCCTCCTTGCGTATGCTTTCTCCACTCGCATTAGCTAAAGTTCGCAACAGCCGAAAACTCCGCAAGCCGAAATGTGCTTTTTATTGCACAGTCGGGCAAGGAACGCAGCTTTAAACACGCGAAAACATGTGCACCCACTCAAGCGGAAACGGCGAGAAAATTGCACCTTGTACACTTGCAGGAGTTACGCCCTCCTAATTGCACGGGCTTTTCCTTTTGTTCCGGTCGTGCTGCCGATGCACCATTCACGGCAAACTGCACTCAGGTTGACGGACCTTGTATGGTACATTGAACGCAATTTCTTTCTGCCTTAACTGTGAGGCTTCTGAAAGTAGGAAAGTGGCGTCAAGATTAGGGTCGTTGGCCTACCGCATAATATGTGTAAAACATGTTTTTTGTGAACCAATAATGACCGCGAACATTGTAAGCCATTACTGTGTGTACCACTGGATTTGGTTTCTTTGTCATCGAGTTCAAATACAGCTTTTATTAGCTCGCAATAGCACACGATTCTGTGCTGAATTGAGTAGCTTTTAAAAGTTAGGAAGGTTCAACAAGAGCTTTGTTTTGGTTGCTTCATCTTCTTGAACTTGAAAGTTTTATTAGCAGCTTCAGGAGCCGTTTGCTTTAAGTTTTTTTGTATGCATAGGTAAAGTCGAAAACTAATGCATGTTGCTCCACCGCGTGATTCGGAATGCATACCTGGTCATCGTATTTTCCGTATTGGGAAACTTTTGCTACATTTAATTATGACCATCAATAAAGTACCTTATCATGTACTAGCGCTACCACGTACTGTAAGGACAGCTTTTTTCTCTTTCTTTCTCTCAAAAATTTGTTGTGTCATAATGAATAGTGTATCAATTTATTGAGTAGAATGAAAGAGTAGTGAGACTAAATGCAACAAACGCAAGTTCGCCTACCACGTCGCAGATTCCGCAGAGGCTGACAGCTGTCATACAAGACCTGTAATATTTAGCTGATCGGCAGATCACACTTTTCCAGCCAAAGATTAGGTTTTAGCGTTATCAGCTAATGGCAAAGATGGAAGGGATTAAAAACTAATACACGTTATTCTAATGATACTTTTTGTGAAACATCGGCGACTGCGCGTGGCACATTTTGTGAATTTACCGAGCGAGCTTTACGTCAATTCCTTGCGCTCACATGTTTTGACGGGCTTTGAATGGCGTAGGCTGCCCCTTCTAGACGTTTCACCCCTGAAAGTATACCCAAAAGTCGGGCCGGTGGACGCCTGTGCCTATTTTGTGGAACCAGTGGTACCCGGCAGCACGGGATTTTGAACCCACGACCTCCCGCAGCCGAAGTGGACACCCTACCACAAGGCCATGGCTGCGGTTATGATGACCAACTAATAATCACAGCAAACGTTGTGCACCATTACTATGTGTACCGCTGGATTTGCTGTATTTGTCATCGAGTTCCAATACAGGTTTGAATAACTCGTAATAGCACACTAGTCTGTGCTATCACTGGACAGATTCTGTGAATGCAGGACAGAACAAAGAGAAGTGCGAAGCGCGTTTCTTCCGCCTCTGAAGCTGAAGCAATCGCAACGCATTGTTTGCATGCCCAGCCCGCTAAATCTGTACAAAGAAAGGACGAGCCGAAACGCTGCCACGCAGAACAGAGCCGAAAGAACACTTTAGCCGGATATCAAGAATGGAGGTGGGGGTCATCTAGAGACGTTGCAGTCTTGCATATTCGGTTGGTGGTGCACCCTCTTCGGACAGACAAAGGCAACTTTTACTTTGATTCGTGATCAAGTCATCAAGAACCAATGTGTACAGCTTGCCTCGAGTGCTCATGTCGGTAGTTGGGGAGCACTGGCGTGCTTTTGGCGTGCGTACATGACATGCCTCGATCGAAATTCATATGTGCCGTTTAGGGTCGCGTGCGCTTGACCTGTGGTCAGACAATAAATCCGCATTTGGGAATGCGTATCCCGATAACGTTTTACGTTCCGCCTTTGCAGAAATCATGGGTCATTCATTAGCAAAAGCTCGGAAAAACGTGGTCTGTCTAGGTATGGGGAATACTCAACGCATTAATAAAATGCACCAAAATCGTGAATTTTTGCTGCACCTTTCTTGGGTGTTTGCAATGACAATCGTATGAGGACGCCTAACTTTGCCAGAGTAATTTCGAACAGCCCCCATGCGTATTCTGCCTGGTGTATACATCTGCTTTCAAATAGCGTGTATGCAACAAATGTATTAGAATGTTTTCAGAAGTGCATGGGCCCACGAGTAAGAGCATGTGTGGATTGTTACACCCGCCATGGTGGTCTAGCGGTTATGGTAGTCAACTGCTGACCCATTGGTCATTGGATATATTCATGACCACAGAGGCCGCATTTTTGATGGAGATAAAATTGCTTCAGAGTCGTGAACTCAAAAGGGTCTTCTAACGCTTAAAAACATCGGTGGTGACTGCATAACTTGTAGTGGCACTAGCCAGAGCTATTGCAAGCGGGAATGATGGAGGCCACCGGCCTGTGATTAGATAAATGTAATGTTAACTTTATTCGCGGCATCGCATCAAAATAGGGATTACTATTGGATTTCTTTTTTCTCTAGCATGGTTTTTCACTGAACGAGGAAGAGAATAAAGCTCTCTGACTTTTCCAAATTGAGAGCTGCAAAGCTATTCAAAGAGTGCGCCGAACGCCATGGTGCTGGAGTAAACGCGCCGGAGATGCTCCAAGCGTCCTTGTTTGAAGAAACTACAAGAAAGAAACAGAAGAGCGTTGATATACAGACACCATCACAAAAATAAAGATCAGTAGAGTCACCAAACATTATAGAAGCGTTCGCGAGCTGCACTCCTCTTTTCAGAAGCGTCATTCTCTCTTTAAGTACATATTATTTGTTACCATCGCAACGGCATCATCAATACGTTGTTAATAACGGGCAATAGCATGCAAGCTTCCTCTATGGTAGGGCTTTCAGTTCATTTCATTGGGCAGCCTTCCGACGTAACAGAGCGAGAAAAACACGGTCAGTTATGCTTGAAAAATTCTAGTTGAGGTTAAGCATCCATTTCATTGTATTTTGATATCTCTACGCTGAATAACTTTGCATTGCGTACTTCTATCACTGCCGTTCTTGCGGCACTTATCTCTTAAAGAGCCTTCAGTGTATACGCAATCAGCTTGAAAAACATGTAAAAACTTGGGGGACCCTTAAGCTTCGTTTTTAAGAGTTGAACGCGATAGCGAAATCTGATCCCTAGTGCACCCTTCAACCGCTAAGTGCGCACTTATTCGTATGTTTTGTTATATACACACGCACACACACAAACATGCACACAGTAGATTGGACTAGCGCGTGCTATTATTACCGAATGGGCTCGTTCTCTTAGTGACACCTGTCTAACAAAATGCGTTAAAGGGGTCCTGAAACATTTTTTCATGTAACCATGGAATGAATTCACTAGAAAAGCTTATTGCCCCACGAATTCAATGCCGCAAACATTTTAAGAAATCGTCCAGAGCGAGTGGAGTTACAAAGGTTTGTCGCATGCTGCAATTGCATTATCTCTTCTCTCGTCTTGACAAAAGTGCTGGAAGCTAAACAGAGAGGGGTGGTAGGGCAAAGAAACCACCGCACCTCGTGTCTTTGAGCCCTTTTTTTTCGAATGCGCGGCTTTTTCAGTGTGATCACGCGCACGCGTGCACAAGTAGCGGCCTCCCGCGGCTATCTCGGTAACTTGATTTTTTGGTCACAGACGCACAGACGATTTTCAGCTCACAACCAAAGGGGCCGACGCCGGCGGCGGGTTTTCTGCGACATGAGCTCTTTAACGCTATCGCTTTACACAGTCGTCGTAAAACGTGTTAGATGGCCCTTTAGTGCCCGTTAAAGAACCCCAGGTGGTAGAAATTTCCGTAGCCCTCCACGGCGTCCCTCATGATCACATCACTGTTTTGGAATGTTAAACCCTAACGATTATTAATATTATTAGATGCGAAGCGTCTTGTGGTCAAGCTCAATCTGGTGTGCGGCCCTTAACCCTTATTGCACACCCTTTCCCTTCTCCTTTGCTACACTCCTCCTCTCTCTCCTCCAGGCATTCCTCCGAGAGGCATTTACACCTCCATTGCGCATGTTCGTCCCCTCCCCCTCTCTCTGCTCTTCTATGCTCCCCCTTAATCGCCTTGCAACGGCGACACAGGCAGTTTCTACTAGCGACTTTGTTAATTGTAAGAACTGACTACTCGCGGTGAACAACCGTTCACTGAGCACTCCCTATACATAGGCACTTGATTTTGACCTCCATGGAAGTGCAGTTGGGAGATTACTCTTGCGCGTTGTTCAACAATACAAATTCGCAGCGTACACGTTAACTAAAAGCAGACTGCGGGTCTCTGTGTTTAATTGCACTGTTTTGTCTCTCATTGCTCATTAGCAGCTATACTACGTTCCAGTAGAAAATACGTTACCATCACTGTGTGCTTTGCGCCTCCCCAGGTTTCGCTCCTTCAAAAAGCCGCGATGAGCCACAGCGTCAACGCAGCCGCCAGTGTAAGCGCTAGCGCCCGTTGCTATACGCATTTAAACATGGTTCTCTTTAGTGGCAGATATGGTGTAATTTTATTACTAATAATATTAGTAAAATTATATCCTTATGTACAAAAGCCAGATAAAGTTATTCAAGGTAAAAAAAGGACGGACTGCCTAAACAGGTTTTATAATATCACATATTCAAATGCCTCATTATTCATTCCAAATAAATTTAGCCTTTTCATGTGCCAAAACCAGGACATTGTTAATAATCATTTTATAGAGAGGTATTCATGAATGATGAACTTTAGTCATATAATGTGGGGTGCCCACAATGTAAAGTACCAGACCCCCCTGCCCCTATTTTTATGCTACTTCGACATATCGAATTGCAAGCGATTCCCACAGACGGAATCCAAGTCCCAGTTTCATCCTATAGACATAGCGTTGGCCCTTTTCCAAATGTGTATAAAACTTCATGATTCTACATTTACGCTGCTATTTCACTTGTTTTTCTTCTTACAGCATATTCCTAGGTGTTCTCTCTCTTATTCTACTACTCGGCACTGCTTACGACGTTGCCCGCTACTACCTCCCAGAGGAGAAAAAGAAAGTCCTTCCAGGTAAGCTTATAGAGGAGATATATGCGCCCATCAGATATCGGTAAATAATCTTGACGATCCGCGCATACATTCGTTGCTGGCACGAAACATTTTTTCTATACGTTAAAACAGTTGAATGAATGCATTTTAGAAAACATTATACGCCTCTAGCCATCTACTATGTCAACACGAGAAAGTTTTAAGAGCTCCCAAACTCAGAACTTAAGGTGCGGGAAAGGCAATTGGCGAGATGATCAAAGTAAGATACAACTGGAATAGTGCGAGAATCGATCGAGTCATGTGTAATAGCGAGCTTTTTTTTTGAGTACTTCTAAAAACCTGAGCAGGCTAGTGGTGCCATTAGCATTAAAATACCTTGTTATCCTTACATATTTCTAATGATAGCAAGTTTCCGTCAGTATATACGTGGCACGTTATAAAGCGCTTCTTGCAAAAAGCAAAGGGACATTAAAAGCAAATAAGCAGTAATTTCTACGTAAAGATTAGTAGCCTCACTGCAAATGGCTGGCTCATTGAGTAATATAGCGCGCTCCAGTACACAAGTCTCGTGCTATTGTCTATAGAATTACGGGAGGGGAAGAAATTTGCCCTATTTTAAGTGCGGAGCACTTTAGAGGCCTGCAAAATTATGATCTGTCGTTGTATGCTGTCCTAGCTTGACGAAACGCAGGCTAACCCATGAATGGCATAGCCATCTGTAGCATATACAGCGCGCGCTCACGCCAAGGAGGACTTTTCTTGCTCTTGTTCTTCGAACGCCTCAATGATGATAGGTGCGGAGCACTTTAACGACTCGGGTTGTCCCATGCTGTCGTCGATTTGTGTAACGCCGAAAAAAATCACGTACAAATAGGAAAAAAATGACGCAAGCGAGAAAGAGACAAAGATAAAAAGAAAGAGAAAAACACGAAGAAAAAAGACCGAGCAAGAATGAGATAGATAAAGAGAAAAAAATAAATGGACACATATTTAGAGAGAAAAGAACAGAGTAAAAGACAGAAAGAAAAAAAAAGAAATAAGGGCGGGAAGAAGCAAAGTGATCACCGAGGAGAAACAAAGAACAGCTTCGCAAAACCTTCAGACTTGACACCCCAGCGTCAATCGGCCTCAATTTCTTTCTTCTAATTTTGTTGTCAAACATGTATAAGTTGCCGAGTTTAGGGGCTTACCCTAGAATATTCGCACGTAAAAACAGAGTCAAATACATGTGAATACCGGAACATATATAGGACAATACCTCAGCGCTGGCTGGTGCTCATTAAGTTCCATAAGCCAGTATATATTTATTTTTTGAGGGAGAAGTGCACGTATGTCGTAGTAGTATGGCGGTTGCTTTTGTATATGTGGTCAACGTTGTAGCCACCACAGCACTAAGACAATGGCTATAGTCTTGTAAATTTTAGTTATATATAGCACGCAATTTTAATCGCCTGTGAAGTGACAGAGTGTGGCTGGTAAAACGTGTGGGGTATCGTTAACAACCGCGGAAGCGAAGAAAGCCATTTAATTAGTTAGAAACGGGAATGGTGTGACAGGCCAATTTGGCAGACAAACTAAAAAAAAAGTCTTCAATCAATGCTCGTTACAGCAGACTACTGAAGTAATCCTTAATTTAAATCGGGCATTTACCACAATATTTGTTTTACTTGCAGTTAAACAGATGAACACCACTTAACTTTGCTTGATACGCACTCGTCTAGTATGAATACGCTATCTAAGCCTATGTCAAAATCAAACACGCATTCTCGTTCTTAGAGCAAGTTCAAGTTCCAATTTTTTAAAGTTTGTTTCCAATTTCAAGTTCATTTCAGCTACAATTTAAGAACAACGTGCAGAATGAATATACAGAAGGAAGTAGGGTTGCAATAGGCTGTAGGGGACCAGTTGTCCGCAATTACAAATACAAATAAGCTGATTAGCCGTAAGACCAATATCACAATAAAACTTGCATTGAGAC